>CM077221.1:13495715-14095715 GCA_039654775.1 Spinibarbus caldwelli | reverse complement strand
ACTTACGTTACGTGGTCAAAAATCACTGCTACAGAAAGCCGTTACGGTGAATGAGAGAGCTCTTCGCGCTTCGTTCATTATCTCTCACTGGATTGCCAAAACTGGAAAACCACACAATTCAGGTCAGACTTTTTTCTACTCTGCGCTAAAGAGGCTGTTTCTGTGATGTGTGGATAAAGAGCTGCTGATCAATTAGCATTGATTCCAGTGTCAAATGATACGGTGACCAATCGTTTTGGGTGAATGGCAATGGATGTGAAAAGATCAGATCATCATGAAAATTAAATCGAGTTTATTTCTTTTCTCTCCAACTTGACGAGAGCACTGATATTGCCGGAGAAGTGCAGTTATTGGTTTACATTAGATTTGTTGAGTGAGTAAAAACACTGATGATGTTTTTATGTTATAAAATATATAAATGTTAATTTTGATATTATTTTTTTCGGCAGCTTTGACTACAATGTCATCAAAAAAAAATGACATTGTAGTCTTTAAAACCATAACCAGGATAAAGACTTCTAAGGTAAAAGCTAGCTAACTTTTCATGCTGGGTAAGTTAGCTATTTAAATGTTAGATAATGGTTTATAATATAAAAATCAAGACAAAATTTATAACTAAATGGGATCCAAAAGTGTACCGTGTTTGTGGACAATGCCTCATATACTGTATATAATAGCTCATAACAGGCACTTGTCAAATGGGAAATCATGGCAGTTCACTGATTTGGGGGATGCTGGGAAGCAGAACACACAAAGCAGGTGGAGGTCATGCTCTTTGATGAACTGCACTGAAATAGCTTTGGAGAGATGCACACACATAAAAAGTGAGACAAAAGAGTGTGTTTTTCCTTTTTCCCCCACAAAACCATGACTGCCATTCTGTTCTTTATTTCAGTGAGTCACAGGCATCAAAAAAACAGATTACAGATGGCAAAGCAAGTGGTGTTTGGCAACACAACAGCATGTGCTGCCTTAGCGATGCCCTGAGTCTTTGTTAATTATAAACAATTCACAAAAACAGCATTTGTTTATGGCTCTTTAGGCTTATCGGCACACAAAAAGCCAATTTGCACACAATTCACACACCTCTCCATCTCCAGATGTGGAGGCAGTTGTTAGAGGGGGGCCAATCCACACTACTCATGAAGTTACTAAATACTACAGCACAAGCCCTGATGAAGCACAATCATGCAGCATGCAGACAGAAAAGGTGCCAAAACACACAGGGAACAATTAGCAAAAGCACATTTGCGTGCTAAACGGTTAGCAGTTAGTTCTTACTTTGTTTTTCTCTGATTAGACAAAGGTGTAGTGAATTCCATTGATCAGGGGAGGGGGAGCAGACTGAGCCGTAGAGACGGCAACAGGAGCGGGGGGAGGAAGAGGAGGTGGTGGTGGAGGTTGAGGGAGTGAGGTGGGACTGTTAACCGGCGGTGAGACTGAAGCAGAAACAGGGACAGAGGAGTGTAGTAACACACAGAGAGAGAGTGACAGACTTAATTGCTACTACACACTACAAGCTGCGATTTGTGAGTACATAACTACAAGAACAGTCTGAGGTCATCAAGAAGGTCAAACTTAAAGAGATATACATATATATGGGATATAAAATAAAAATTTGGCCCCGCTTTATATTAGGTGGCCTTAACTACTATGTACTTTCATCAAAAATAAGAACAATGTACTTATTGTGTTCATACTGTATTGCAAAACACTCTTGCTGCTATTGAGGTGGGATACGGGAAAGATTAGGGGCATGTTTGGTGGTATGGGTAGGTTTAAGGGTGGGCAAACAGTGTAATTATAAATGTAATTACAGAAATTATTTACATATGTAATTACATGCAGGTATTATTTAAAATAAAAGTACAATGTAAAAACATGCATGTACAGAATAAGTGCACTGTATCAAATGATTAATTTAAATGTAAGTACATAGTAGTTAAGGCCACCTAATATAGTGGGACCAAAAATTCTTTCATTATTCATCACCTTCATGCTATTCCAAAGCTGTATGACTTCCATTCTTCAATGTAACACAAAGGAGGACCTTTTAAACATTTTTTGTTTTCAAACAGGAAGAAAAAGCACCACAAAAGTATCATAAAAGTGATATTCTTGATTTGTTACATTTCAAGCCATAAGAGAACTATATGTGAGGAATAAACCAGTAGCAATACAACAACTTTTGACTTGAACACCCTTTTTTAAATGAAATTAATACTTTTACATTGCTACAAAAAATATTTCAATTAAATGCTGTTTTAAGACTTCTGGAAAAAGAAATGTTTTCTACAAAACCATGATTGATAATAAGAAAAATTTCTTGAGCACACTGAGGCCTGAAGAAATACCATAATTACCAAATATAATAACATAGAAAACAGTTACTTTAAATTGTAATAATATTTCACAATATTAGTTTTTACTCAAATAAGTAAAAAACTAAAAACTATTAAAAAAAACTAAATCTTACCAAGCCCAATCTTTCGAACAGTGGTTTATTTTCAGTGAATCAGAAGATCCAGTTCACAAAACTGAATATGAATGATCTGACTCTCAAGTTCAGCCCAATGACTCGATGGTTAACAGCTCACTGAAGGAGAATATTCTCAGCTAATAATGGCTTTCTTCTGCTGTTCGTTTGACTTCAGTAGATTAGGAATATAGCACACAACTCACATGGACCACCTGGTGCTTTCGCATACATTTTGAAGCTTGAAATCCTCAGTGTCAATAGGCACTATATCCTCCTTTTGTTTCTTTGTTAGAAATAAAGTCATATGGGTTTGGAACGATATGAGGGTGAGTAGTGCATTTTCATTTTTGGGGCAACTGTCCTTTAAACAAGGTGGTCTACCAGCTTTAACCAGGATGTCCTTGGCTTCTCCAGCTGGTAAGTTAGTCCACCTAAACCAGTCTGGACCAGTTGGTATCAATTATCAGCTACATCTGGCCTTTTCTACCATTTGTATTTATAGAACAGACAACACAAAAACAAACTGAGGGTTAGTGGAACCAGGCTCAAGCCAATGCATTAGTACCACATTTCGTTGTGTTAGGAGAATGTGCTTACATGCCACAGCTCTGCCTATTTTAGTTGATTTCTGTCTGCACTCATAAACTCAAAATAAATGCTCAAAGTGGTGCTGTGGGTGATCAAAACCCTGACCTGCCTTCACAGATGAGATCCCTCACATAAGGTATTCTGACATGTTCTCCAATGGAAACACTACTAGCCCCTTTCACACAGTAATACCAGTAAATTGCCGTAAAATTACCAGAACGACTTTACCGGTAAATTCAAAACTGCGCTGTTCACACAGGCAACGGCATTCCGTCTTTTTTCTGTTAAAGCACCATTCACACATCGGTTTTAAATTACCGGTATATTCTGTGACATCATAAAACGGAAATGACCTCTAAACGGCTGCGCCTCCCGGTGTTGTGTTTGTAAACATGGAGGGGTAAAAGTGATCAGTGCTTTTGTTGATGTTTTCATTTTTGTGCCAAACATTCACATTCATGCTGCTTCTTTTGGCCCAGAGACATCACATTACACGACTTCAAACACAGCGTGGAGTAAATGCGTCATCTGCATCAGAATGTTATGACTGGCCCAGAGCTGTTGAATTTTGAATTTCAACGGCTCTGGATTGGCCCGGAGTAGACGTCTTACGTCACTGCGTTCTGAAGTCGTACGTGCTCATACCAGTAATTTTCCTTCTGCGTTCACACACAGCAGAATTCCGGCAATTTACTGGTAATGTTACAACTTCTCATACCGGTAAATTGCCGGAACGAATTTACTGGTATTTTTGAAAAGGTCCTGTTCACACATGATCTCTTTACGGCAATTTACCGGTAATTTTCCAGAAAAGTCTGTATGTGTGAAAGGGCTAACTGATAATTGTTGACTACGCCATAACGCCTCACACATTATGATCCATCACGTCAGGACGAATTGACTGTAAATCTGTGTGACTAAGAGAGACACGCTGCTCTCTGTCTGAAGGTTAGACCTGGCAGAGTGAGTGAGGCCTCTGTAAGAAGTAAAGATGAAACGATGGTGTGCTTTTATGCCAGTTCAGAAAGAGGTTCAAAGTGCTGCCACGGGATGCAGAGTGAACATGCCCCAGTGCATATTCAACTGGGTCATTGATCGGCTCTGAAAAAAATGGCCTCATCAAGAGATTCCTCCCAGCCTGAAAGATCCGACATGTCTACCAATTAGCAAGCATCTTTACTCGTCAGATCTGCGCTAATAAGGAATAATGTTCAGTTATTAACGTTGCGGCTGACAGGCTTGGCTTTGCTCTTTCTTCTTCCTCATCACGCCTCCAATGCCGATGTTTTGAAACAGGGTGGAACGTTTCTCCTAATGTTCACAGTTAATCCGTAGTTGTCAGTGTGATGATTTAGGAACTTTTATTGACACTGTCAGATTTGCATTACAAATAATTTCTGAAGTGTTTTCTTCACATTTACCTTGATCTTTTCAGAGTATCTGAACTTATCAAGGTGTACTGCATAGCATATCTGAAGTTAATTATTCAAATGGAGCTCTGGCAGTCATACAGGTGTGAACTGTTCATTGTATGTTATTATGGGACTCTATTTCAGCGTCCTTAGCCTTAACACGGATTGTGGACACTAAACTCTCTATCGTTGCTCTTGCCATTTAACGTGATTTGCGCTTTTTACAATAAGTTACTTACTACTAAAAACAAATTTCCTGCGATTTGACTGTTCCTCCATTGAAAATAGAGTGTATTAACAAGATAATTTCATAAATCAGTAATAATAATCAGTAATATTTTAAGTCAGTTCAGTTCAGGTTGGTAGTAATGCTGCTGGTTAGTTTACCTGCCACTTGTTTGCTCTTGAGTGAGGCCTCTGATGCTAAGGCATAGGACATGGTGATGATTCTCTCTTGCTCCTGTAGGGCCGAATCTACATCCGGCAGCACCGGCTTGTCTACTGCTGCTTGAGGAGGTATATTCTGGACACTTATATGCACACAAAAAACAGGTACATTAGAGCAAACTCTCAGAGAAAAGTGTAACAAAAATGTTCTTAGAATTTCGGGGTCAGTAAGTATTTTTTATTTTTAAGAAAGACAGTAATACTTTTTATTTAGTAAGAATTCATTAAATTGATCAAAAGTGACAGTAAAGATATTTATAATGTAACCAAAGATTGTTTATTTCAAATAAATGTTTTTCTTTGCAACAATCTACTCATCAGAGAATCCTATTTTTCAACTATTTTCAACTTAAGAAATATTCTTGAGCACCAAATCAGCATATTAAGAGTGATTTCTGTAGGATCATGTGACACTGAAGACCTGTTTGCCATCACAAGAAGTACATATTTAATGCTATTTAAATATAAAACTGTTTGTTTAAATTGTAATAATATTTCACAATAATGCTTTTATAGTATTTGTGATCAAATAATGTACCCTTGCATTTAAGTATCATAAGATAAGATACTTATAAACCCCAAACTTTTGAATGGTAGTGTATATAATGGCAAGAAAACATTTATAAAAATGACTGTAAGAGCAGCTGTGTTAAATGAGACTGTTCTGTCAGTACCTAGACTTAGCCAGGATGCTCTTGATTCGTTCCACTTTACGATGTCTGGCCTCCATTTCCTGAGGGCTGAGGGGCTCCTCTGGATCCAGGTCCACATAGCGCTCAGGGATGGCCACCTTTTGTGGCGTTGCCAGCTATACAGGGATTGAGACCAATCACATCATCAATCACTTAACTCTGAAATCTAACGTCCAATCATTTAAGTTCAATATTTTCTTTATTTTAATAATATTTCTTTTCTTAAAATAAAAAGCCTACATTTTATATAACATTAAACAATCAAAGGCAAAATAATGTAACAGTATAATTTAACTGTTTTAACATTCAACAGTACTTTATAACTGAGATTCGCCCTTTAAACTCAGGATAGTTCAACCAAAAAGGTGGATGGCAATTGAGGCTTTTCTGTTCCACACAACATGGAAATAATCTCAGAATCTTCTTTTTTTGGCTGAACTATCCCTTTAAGCAGTAGGGTTACCTCTTTGCTGAGGTCCAGCTGGTAGTCCAGAGGCTCCAGATCTAGTTCTCTCATGGGTGTACTGCTCAGGGTGAGCCATTCATCTGAGTGAGAGCGTTGTCTCTCTTTGTGCTTGACTGGTCTCTCTTCACCCTGCACGGCCCGCTCCAGAAGCTGCAAATCAAAGTCCTGCTCTCTCCTCCACTGAAGGCACATAAACACACAGAGCCCTGAGACGGCCAATCTAGACCTCAAATACATCCAACTCAGGACATGAAAATGTAATATTTTGCTTCTAAAAATGGTCTTCTCCTGATTTACAGGACTAGTAAAGTGTAGAATAATATTTCCAGTTACATTGGGACAGATGTGACAGATTTTAACTACCGGTATTTTAGACTATTAATAATAATAAGACTATTAAAGCCAAAATGACCTCTGTGCTCCACATATAAACTTATATCTAACATTCATTCTTTACATGAAATAAAAAGTTTAAAGAGGACAGCCCTGCACATAAACAACACACAAAACTGGGTTAAACTGCAACCTTGAGCGTAATGGTATATTGTCCCAGTGCGCTCCTGTACCTCTGTACCATGTACAAGTGATTGGACTGATTGCGTGTGAAGTGTCTCATGTTCAAGCTCTCAAACCATAGCGTACAGCACTCCTGCAAACCAAGAAAGACGCAATAAAAAGCTCCATCTGTGACTTCATTTACATGCTTCATTCCCAGGCTTTATTGTGCTTACTGAAAAGAAAATAAACCAGTGTGTCATGAAATAAACTGTGGTTTCACATTCACAGTAGAGAGAAAAAAAACAATTGCCTTCTTTTACTTTTCTTACTAGCAAAATGTTTATTTCTGATTCTACAATCTGCTGTTATATCATTATGAACATTCAAGTGATTAAAGAAAAAACATGCTCAGTAAGTAGTGCAATTATAAACACATAAGTCATTCACACATTACCCAGAACATTCATTGTGTACACATTCAATACATTTTGGAAAAACAAGGTGTAAAATTATAAAAGTATTTATTAAAAAAAAAAAGCCAGATAAGCTAAACCGGGTTTTAAAATCATGTTTTGTAGAATGACAATTAAATTGATAAATAAAACAAAACAAAAAAAAAACATAAAATGATCATGTCATTTATCTTGTGCACTCAAATCAGACCCAAATTGCAGGAAAAAAATTATTTTGCAGGTTTTGTAAGACTTATTATTAGAAAGCTGGATGTGAAAAGTGAAACTGGGTGAAATTAGTGTAAAACAAAAGAATAAATGAGTAAGGTAAGCACAACAGAGTCTGGTTTCACACTTCAGTTATACTATAATTATTGCAGTTGAGTGATGAACAGCTAAAAGGTTTGAGAGCTTGTGCTTGAAATTTAGTTTAGTTTATGCACCCACTAATACAGCAGACCCCATTTCCCATAACTCAGAGCATTAGATTTTTGTTATAGAGAGGTTAAAAGAGCATTTTGATGTTAGTGTTGGCTTTTGCCTATTCAAAGACCCCCAAGAAAAAGCACACTACTTTGAGTCACTATCCCAGATGAACATGGGAGCTGCTCCCTTAAGGATCCATGTCCCAAGGTTAAAATTAAACACTCATACAAGTCATTAGAACATTTTGAAACTACATTAAGAGTGTAATGAGAATCAGTAGCATATCAACTTTCCTTATTAATCCTCTAAACACATTAGTCCATGTCTTTCATTGGCAAATAGCATAATTCCCATCTGTTCTTATTCTGTAGCTCATTCATGTAGCCCAACAGCATATAATAAAATCTCTCACATCCCCTTCTGTAACACCTCCCACATACCCACTTACCTGTGACAGACACTACTTCACTAAAATGCTGATCATGTTAACGCCAAATCTTACAGTTCTCCATCAAAACAGTGTAAATAGCTGAATGTGCATTTATGTCAAGGCGATAGTTCTCTCTGGAGGATAATGTGTCATTGTGCTCTAACGTACTGATCCCAGGTCTGCAGACACAGGTCTGGATGTGGAGGAGGAGGAGGCACGAGATGAGGATGCCTGCCGCTCGCCCTGGCTGAGCGTTCTCTTGCGCTCTCGTACGAGAGCCTTTTGGTGACGCTTCATCCTCTCCAGCTGCTCTTCGGCGCTCATGCGGCCGCGCTGCTGCACGGGCTCCCCAGAGTACAGCCGCTCCAAGGCACTCTTTGGTCTCTCCTAGGAGACATCAGTGGGTGTGTTAATAATGCTGAAACAAACCGCAACAAAGAACAGTGTGCAGAGAGAAAAATCCAAGAGAGAAATGTGAACAATTTGCAAAAGGGAGGATGGGAAGGAAAAAGAAAAGGGGAAAAAAAGAGACTCAACAATCTAGGAACCAACCAATATTCACTAGATGTCTGTCTATGCCTTTACTATATTCTTACTGTTCACTTACAGTTTTTGCATGTAGTATTGAAATGTACTGTATTTATTGTTTTATTTAGTTTTGATTTTAATTACACTACACTACACACTACACTTACACTACACTATTTTAAGTTTGGAGTCGGTTTGTTTTTTTGAAAAAGAAATTAACTTTTATTCCGCCAAAATCCAATTAATTTACTCAAAAGGTTTCTTTTTCAAATAAATGCTGTTCTTTGTAACTTTTGATTTATTAAAGAATGCTGAAAAAATATATCACAGCACAACTGTTTGCAACTGATAATAATAATAAGAAATATTTCTTAAGCATCAAATCAGTATATTAATGATGCTAAAAATTCAGCTTTGCCATTAGAGGAATACATTACATTTAAATAGAAAACTGTTACTTTAAATAATAATAATAATAATACTTCAGAATATTAATATTTTTACTGTATTTTTGATCAAGTAAATGCAGTCTTGGAGAGCATAAGACTCCTTTCAAAACCATTAAAAAAATCTTACTGACCTCCAAAATTTTGAACATTTAACATTTAATCATAATATATTTTAATCATAATATATTATGTATATTTTTATAACTATATATTTTATAGCTATATATATATATTTCAAACCGTTTTAATGTATTTTAATTGTTTATGTATGAAGTGTGTTGTTAACAGTGTAAAACA
Source organism: Spinibarbus caldwelli (assembly GCA_039654775.1). Taxonomy (NCBI): domain Eukaryota; kingdom Metazoa; phylum Chordata; class Actinopteri; order Cypriniformes; family Cyprinidae; genus Spinibarbus; species Spinibarbus caldwelli. Next base: position 14,086,551 of record CM077221.1, on the reverse strand, counting down.
GTCAGACAGAGAGAAGCAGAAGGAGAATATAAGGGGGAAAAAGTATCAGGAATAGAGTTGTTCATTTTGAAGCTCTGCTCATTTCTGTTAACATTTTCTGCATGAATCCATCAGGGTGGGAGACTCACACTGTGTTCACAGTCTGCATGGCCACACTACCGCAGTAATTCATTCGCAAAGTACAGTCTGGCCCAAGCCCACACTGGCTGCCTTTATTTCATGTGCTCAGCGGTTTGTACTGCTGCTGCATCTAATCAACCTGCTGTTTGTCAGCTCTGCCAAAGCAAACTATGACGGACCCTGTATGTCCCCCTGCCTCTCAACAGACACTTTCAGGATTTATTTGGCTTCCTACCTTCAAGCTTGTGGTGGTGAGTCCTCTTCTGAGGGTGACAAACGATGAAATGTTTGATGACTGGTTCAGTCTTGAAGATGAGCCTGCCAAACCTAACAGAAGTTTAACTGGATTAGACAAATCTTTTAGGTTTTTTAGGAAATCCTTCCTAACATTCTGAGCTGGGAGTTCATACTTTCAAACAACATGGTTAATTGTAAACTGTTACTGCTGCCCACTGAGCAGCCTGATGTCACGTTCACACTTGGTACGCTTGCTTAATTGGGTGTTTCTTTAGCTACAGTATGGGCACTTTTGGCCATGTGGACTCTCTTAAAGCACAATTTTTACTAGTTTTAATATGTCTACAAACAATGCCCAGCAGTATACAGACTATCATTCAAAAGCTTGGGGTCTGTAAGATTTTTTGTTAATGTTTTTGAAAGAAGTCTCCTACTGTATGTTCACCAAGGCTGCATTTACTTAATCAAAAATACAAAAAAAAAAAAAAATACCTCAAGGATTTTTAAGCAGAATTTTCAGCAGCCATTACTCTAGTCATCAGTGTCGCATGATTCAGAAATCATTCTAATATGCTGGTTTTGGGCTTAATAAATATTTCTGATTATTAATGTTGAAAATGGCTGTGCTGCTTAATTTTTATGTGGAAACCGTGATGCATGTTTTTCAGGATTCTTCAATTAAATGAAAGTCCAAAAAAAACAGCATTTATTTGAAGGTTTACTGAATTTATTTTTACAGTCACTTTTGATCAGTTTAATGTGTCCTTGCTGAATAAAAGTATTAATACCTTTTAAAAAAGTTATAATGACCCCAAAATTTTGAACAGCAGTGCATCAAAGGAAAATTCTGTCATTTTTTCTTAAAGTCATTAACATTTTCACCACAGCATCATTTCCATGTCAAACTATGTACAGTATTGTGTTAAACAGCATTCTGTGATGAAAATAATGGTGGTGGAAATTATATTTGTACCATTTTTGGCACCTTTGTAATGTTAAGGCAAAATTCACTGCTATATTCTTTTGTAGCTTAAATGTACACATTTAAATAACATTCCAACACTTGCAGAATTTGTCAAAATTTCTTCTCCCATTGAGAATGATGTAAATTGGGAAGTGCCTCCACAAGCTACAATGTAAAAATACAAAATAATTAGCAATTTACTAGCAGACTGCTTTCATCAATAAACTGTACTGTGGTTTACACTAGCCAAACCCTGCATCCCCCTTTTCAAACAAGAGTTGTACACTAGTGAGGACCTGAGTCTGTGAGTCTGAGACAGTGGCTGTCATGTACGGGTGTGTGTACCTCTGTTCGGTAGAGTTTGGTAGCCACTATCACGGCTCAAGCCCCCTATTTGTCCACCAACTCCCAGCAATTCAGGCTCACTCAGGAATGCTTGTATCTCAACCTAGAGACCCAGAAAAATAGAGTTCAGATACACAGATGAAAACTAGCTGTATTTGGGTAACACTGAGTGGCACAAACCTTATGATCTCCATTAGTGTACTGCCCGATCTCACGATCACGTTTCCGCTCATCAGACTGTCGTTTCAGGCCACGGACTGATGTGTGGCGGATGACAGAGGTCTCTTTGGGGAGAGGGGGCACAGCTGGGGGGTGTTCGTCTGGACTGTAGAGGTGAGGGAGAGGAGGTCTGGGTGGAGCATCTTCTTCAGGCTGCATTGTGTAAACATGAAATGTCCATAAATACAGATGGAGTATGAAGGAGTATCTTGATTACTTTGTTTCACTCACTCACCCATTTTGACTTGTGTGCTGTATGTGAGAGCTGCAAGGGCTGCTGGGCAGACTGCACCGGGCTGAGATGGGGGCTAGGCTGAGCAGCTTTCAGTTCATCCATGGACGGGCTCGCAGAGAGAGAAGGCACTGCGGACAATGACGCTGAAGGCACGAGTTTCCTCTCTGGGTCAGGCAAATATTCCACCCGTTGACATCATATGGGCAAAAAAACACGTGTGGTTATCAGTTGCATCTGTATGCAGTAAGCAGAGTTGTGTGTGATGATGTTTGACCTCTGTACCTCGGTCTGTGTTCCAGTGCATGGGGGTGATGGCAGGCAGGGGCCCGCTCTCACCTGGATTCCGAACAGAGTCAATGGTCACTTTGTAGTTGGCTTTGCTGGAGCTCAGGCCTGCAAGCACATCCTCGATCCGCCACAGCTCCTTCCTCAGCTGAGATTTCTCGTGCTGCAGAGTAGCACAGAATTTAATCATTTTTATTCATTAAGAATGGATAAAATGTATAAAAAAGTAAATATAAGAGACTATAACAGGAAGGAGCAGACTACAAGTATGCCTACTTCAGTATTTAAGTAAATGTAATGTATTTAGCCAAAATCTGTATATTATTGGATACACAAATATACACAAATTAATTTAATCTTAGTATAAAAACTCATAATATATAATATTATTAACAATATATAAAATTAGAATATATACAGTAAATGTAACATTATGCTCTGGAATGTATACGTTTTTCATTACATTCATGTGTTTGGAATACTAAAAATGAGCGTCTGTCTCTCAGCATTTCAGAATACAAAATAGTACATAATATAATATAACATAATAGAATAGAATAGAGAGCAAAACTTTCTTCAACAGAAACTAAAAGCTAAAAATTATAGTAGAACAGAATAGAACAGAACAGAAGTACCTTCACCACCGCGATCACTCTTCAAAAAATATGACAACCCTAAGGCTTGTCTTTGATTTTCTAAGAGGCAAATTTAGAGCTCAAAGGGGCACTGAAGAAGGGATAGGATTTTCTCTTATTTGTATTTTCAGAACAAGCCATAATTTATTGACTGTGTCTGTGTGTGCTCTCACACAAACACTTGAGAAATCAATAATCTTAGACACTGTATGCCTTGTTCTTACAGCTCTATCACACTGATCAAAAACTGACATTAGATCTTCACTCCGGCTCTGAGAGCTCCATATCTCTTTCATCACTTTGTTCTTTCTCAATCAATTACCGGACTGAGAGGTGCATGCTGAATAGAAAAGGAGGCTGACACGGTTTAACATCTTCTGATACACTCTGCCGGTCAAACAGTATTGATACTTTAGTTTGGAAGCACGCATTAAGGAGATAAAAGCTGAAATACAATTTTGGGCTTGAGTAAAGAAAGACTTCTTTCCTCCATTTCAGATTTTAAAAAGAGAGTTACAACTGCTGGGTCTCATTTTTCAACTTTTTTCACTCATTCCGACCTGAGAGAGAGCACTGTGGGTCATCTGGTCTTGAAGGGCTGAACGCAGTCTGTCCACATCTCTCTCCAATTGGCTGTACTCTGCCCAAGCGTTTTCCATCTCCTGTTTAACACAGAACAAGCCTCAATACGAGTGCAATGAGCTGATATTAGTGTTGCATTGATAGCCATTTCCAGCCTAATGTAACATCAGTATTTCATGGATGTTCTTGAGTCTTCTGCGAGTGTATTAATACAGGTACGTGTCCTCACCGTGGACACCTGTGAGATGTGCGCTCTGATGTGGACCACGTCTTCCCGTAACAGCTTCTGCTGATAGGCGATCTTCTCTGCATGGGCGGGCTGATCCTGGTACTGCTCCATCTGCTGATGGGAAACATCCAGAACTGACTCGAGCTTGTCCTACATTTGGGTGAGAAACAGAAGAGCATGCAGATAAAGAAGTTTAGAAAAAGAACTAAACTAGGGAACCAAGACATCAGGTTTGGACACTAGGGATGCACAATTGTTTAGAGATTATGACTGTCATCTTCTGTGATTAACTATTTATGAAAACAGCATTCCATTGAGTTCCAAATTTTGCTTTATGTAGCAACATCTAAATTATATACTGTATCTAAAATGTTATATTCAAGTCAAAAATGTGGTGAAATCAATCTGAGTATATTAAGTTACAACAGTAAAAGTAATTTTAAAGGGTTAGATAAAGTAGAAATAGATATTCAAGCTAACAATTGCACAATACCACTTTTCACTGTGAGTGCAATTTACAAGCAACTAACATGACAAACAACAACATTTCAATTATATTCAACAAGGCACAGGCACAGAGTAAAATCATAGTTTATTGTGCATTGTAGACAGCTTTGGGATATTCAAAAGTTTGGGGTCTGTAAGATTTCTTAATGTTTTTGAAAGAAGTCTCTTATGCTCACCAACAGTAAAATAAGACTACAATTTACAATAACTGTTTTCTATTTTAATATATTGTAAAATATGACAACTTTTATTGGTAAAGCTGGAATTCAGCAGCCATTATTTAAAGGAAACTGTGATGCATTTAGCAGGATTTTTTAATGAATAATAAAAAGAACAGCATATAATTGTATTTTTAACATTATATTGTAACATTAACGTGATCTTTACAGTTACTTTGGATCAATTTAATACATCCTTGCTAAGTAAAATGGTAACAGTTTACTTAAAGCCTTTATGTATAATGCATTATAAAGGGTTAGTAAAGGGTATAATGCATTATATAATTATTCATAATATGTGTTGTAATACATTATATCTTGTCATAAATAATTATAGCCAAATTTAAAATGCATAGTGTAACAATGAATTGATAAGTGTTTTAATGTATTAACTGTGGTTACAATTATTCATTGTACAAAGATTGCGCAATGCATTATAAGGTGCATTACAAGGCATAATTAATGCATGATTAACTACTTTTATAATGCATTATACATAAAGGCTTTAAGTAAAGTGTCACCAAAATAAAAGTATTAATTTCTTGCAAAAACTGATTAAAATCTTACTGGCTCCAAGCTTTTAAATGGTAGTGTATACAGCATATTTGATATGAAATGACAATTATGATTTGTTATAACTGTGTAGCCCTGTAGAAAAACTAAGGTGACTTTTTACCATTCAGTTGATACACAATTCAGTATCCTCAAAACCTGATTTAGAATATTGAATTTATCACCTTATCTTCTTTGAGTGTGCGTATCCTGGCCTCCAGCTCCTGTAGGATCTTGTCTTGCTCGCATAACCTACTAAGCTTTACCTGAAGAGACAATCACAAGCAGCAATAAAACATGGTCACCAAACAGAGGCCACGACTGAACTGAATCCATTAACGCATACAAACATATCAAACAGAGGGCCGACGGAATACATTCTTCCGCTATTCCATATTCAACATTTCCCACTATTGAAGATATTCATTAGCATAAACTCCATGCACCCAAGACAATTCTGGTGTCATTATTTGCAGAAACAAACAGCATTTTCTCAGTGAAAAATGGGTTAGGGTACGTGTGCGCGTGCGGCAGAGACATAAGCTGGAGAAGTGTCTTGTTTACAGTCTTCTTCACACTGCCTGTTTATTCTCCGCTGTTTATCATTCCCTCCAATTAATTATTAAGCTGTTATTATTTTACAGTCATATATTGTTGTTTTAACAACATTAAATATTCATCACACAGATAAATCCACCAACAAAATTCTTATAAATTCTTAAACTGAAACAACGTTAATGATGAAAAGCCAGGACTTCCAGATTATTTACCTACAATCAAACGAAAAACAGTGAGAGCACTGGTATTACAAAAATCAAACTGAAAAATTTACAAGCCCAAAGTATAAAACTCCCATTGCATGTATTTTTCTCTTTAAATTGAGCATTGAATATAAAAAGCCCTCGTCAATAATTTCAATTTCTTCTTGACACCAAGAGAGCTTGCTTCTCCCCACAGCGTGTACCACCGCCTCGCTCCGATGCCTGTGTTTACTTGCACAAATTCAGGCTTGAATAACAGCTTTCTGTGCAAAGCAAACAGTGAGATCGAGAGGGGAGACGAGGGTCAGAAAGTGGGCTTTAATAAACAGAGAACAAAACTTACATCTATGTCACTTTCAGCTATTTTAACCGGCCGAGGTGGTCGATCTTTAAGCGAGTCACGTCCAGTTACCTGTTGACAAAATGCAAAAGCTCATACACTTTCAAAGACATTAGCACCAACATCAACACTAAGAAGCTGTAAGGTTGCCTCGATCAAGCAACCATCAAGACTGCACAGCCTATTGACAAAGGGTAAACAAACTGTGCTTTAGCAAACTCATAATATCCCAAGATGAACAAAAAAACAACAACAAAAAAACAAACCAACACTGTTTTTGGAAGCTCTGCGATGTGTTTACGTGCAAATAGCAACTGGGGTATTTGGGGACAGCCGCAATGATCCACCCAAAGCGCTGCTCTTGATTTGGCAAGGTATCAATACTTTTCATCAACGGTGAACTTGACATGAACCGTGTGGGAGTGAAGCCTACAACAAGCTGCAACCCACTGAAAGACTATCATTTAGTGATAAACAGGGGTTAGCTAAAGGATACTTTATAAGTAAGAGCAGCTGTCTGTAAACGTTCACTCATTAACAGAAAACCTCAGACTCTAGGGTAATTCCTTAATGCTTAATGTCTTCATGGAAATAATTAGCACACCCTTCACGTAATGTTCACAATTACAATGCAATCGCTATAACAATCCCTCATCAGAGCAGTATTGATATTTTACCAAAAGAACAACCTTGGGCGTCCTTGGTAAAAAATAAAATAAAATAAAATAAAATAACAATTAAGCTGTCAAAGAAGCACATGCACGTCATAGGAATACTCTAGAGAGCATGTACAAGGCACACAATAATGATAACGGTCCAGGGGGGATTACATCACTACAGCTGGTGAAGGCATGAAGTGGTCACAGTTTGTTATGCACACCATCCTTACATTTAAACAGAACGCACTGTGTACCGAATAGATGAGAGGTTCAATACTTTTCACCTGTTTGAAATGAAGATAAAAGGGTTTTTGTGAACTGTGGGTATAAATTTAGGCAATGTATACATTTGAATTATGAATGAATAATTAACACAAGTAATGCACTCCATATCAAACAGGATCGGAAAAGTTGGTGAACATAAATGTTTGTGACAAAAGTGGAGAAAGTCAGTATAAGAGCTGACTGATGCCACTGCTTATAGGAAAAACAACTTAGAATCAGATTCTAGCAAAATCAAAATCTCCTCCTTGGAGCCATCACTATTCTCTACATCCATGCATCCGCCATTCGCAAAGACTTTTATTGCTAAATTGCAGCACAAAATCTGATTTTTAGCAGTAAAAGCTAAAATCACACATTGCTCTCTGTGAATATTGACTTATGTAAATTTATTTAATCATCAATTTCAAAATTCACTCTACACATCCTTCAGGGTTAGAGAGCAGAGCAGCTGTTATAGAGAATAAGGAGAGGGGAAAAATCAGGAATAATTTATGCCTTGAGGAGAGAGGGAGAAGATGAGAGGAGGAGGAAAGTGAAGGCAGATCCACTAGAGCCCACCTTCAGGTCTAGATACTCCAGGTCCTTCTTCAGCTGGATGTAAGTGTCATCTGCCTTTAAATGGGAAATGAAGAAAGAGGTCACATGACACATGGTTGAGAGTACACAATGTGCAAGGCTGAGACTGATTTTCATGCCGCTGTAAATCCAAATGCTGGTACATTATTACACATTGTGCAAGTTATCATGATGGTTATTTAAAAATTATGGTTATTTTAAAAAAATACACTGCTGTTCAAAAGTTTGTGGTATTTTTTAACTTTGGAAATTGATACTATTTTTAGTATACAATGTAACATCATTTAGCAAAGATGTATTCAATTGATCTAAAGTAACAATAAAGATATTTATAATGTTACAAAATAATGTTAAAAAGGTTTCTGTGCAGAATGCTGAAAATGTAGTTTCCAAGAAACATTAAGCAACAGTTTTCAACACTGATAATAATAATAAATGTTTCTTGAGCAGCAAATTAGTATATTAGAATGATTTCTGAAGGATCACACTGAAGACACTGAAGACTGGAGTAATAGCTGCTGAAAATTCAGCTATACCATCATAGGAAATCACATTTTAAAATATAATAGAAGACATTTATTTTACATTACAATAATATTTTACAATATTACTGTTTTTAACAAATAAAAGCTTTGGTGTGCATAAGAGACGTTCAAAAACATTTAAAGAAAACTTACTGATCCCAAACTTCTGAACAGTAGTAAACATAAAACTTTTTTTTTACAACAAGCAAAATTACTGACAATGTAATATCTGAGAAGACCACTGAATGTCCCTAAACTTCAGTCTGAGCTCTAAATCTGATGCACTGTGGAAAGTGTCAAAGTTCATTGAAAAAAAAAAACAATTCAATGAAGTATTTTACAACAATATTGTAAATGTTGTAGAATACTAGTTAAGTTTTAATGTTCAACCCTGCAACTTATGCACTGACAGATCTAGAGAGTAGAATGGGTCACAGCTTATGTCTGTTCTATCAAATGTTATACTAATTCTTGTGTACTTTTCTGATATTTCATATCCAAAACGGCATATACACAAGTAAACCAGTGATGTTTTCAATATGATTTCTGTTCATGGACACGTTCAATCATGTGAATGCAGGCAAGTCAACAAGCAACATGCTGTTAACTGAGGAGCAATCTGACAATTCAAAATACAAGAGAGGAAGAAACTACAAAAAAGTCCAAAAAATGCAAACTGTAGAAGAAAGGATCTTCAAAAACACAAAACAGGCTGTTACGTCAAATTGTGCACCCCAAGCTGTAACGTTCTACTGCAGACCTCCATGCTAACGGAGAGCTAACACCAAACCAACACAATCATAACTAGAACCAACAGCGTACGATAGTAAGATGAGCACGGTATGGGAGTTAGGGAAAGGAGGGCATGATATGCTCAGATGGGAGGGGGGCTCAGGGTGGGTTGAGGGGGGAATGTGACCCTCTAACCTGCAAACTGGGGCCTGAGAGGCCGTTGTGCTGGTTCTGCAGGTGTGTGAATGTGTCGCTGCGTACGCTGGCCATCTTGGCCCGGTGTCTCCTGAGCTGGATGAGCAGCAGGGTCAACTCCTCCGGCTGCAGGACAGCGGGGAGACGGGAGAGAAAGCACTTCAGGAGGTGACCACCAGGGTGGCGCCAAGATGTTGTGAAATTTGCCCAATAGAAGTGGACTAAGGCGAACTGTAACTGCCAGTCTTTAATGACACAGCTCAACTCAATGTCTCAAAACTAGAAAGCAAAAAGCTCCTCGTGGCCAAAAGCAGATCCCCTATGTTTCCTAGATAGTTCGTCTGAAAAAGTCTGCTCTCTATGGAAGTCTTACCGTTTTTCCATGTAGACTTGGTGCACTGACTGTGTGTGTGATGTATCCCATTGTTGGCATGGATCTCCTCTCTATTTGTGAGGTCTGTAAAGACACAAAAATACAAAAAATTAAACACTAAATTTATAAAGTCAAGTAAAAGTCAGTTTCAAAGTTTAGCACAAAACTAGGGCTCAGCAATTGCACATTTTACTCATTCATCTGTTTATTTTAGCTAAGAAATTGTGTGCTTGATTTCAAATGCGCCACAGGGCTTTTAGGGTTTGACAGTTTTACTTAACATACAAAATTCCTCATCTAGGCCCATCATAGCACCTCAAAAGGACACAAACAACAAGAGATTTAATTAACTACACATAAATTATCTTTAACCTGCTTTCTTAAAATAACACATAGCACTGTAGACTCTGTTTCCAATGCGAATCCCACGGCACTGCATTTTTGCTGTATAATAGGTTTTTTATTTAAATACAAGATCAGAAGAAAGAGACCACTGCTGAGGAGGTTCATTGGCGCTTTGCTTAGCCTTTGGCAAATCTTATCAGCTAAACACAGTCTAGTTATCATCCATTGAGATATGCTCTACGACAGCAGCTATGAAAACTGACTCTATGAAACACACAAACTCAACAGCGCTACGAAACACACTCTAGTCTTTAAGATGAATAAATAGACATCTGCAGCTGGGTAGTTGACATCACAAGTCGAGCAGTGGCAGCGAGTCCTGCTGCGTGATATATATATATATATAGTTTATCTAAACCTTCTTTTAGAAAACAACATTCTTATTCTTTTCTTATTTTTTACATGCAGTACTTATGACTTTATATTAATGCAATATCTGCAATATCTCCAATATCTGCACTGTTAAAAATGTTTGAATACAAAACTCAGAACAGAACAATTTCAATTTGAAGGCAAAAAGTGATTAAAACGCAGAAAAACCTGTAACGGTCACAAGCTACAGCGCCTAAAGTATATACCTCCCTCTTAAATTTTAAGTACAAATTTTATGAACACTACTGTTCAAAAGTTTGGGGTAAGATTTTTAATATTTATAAAAGAAGTCTCTTATGTTATACATTTATTTAGTCAAAAATACAGTAAAAACTGTAATATTATGAAATAATATTACAACTTAAAATAACTCTTTTATAACTTAGCATATTTAAAATGTAATTTATTTAGGTTATGTCAAAGCAGAATTTTCAACAGCCATTTCTCCAGTCTTCAGTGTCACATGATCCTCGAGAAATATTTCTTACTATTGTCAATGCTGAAAACAGTTCTGTTTAATATTTTTGTGGAAACTGTCATACTTTTTTTTCAAGATTCTTTGACAAATAGAAAATTCAAAAGAAATTAATTGTTTCTCTTTAATCATTCTCAAATCATGCTAAAAATGCTTTTAAAATGCAATTAATTTAATAGCAATTAAACCTATTAAAAATGCAATTAATTAGTCAATTGTTATGCTTTGATAATGCTATGCTATTGATAATATAACATTTAACAAAACAACAATGAAAGTATTTTCACTAGCGTCTCAGATTTTTAGATTCAGCTGTATATTCTTTGTGGCATCACTGCATATTGACTGAAAGTCTGTTTTTTTCTTTCTATCTGGTTTTTGACAGCTTCTGTGAATCTTTCTGTTGGAGGCATGTAATTAGTGAGTTCACACGAGTCCTGACGTATGCAGAGCAGAAATGGTAGTGACAGTATGTTAACTTGTAAAATGCACAGAGGCTTCTGTGACTGCTGCCGCGTGTGAATGTGGCTCTGGGAGCGGCGCTCTCATGTGGGGGGTGTAGCTGGCAGATGCTACTATTTGTCACACAAGCATCTTCAGAGACACACACAAACAAAAATGCTCTCTTTTAACACACCCTCTCCACCTGGGAATCAAGCTCTGAGTGAAGACTGTGTGAATCCTGTCACAAAGTCCAAATCAAAGCTTGAGTAAATGGAAACTCGGTTTTCCCATAACCCTTAACGCCTTTGGTGGTCAACACTTCTGTGGTCTGAACAAAGAGAAGAACTCACCACAACTAATTTAAAATTGTGAGATTATGTGAACTGCTCCATGTTCCCTACCTTTGAGATCTGGGAACATATTCCTCTGGGAGAACCCAAACTGGGAGTGTCCACGGTGGCGAAGTCATCCAGCGGGCGCACCGTCACTCTGTCGGTGGGCGTGTGGGGCCTGCGTGGGGACAAGGACTTGGAGGGGTGGCCGGGTGGGGGTATGTCACATGGTGATGGGGGCACAGATATGGATCGTGGCATTTCCAGAGTAACTCTGAAGGCAGACGTGTCCATGTAGTCAGGGCCGGTGTAGATTGGTGCAGTGGGGCTTCCGTGGCGGAACTGTTGGCGCTGCTGCCACTCGTACAGCTGCCACACCATGCCCTCTTTAGTAGCCAAACGCTCGTCAGTGGACATACGAAAGTGACTAAGACGGTCGTGGGCGTACTTGTAGTCACTAGGCAAGTTACGGGGCACTGGTGAGGAACTGCCCCCGGAGTGGTGGCGAGTGGTCTTTGGCAACGACTGGTACGTCTCCATCATGACGGACTTAGGCTGGAGAGGTGGTGTCCGTCTGGGTAGGGTGTACTCAGCAGTGGGATGGCTGTAATTTTGTAAAAAGTTGTTTTATTGTTAATAATCTGTCCTTCTCACTGTCAGTTAGCATTCATGTGCTATACACAGTATTTATATAAAAACATGTATTTTTTTATTCTTTTTAAATGTTTTTATTCTGACCTGAGCTGCTAATTTATTATTATTATTATTATAATACCAACAACAATAATAACTATTATATTAATTATTATACAAATTCTAATAATAATATTGATAAAAAATTATAATAATTACTATTATACTATTAAACTAATAACTAATTAAAAAGGGAAACACATATACATATATATATACAAATTTAAGTGAAAAACAAGAGCCTTTTCCGCTAAAATGTAGATTTGCCCCAAATTATTATATAAATTAATATAATACTATTAATAATAAAAATTATTATTATTATTATTACTATTATACTATTAAACTAATAAAAAGGGAAACATATATATATATATATATATATATATATATATATATAAATTTGATTATAATTTATAAGTAACAATTATAATGTTATAGATAGATAGATAGATAGATAGATAGATAGATAGATAGATAGATAGATAGATTCCCTTTAATATTAGATACATTCCCTTTAATATTTAGTGTACTTACATCATAACCACTAGTGGGAGCTCCTTCATAATAAGAAACTATATGTGAACTGAATCCTACAATGGCTTTAGTTCCCAATGTTACATCATTTAATTAGAGTATTACACATAACCCTGTATGGTTTCCTAACATTTTTCCCCTATCACAGCACAAACACACAAAACTGACCTTTTGGGTTCTCCTTTTTGCACCTTCACCCAGTGTTCCACTTGAGCCAGCGCAGTTTTCCTTTGCACCTTTTTCTCTGTGTCAGTACGGGGGACGAGACCCCTTTTATACACTACGTTCCCGTTCTGATCAGGAGGTATGCCCGAGGGGGGCAGCCCGTTCCTGTGAGTGGGCACCGTGGAAGGTGGACGAGAATGGGCACCTGATTGGGAAATCTCTTCCATCTCCATCTCTCCAGAGGAGATTTTAACAGGATCCTCGAACACTTCCTTGCTGTAAACGTAGCACTCTTCCTCATTTCGTTCCGGCCTCAGCTCTGCCACCTCCACATGCCCTGTCTGCTGGAGGCCCTCGACCTGGGAGGAGCTTTTGATGCTACTGCTGAAATGGTTGGTCTGAGGGACTGCTTGCTGCTCAGGTTTGGAGCTTCTTTCGGCTTCTCTGTGGAAGGAAAGAGTTATTTAATAGTAGAAAACAAACAGTTAATATTTGACCTTTAACATGAGATATAACTTAAGACTTTCTGATTATGTATCAGAAATGAGTTTAGACTTTTGCATTAATTATAACTGAATCTACAACTCAATGTTCAGATGACTGACCTTGAACCGACTGTCTAGCTATCTAAATCTATCTTAATTGCAACATGACATTTCAAACATGTATGACATTCTTTCTTCTGTTGAACATCAAATGAAGAATTTCGCATAATATCTGAGCTGCTTTCTTCTACACAGTGAAAGTGGATGGTGCGAGGAGCTGTCATGCTCAAAAAAATACAAAAATACACCATAAAAACATCATAAAAGTAGCCCATGTGACTCATACACAATATGCTGTATTATATACACTACTATTCAAAACTTTGAGGTCTGCAAGATTTATTTTGTTTTTGAAATAATGTTCTTATACTCACCAAAGCAATATTTATTTGATCAAAAATACAGTAAAAACAGTAATATTGTAAAACACTTTTACAATTGAAAATAACTTTATTTTTATTTATTTGAATATATTTTAAAATGTAATTTATTCCTGTGATGGCAAAACTGAAGCCATTACTCCAGTCTTCAGTGTCACATGATCCTTCAGAAATCATTTTAATATGCTGATTTGCTCAAGAAATATTTCTTTAAACAGGTGCTGCTTAATATTTTGTGGAAACCGAACTCTTTTTGTGCCCAAATGAAGACTGATTTGGTTTCAGAAGACATATGTAAATGATTGCAATTTTTTTGGACTAATTATTTCTCAAAAAAACAAAAGGAAACTTGAAATGCATCAAAACACATTAAAAATCTAATTGCTAAAGGTAAAGTCATTATGTGCAATACTGTGAATCTATCCCTAGATGGCACTGTTAAATTACATTCAAAATCTCCCTCATATAAATGAAGTGCCTATAGCAGAACCTCAAAACTGTACAGCAGCACTAACATTGACATTTCACCCCTCACCGTGATCAGACAGGTGGTCTGGCATCAGATTGGCAAGGATAGCAACACTGCCAACAATCCACATAGTTGTGAAAAAGCATTTGCCTACAAAATCTAACCAATACAGCCACTACACTAGCCCTACAAACCATAAATGCCATTATAAACCACCTTCTACTCTCCTTTTTATGTATACTACAAAAGCCCAGCTATAAGGAAAGCCCTAGGGACAAACCCTCTCTGCACTCTTGGAAGTGAAGAGCATGGGGGCAGCACACTAACAGGCCGAGTGCTGTATTCTGGGCTGATGGCCCACAGTCAGCTGGCTGCAGCATGCCGCAGTGATACTCCTCCCCAGAGCTGCAGTGTCAAAGTGTACACAACTATGGCACTGTGCCTCTGCACCAGCACAACAGCAGCAGATGAATGAGTACACCACGCTGCTTTTGCTGTACCCCTGATATATAGATCAGACAGGAGCTTAAAGGAATAGTTCACCTAAAAATGAAAATTTGCTGAAAGTTTCCTCACCCTCAGGCCATCAGAAATGTAGATTAATTTGTTTCTTCATCAGAACAGATTTGGAGAAATTTAGCCTTTGATTACTTACCAATGGATCCTCTGCAGTAAATGGGTGCCATCAGAATGAGAATCCAAACAGCTGATAAAAAACATCACAATAATCCACAAAATAAAGTACCATTTAAAAGCAAAAACAGTCCAAAACAGATCTAAACTAATATGTAGGAGGATTTTAATGTGAAAGGAAGGACAACAGAGGATGGACATATTTTATCCAGAAGCAACATCTTAAAGCTAAAATGCCTTAATTGTGAATTATGAATTTTTCAAACATGCAGCTTTTACTTCACAAGACATTAATTGATGGACTGGAGTTGTGTGGATTACTTGTGGATTGTTGTGATGTTTTTATCAGCCGTTTGGACTCTCATTCTGATGGCACCCATTTACTGCAGAGGATCCACTGGTGAGTAAGTAATCAAAGGCTAAATTTCTCCAAATCTGTTCTGATGAAGAAACAAATTCATCTACATCTTGGATGGCCGGAGGGTGAGAAAATTTTAATTTTTGGGTGATCTATTCCTTTAAATAACTAGTCCACAATATACAGCTAGTTTATTAATGCCATCAGCATTTCCAGTGACTTAAATTCCCATTTTAAAAAGGATCCAAATACTTTTTAATCAATTTTGGGACAGCAAATTGTCCCCAAAATGATATTTTAAAAAGTTAAGAAGGAGCGATTTCAAACACTCAACCAAGTCAAAGAGCAAAGCTGCAGTCACAATGAGCCTACAAAAATTACTTCAGACCCCAAAATACTGCAAACCAGGCAATTTTTAAGTTTGTGTATGCTTTGAATTCAGCCAAGAGGTCAATTTGTGATGTTTATATGTTCTTTGGGTCCGTTATAAGATTAATATCTTTGTGCTTTGTGAATTCGCAGGCCATAGCTCACCAAACTTAAATTTGGGTAAACAGAGAAAGATTTTTTTTTCCCTTTGTATTTTTTCATTTTTATTTATTTTTTTATTTTTTTGCATGCGCTTGTGTTGCCAGCCTCCCAAGCTGAATACAAATGAATGGAGCTCAAAGTCAAGAATGACTGTAGCTTTAACCCTGATAGATGGCTGACATCATTGGACAGCCTTAACTACATCAATTTAACTTAACAGTATTGCAGAAACCATTAAGACCACTTCACTTCTATTGTGCATCAAATTTTCAGAGCTGGAAATATCAATCCTCACCTTACATACAGGCCAAGGCAAAAGAACATAATATCAAAGAATTAGGAAAATAAAGTTTAAGTGACAGTAATGAGAGTCAAATAGAGAAAACAGGAAAAAGCAGTGGAGAAAATAATGAATACTATACTGGGCTATTTTCTCAAAATGTCTAAAATTGTAAGCCAGCTCTTAAAGAAAACATTAAAAGGCATTGACAGCATTTTTTTAATGTGACATTTTCCAATAAAGAATATGTAAAGGAAGAATATTTTAAGGACATCTATAGAGGATGTGTATGGAGAATCCCATAGAGATTTAACTGGACCATAAGGGAGTGAAAAATATTACACAGTGGTATTACTGGGTAATATTATTTTTCTCCAACCATGCAGCCTTGGCCATGTCAGCAGAAAAGATGTGTTGTTTCAGAGGTCCAATTTATTAAAATAAAGTGTATTTCTATGAAACCAGCACAACCAGGAAGATTTATTAAGGAAGTTTTTTTTTTTTCAATCCATTGGTGTGTTATTTATATTTTTGTATTTTTATGTATTTTTTATGCTTTTGCTGTCTGTTTTTCCTTGTTTGTATTACATCTGAAAAAAAAAATCATTGTTTGAAAAAAATAAATAAATAAAAGTAAGGGTTATCCTGTTGTATTTAATGGAATATACCACCCAGGTCTCTGAGATACTGATCTTGTTTCAAGACACCAGCCCTGAGAAAAGATTTGCAGCAGCAGGAGGTGACTGACCTCTTCACGCCATGGCTCTGCATCAGCGCAGCCTGGTTCATGGCCCGGATCCAGCCATTCATGTCCTCTTGTGTGTCGGCGCTGAAGAAGTAGGTCCTCATGCCACAGTGCTCGGCCTGCGAGCCAATCAGAGAATTCTTATTGTAAATGTAGGAGCGCATTCCCGTGTGGCAGGCCTGAGGGAGAGACAGAAACAGAGGGGACCATCAGCTCTGACCATGCATAGAGGTTGCACGTGCAAGTGAGGCACCGGACCAGCGGGCCCCAGTATTGCTGTGACAGCATCACTGTAGCAAGCTTAGGAGTCATGCTCAACTGGTCTGTTTATTTTGTTGATCAGAGCTGAGGAAATGGCCTGTAAGAGGATTACCAACCAATGATCTAAACCAACTACATTATCATTGTTACAAATACTACCATGCACTTCAGTCAAATGATCTGCACTAGTGATCTGAACTGTGCAAGCATTTGAGACTTTTGTTGAAAAATAATTAACAATTGTTGTACTGCGGTCAGACTACGCTTCAGAATATGGAAGCCCATTATGCCTCAGAGTATAAAAGTTGGTAAATGTGAGAAAGTTTGTGGACAGAAAGTCACATTTGTACAGTTCGAAAAATCTTTTTTTTAACATTATAAATGTCTTTACTGTCAATTTTGATCAATTGAATGCATCTTTGCTGAATAAAAGTATTAATTTTATGCCTCAGAGTATAAAAGCTAGTAAATTTGAGAAAGTTTGTGGACAGAAAGTCAGATTTGTACCATTCAAAAAATCTTTTTTTTAACATTATAAATGTCTTTACTGTCAATTTTGATCAATTGAATGCATCTTTTCTGAATAAAAGGATTCATTTCTTTCATAAAAAATGTGGGAAACAAATGTGGGAAATAAAAGCCATAATTGTGAGGTATAAAATCACAGTTCTAAGGAATAAAGTTGTAACTGGAAAAAATAAATTTATAATATGGACATTAAGTCACTATTTTTAGATATAACATCAGTTAACTTTTCATTTTTTTTTTTTAACTCTGAGGTAGAAACAGGCTTCCACTGAATAAAAACAATCTATGTCAGGAAATCAACATTGAAGATCTGAACTTCAACCTTCAGTACACAGCAAACAAATGATAAATCAATAAACTCTCTGAGCCGTTCCTGCAGAGAGGAGAGAGATGATTGAAATTCTTTTCTACTTATTTCACATATTCCAGGAGAATAATATAATTTACTTCAGCAGAAGGTTTACACATAAGTGTCTCTGAAGTGCACACATAAGTGTTCAAATACTTTTGGGTCAATTGCACATACCAAACACACCACACAAATGTTAAAAATACACAATATTAATAATGCACACAAATACTTACACACATACACAAAGCTGTTAATTCTCTTACTCTGTTTAATGCCAGGGTTAACAGCCCCACAGCTAAACTAGCTCCATGCACCTTCTGTTCACTTAATCTGCTACTGCCAAAATGCAACTGTTGGTCTAATCTCTCTGATGGGTGTACAGCCACCACTCACACATCTAAACGCTTACAAACAGAGTCCAGCTCAGCGCTTTTGCCAGTCCCACCCAGACCCATTCAGACAGGCGGCAGACCGTCCTTTCCACCTCTACAACAACACACACACAGAGCTTACATCTGGTAACACTGACTCATTCTGTAGAAAGTCAATGCAGCGGCCTTTGGGCTACATTGAAGGTGTCTCTTAATTCACAATTCGACAGCTGCATCTCCGCTCACGGCACATCTCTTCGGCCTCTCCAGGAGTCTATTATCCTGCCTGTCACACACTAATGGCTAAAGCAGCCCCTCCAATATCCGATATCGACTCCTGAAGTCTTCATGTTATCCTACTGTTTTCTCATCGACTTTGGTGCAGTTCTTTACCTGATAGCACACATGCGTTAACCAGAGAAGTCTATATAATGAGTGCGTTGTCATCTGAAAAACATTTTAGCAAACCTAAACACTTAAAATGATTGACAGACTGTCTAAACAATACTGTCCTGTATTCTTATGCAATTTACAGACACTAGGGCTGTCAGAGAGACACGTGTCATATCTCAGGATACTTGTTTCAGTGATCTGTAGGACATAGAGACATTTTCTGTAAGTTTTAATTTAATGTAGGGATTCACCGATAGGATTTTTTTTTGGCCGATACCGATACCGATACCGATTTTAACAAACAACTATTGGCCGATTCCATTCAGTTGCATAAAGCAGGGCTTAAAAACAGGAAAAAAAGTAATCGACTGACACTCTGTGTCTTTTTACATCGGTGCATCCCTAACTTAATGTAATAAAATCTCTTACTCATACACACATATCTACACATACAAATATGAATAACCAAAATAAATTCACAGTAGCAGAAAGCAAAAAGAAGGCCCATATCTTATAACCATTAATAACATTTTATCATGACAAACAATGAGAAATGGAAGACAAAACCTGGGCAAGAGAAAAGTAATTTCAGTGCCTGTTATAATATATCAAGTATCAGATACTGAAAGAAAGCATGTCTGCTGATATATATTCTTCTCACATTCCTGTCTTTAAGAAGTTAATGAACTCAGATTACCCATCTAGTCCTGGGCTTTCATTCAGCGTTATCCCTCTAAAAGGGATATGCAGTAATTAATCAGAGGAATTTGCTCGATCACTCAACCCCTTCAGAGGTTAAAGGAATATTCTGGGTTATTTACTACTTAATATCTATGGACAGCATCTGTGGCACAAAAAAATAATGTTCCTAAGGTTGTGAAAAATGACCAAAAACACAACTGTAGTTTAAAGGGGTCATATCATGCGATTTCAAGTTTTCCTTTCTCTTTGGAGTGTTACAAGCTGTTTGTGCATAGATAAGATCCCTGAAGTTGCAAAGACTAAAGTCTCAAAACCAAAGAGATATTCTTTATAAAAGTTAAGACTCGACCACGCCCCCCTAAAACGGCTCATTCAACACGCCCCCACATGTCTACGTCACGGTGTGGGGAGATCTGCAAAACACCGCCCAAATGTATACGCAAAGTAAGAGGGCGGGAATTTTATTCTCGCTGTAGTGTTTTCTGTTGGCCGGCGCCATGTCCTGGAGACGCTGTGTGTTTCGTTCTGAAACTACTTTGGGCTTCCAAAAGAGGACACAACTAGAAATCAGTGGTTAAGTTGTATTTACAACACTGTTCCAGAACAGTTCAACCCAAATATTCGAGTGTGTGCATCGCATTTTACAGAGGACTATTTCCTGAACCTGGGAGTACCCTGTCAGCTATGCTCAAAGACTGTTTCTATAAAGTGGGGCAATTCCAACTTTGCAAGGACAGTCTGGCGCTTCTGACTCACAGCCTGTAAGTATGTTTTCATATTTAAAGAATTTGCCACTGACTATTCAAACGCGAGTTTTGAGCTGTGTAGAGCAGTGCTTGTTGTTTGTTGTTTCTTCGATCACAAATGCAGACATGGTAATGTTTACGTGGCGCGATGCAATGCGACGCGTAAAAAGACAGTATAAATCGTTATAATCAGTAATTATGTCCCCACTGGATGCAACAAATGCCTCGTTTGTAATGGGTTTTATTGTTTTTGTGTCGTCGCGCCGGGACACGGCATCACAATACGGTAAGGGGCATAACATTTCCGTCTCACGCTTGAGGTATTCGGCCAATCACAACGCACTGGATAGCTGGCCAATCAGAGCACACCTCGCTTCTCAGAACGATGAGCTTTGTAAAAATCGGAGCGTTTCAGAAAGGCGGGGCTTAGAGGAGCAACAATAATGTAGAGTATGTGGAAAATAATGTGTTTTTTGAACCTTAAACCGCATAAACACATTGCATTACACCAAATACACAAAATAATGTTCTTTTTAGCAACATCATATAACCCCTTTAACTGTTATGAAGGAAAGGGGTGCCAAAACATATAAAATATACAACTGTTGCAAAAGAACAGCCATAAAAAAGTAATTGTGTTTGCATTTAAGTTATGTCCAATATAAAATATGTTTTTGTTCGAGGGACAAACAAAAGGGACAAATCGATATATTTGTGGTATTCAAAAACATGCCATAAGTGTTGTCCACAGATTAGAAGTTGTAAATAACCTGGAATATTCCTCAGAAAGAAATTATATTTAAGCTAAACATTCAGCAAGACACTGCATACATACATACAGTACGTTTGTTTAATTCCAAAACCTATCCTTTGGCCTTAATGTCTGTGAGAAATTCAAATTTGGTTAAACACATACATAATAGCACAGAATAACAACTCAGATATGTTATACATTAAAAGTTTGGGGTCATTAATTTTATTTAAAGAAATTAATACTTTTATTCAGCAAGGATGCATTAAATTGATCAAACGTGACAGTAAATGTAATCAATCTTACAATGTTAAATGCTGTTCTTTTTAACTTAATTTTTAAAGACTCCTGGAAAATATATACATATATATATTTCCATAAAAATATTAAGCAGCACAACTGTTTTCAACATTGGTAATAACAAGAAATGCTTCTTGAAAAACAAATCAGCATATTAGAATGATTTCTGAAGGAGTAATAGCTGCTGAGAATTCAGCCTTGTTGTATTTTAATAGCATTTTAAAATATTTTAAAATATATTTAAAAAATATCAAAATAGTAATATTTCACAATATCAGTATTTTTACTTTATTTTTGATAGAACAATGTTAAATAAATCTTACCGACCCCAAACTTTTAAGTGGTAGTGTATATACAGAAAATGTAAATATAATTACATACATTTAACAACAGACGCACTTCATATTATAGTTACAGTACTGAAAATTGAAAAGTGACTCAATAGCATATGAGAGTGTAAATACTGATGCAAGTGATGAAGTGAGAAGAGGAACTGAGCAATGCCAGTCTGCAACAGTCCTTATCTTTATTTTGAGATTCACACATTCATAAGGACATATCAGCATATCCAATATTCACATCAGGGAGATGAATATGAAGATAGGATTGTCGAGCTGGCATTGCCTGTTCCTGAGGAAGCTCAATGAGTCGCAGAATGCATGCTGAAACACATCAATGCACATGGGCTATGCGCATTTTTCATCTGCCTAGGAAAATGCCATACACGGGATGGTGATGGAGTGGAGATCCGCTGATAGTAATGAATGGAAATTAAAATACCTATTCATGCAAGAGGCTGACTCAGGAGACGGCCCTTCCACCAGATGCACCCGGTTCAGCTCCCATAATGCACCAGGTCACAACAGGAAGCAATAGGCCAATAGGAATGAGAGAATAAGAGTGAGTTGTGCAAAAACAGAGGGAGGTGAGAATCACGGCCTGTGTGAAAAATGTTAACCAAAACTAGAAAATGTGTTGAAATGTGCCTGGTTGTGAAATATCAGTCAGATAAGCAGGGTGAGTGGAAACGCAATTAACATTAGAGGCAGCAAAGCTAAGCAGAAATACGCCACTGGGAGAGTTAAAGTACAACACTCCAGAGAACAAGACAAGATGAGTAATAAACATCATAATATTTAACCACTGTAGCTGAATAAATGAATCAATTGAAGCTAAGAATCTTGAGTTCTTCTATGCTTGAATTCAAATACATGTTATATCATTTCCTACATGAAATATAAGACCTGTCATGACTTCATGCCAACTCCTGTATTCTCAGATCTGTCAGCAATCAGACGGTTGATTCTCTAAAAAGAACATATTCTTGAGAATCATTAATTCGGTATTCAGGCTGCACTGTATGTTTTTGATTCACTAAAAAACTGCTCATACTCATAAAATTGCAGTCACATTTACCATTTTTCTGTGAGTTTTTGTGTGCAAAATCCAGCCATTTCAATAAGAATTCACACAGTCTAGAATTTTGCATGAGGGTGAAAGATCTCCCCATGCAGATTTCAAAATGAGTTCAAGTTGGTCACTTGAATTTGCGGCGCTGACCAACAGATCATATTTAAATTCAGAAATTAACCTTACTACAGACAGTTCTAAAGATATCTTAATATTACAGAAAATAAACATGCAAGACTCTTCTTCACATGTACACTATGCAGACAAACTAATTAATTGCTGACTAAGAGAAGACAGTTACAGCAGAAAACATTAGACAAACAGCATACCTTGGGGTCTAATTCACATGAAAATAAAGCAGCCAGATGTTCAAATAGCTGCTGGCTAGTTTCACTGATGGAGATCTCCTAACTAACAACCTGCTAATTAACACCCAGAGTGCCAATGAGAGAACAAGGCCCCTCACCTTGCTCTGGTACATTACAGACTGTAGGGCAAGTAAGAGGGAGGATATTAGAAATAGAGTAGATATATAATTAAACTGCCTGCTGGCACAATAGTCAAACTAATTCCAGCACTGGGGAATACGGGCAGGGTAATGGAGTTTGAACGATGCACCATGTACGCATTGGAAAGGATGACTGAGCGGAGGAAATGAATGAGCTGCAGTGATGGGATCAAACATTCCTGGAGTATTGTTCTTCAGAAGAGGCTTTGCAAAAAAGCAAAGCAAAAGCTTGGCAATTTTCAAAGTTAAAGGTTAGTTATCAGTGAAAAAAATGCTGTTTTTTCCACCTCTGTTGTACAAGGGTTTAAGCCAGACTCGATTTTCCAGAGCATTAGGTATAATATAATTTTTTTTAAGCCTTCTAGGATATTCTGCTTTTAAACTTTATTTCACTGTCCGCCAGACTGCAGTAAACAGTGGGAGGAAGTTTGTGAGGTTCAATGGAAGCTTGCCACCAATAGGCCTCACTCAGAGAAGGGTTTAGATAATGACGTTCCCATGTCTGCTCTGTGAAAGAGAACAGGACTGTGGAAAACTTGTTGAACGAGTCGGGTGGAAGCTCAGTGTGAATTCCTGTGAGCAAACAGCAGCTTTGGTGATGACAGCATTGTGATAACAGACATCGAGGGGAGCAGTACCAGTCAAAAAGAGATGGGCTATTCCAAATTTAAAGAGTAAGTCATGAGAGGCTGCAAGGTACAGTGTTTTACCACATTTAAACCATGCTGGTAGATACCACAAAGCTCAAAAAGCTTAAAAAATGGTGGTATCAGCACATGATAAAAAAAAATAAAAAAAAAATCAATTAATAATTAAATTCAATATTTTTTTTAATTATTGCATTCAATAATTAAATACTGTATATAATATAATTCTTAAATATTTCAATGATATAGTTAGTAATACAGTATAGTAATATAGTAGTAATATAGCTTATAAACTACACTGTTTATGGCTGTTAAGCATTTTAATAGTTTGTACAATGTGATGCATTCATGTAAAATATGAGACACTTCTAACTTGGCTCATTATGAGGGTCTTTGTTTCCATGACAAGAATATATTTGTAACTGAGTACAGGAATATGATGCTATTAGTTAAATCAAGCAGAGTTTGATTATGAGGTTGGGAGCACCCTGAGCAAAGGAAGCTTACTTAGTGATCTGTGTGGTCAGAAGAGGGCAGAGAGAGGAGCCAAACAACTGCCACATTAATCAGTCATCCCTGACTGCTGCCCACACAACACCACTGATAATATGCCACAAGACACAGACTTCCTGAGGGTGTAGCCAATGAAGCCAGAGATGGTGAGCCTACACACAGGAACAGAATAGTTTTAGAGTGCAGATTATCATGATGCTCTTACCTTGAAGGCATACTTGCGGCTGATGTGGTCCTCAGGTCCCACAGGAGAAATGACATAGCTGGGCAGAGGAATGCTACCCAGAACCGTCTCCTCTCGACTATCTGTGAGCAAAGTACAGATGTTAGGTGAAAATGTTTGAAAATGTTTGATTACAATTGAGTAATGATAACTGGTTTGTTGGCAATACTCTTAAACAGACAGTAAGTGAGACTCCACTGCCCACCAAAATGATTAAAGATCAAAACAGTACTACATAATGTGAACTATGTTAAAATCATATGATTATTCGATATGATATGTGCAAGCACTAGGGATAAAAATAGTAAATGAAAAACCTACTATTACGTATTAAATTATAGGTACTCTCGTAATAATGTATTGGAGAAATGGAGCGTTTGACTTATAAAACATAATTATTGTGCAATAAAATTAGAGACTGGTTTAGATAATTGCAGCTAATTAAAGCTGAGTATTATAACTCACCTTTATAGTAAAACAGGCAGTAATCAGACAACACAAACCATTTCCTCTTCCACAGTCTCATGCCTGAGCTGTCCTGATGGTGGAAGAACAATAATCAGCCCACAAAAACATTTTCAGATTTTATTTTTTAAAATTTAAAGTCAGTTCATCATCATTAGAGTCCCCTCTGTTCAAATTGTGAGACTTAGTTCATCATAAAGCCTAATTAAGAACTAATCTAACATCTGAATACCATTCAGTTCAGATCAAATCAGATTCTGTAATCACTGGCATCAGGGTTTCACTTTTGAGGGCCGCACCTGTTTGTAGAGCCATCCTCTCACCACCACTGGGACATTGGGGTTCCTTTTGATGGAATGGTCACGCTTGCCAAAGCAATGCACCTTCCCACTGGGTTTCAAACTCTGTGGTGTTTAAAAGAAAAAAGAAAACCACTTGTTTCATTTGATTTGATTAAAAATGCTGTATACACAAGCATCAATAAGGTAAAGTGGTATTCAAAAGTATTTGGATGCTTGACTTTGTTATTTTTAAGTGTGGCCAAACATTCTGGAGCCAATTTATGTTCAAGGAAAACACTTTTACTGCAAAATGCTTACAATAACAGGGTTTGTTGCATTTATTAATCTTCATCTGTATAAATTTCAGTTCAACTGATCATTTGTCAACCCAAATGTGCACAGTGTTACTTGAGAGTAAAATTCGATTTTTATTTAAAAACAAACAAATGCGCGACGATGACTGATGCCCACCAGGAGCCTGGTTCATTCCCCATAAAGTGTGTGTGTGCAGAGATGAGGGCCTCTGGGATTGTTCGATCGGTTTGTGAAAGTTCATATGATGCTGACACAGTCCTGTCATTGACAGGCCAGCATCAGACACTTTACCACACAGTGACGCAGCCAATGTGTGTCAGGCCAGGCCATTAAAACTTCAATGTGTTAAAATCACTCTCTAATAGGAAGCAATATCTGCATCGCTTCATTCTCATTACCAGAGAAATGTATGTATGCATGCAAAATGAGTTATGGTAAACAATATACATTATCTAAAAATATGTATGTTTTAAAAACAGTATGTAATTAGAAATTACATAAATAAAATTGTGTGCGCATACAGACAATTTATGTAGATAGATATAAACACCAAATTGTATATATTATTCAATAAAAGTATTTGTAATTAATTACATTTATAATACAAATTCATTAATTACACATTTTAAATGTATTAAACATTTCACATAAAAAACACTTAACGCCCAGACTGAAGTGTAATAGCTTGTCAGTTCTTCGACCTTTAGTATAGCGCATGTTCTGTAACACTTGGAAAATCTCTATATATGGCAGTGTATATTAATGCACTAGACCAAGACAGAGTATTAGGTGCACCAGTAAAACAGTTCTGCTGCATTTACACCTAGAGAGTAACTGTGCCACACACGCTCAGATTTAATTAGCGGGAAGTAGCAAGAGGCGTTCTGCAAATTTCTCAATCCCCTGCAGATGTTCTATGCAATATTACCTCATGACCTCTGCACAACACAGCCGACCCACACAGGAGATTAAGCCCAGCTTCTCTGGTGCTAGAAAAATCAGTAACCTATTACACCTTCTGCTTGAGTCATTTATCAAAATTGGAGTAATATAGCAAAAATAGATGAGGCCAATTTACTCTCCCCATCACCTATAAAAACATTATCAGTTTTCAATGATTTAATATGAGATACACACACACATTAGGAATGGTGAGGCTCTCTAGATAATTAGCCATCTTGGTACTTTCAGGTACCGGAAGTGCTCTGCATAAATGTTTGCCTTTAGTGAGAATCAGCACCATGACAGACCACATTAAACCAGTCTTAGATCAGCACCCTGGATCCTGAGGTGGTGTCCGCAGGGGATGAGGAGATGGCGACAGAGGACTCGCTGACCATGCTGGGAGGCCTCAGCTCTGGTGGTGGCTTGGACATGCGTAAATTTGCCCTGCAAGAGTCAGAAATAAAAGACATGATCTTCACCAGGTATAAGGTGTGGTTACTAATACATGGTGAAATCATCAGTGAAAAAGGTACATTTTTGTAATTTAATAACCAACAAAATAAAGCAGAGCCTTATAGAGATGAGGTTCAAGAGAGGAAGAGACTCAAGTAAAACACTGACAAACACATTCCCTGAGGGCAAACTACAAAGAGACCAGGACAGGTGTAGTAGTCAACAGACAATATCACTACTCAGCACACGCAACTCTAGTGAGAGTATTAGTCTCAGGTGACCTGGATATGGTAACAGTGACAACACATTAACAAAAATGTCCTAAAGACACATTCAGCGCCTGTCAATCAAGTCTACATCTATATCTATAAATGTATCTGCATAATTACATATTTATATATCTATCTACCATATCTATGTTCCAATCAATATCAATCTATACAGTACCTAGCTATCCAGTTACCTACAGTATGTACATACCTATCTTTATCTACCTACAGTACCTTAGCTATATTCACCTATACCTAGCAACCTAAGAATAAACATGAGTCGACTAGTCGAAATGTAGTCATTTTAATGTTACTTTCTAAAAATAACACATTATTTTGAAAAGTGGATTTCTGTAGCGGATAACAAACTCATTTCATTTCGCCTCAGACCTTGCATGCGAGCAAGGTGTGTGGGAGAGCGTATTTACCTGTTTAAAGGGGGGAACATTATGAATGAAAGGGAACTGACTTCGGAAAGATTTTGACTTTTTTTTGTTACCTCCGTATAATGCCTAATAAAATGGTGTTTATCAGCGAAGCACTGTTTTGTTTACAGGGGTAAACACGTAACTGCTGTATTGCTGCTTGTCCAAAAGCACCACCTAATGTCAGAAAGTGAATTTGCATTTTCATTCAGCACGTCTGCTGCTTTTGTTGCCATCAGTGTTGTAAATTTTAACGGTTTGATGGAAAATAAGAACAACTCAAATAAAAAGGTATCTGGAATTATTTGACTGTTTGATTCATAGATTAAGTATTCCAAATGAATTGCGTATACACACAATGTTTTGACTGTCTTCTGAGGGTTTCTTACTTTTAGACCAGTTGACTGATTACAAAATTTCCGTTTAAACGACTTTGAAATTAGTCACAAATTGGTCAATTAGTGCACATCACTACTATATACCTACCTATCTATATCTACCAACATACCCACCTACATTTACACCTTATCCAGCCATCCACCTAACTACCTACCTACCTATTTATCTGTCCATATATCAATCCATCTATCCAACCTAACTATCTTACAAATCATTTATTCATTCATCCAAAACTCAAAAGCTCCCTTAAGTAAAACCCTAAACCTAACCTTAACTCCACAGTCACAACGAGATTCATATGAATTGTAACAGTGCCTCATTTGGAAGCTAGAGGAACCCCATACTTAGCTCATCTTGTTGTGAGCACCCTGCAGATGAGGAGAGCGGAGGAATGCACTGCAGCTGAAGAATGCAAGGCATCTGCAGAAGTCACATTACAAGACACGGTCACTACACTCAGTTCCACTGGAATTACAGTAAAGAGAGTGCAAACACTCATATCAAAAGTAATGCTTGTTAAATAGATGTTTAATAATAAATGATTAACCAAATGTTTGTGAAATGCCAGAGCCACAATCACTGTGATACAAATGCCTTAATTCCAGGCTACTTCCTATGAAGTATTTGGGTCTATTTTTTTTCCTAATAAGGAGAACTGTATAAAAAGCTGCATTGAGATTCAGGTAATGCTAATGTAACATTCTGGGTAAATCAGCAGAGAGAAGAGTGGAACGCCAGAGAGATGTGGGAGAAGTGGGGGAGAATAGAGGACAGAAGAAAGGTGAAACAAACTGTCAGAGCTGCCACTGCAGGCAACAAATAAAAAAACCTCTTCCAAATACTGTCAAAGAGAAGTGTCAGATTCAGAAACTGCAGGGAAAGGTATAACCTAGAGCGAATGCTACCAGATAGCTACACCGTTCAACCAAACATCTGTCACATTTCTAAATCTCCTTCAAGGAAATGACAAGGCATTTTGGACTGGTACCCAGGGAGTTATAATTCACTGGATAGACAGTTGCCTTTTCCCATAAACATGCTAAATTAATTTATTGGGTAAATAGTTTA
Organism: Spinibarbus caldwelli; assembly: GCA_039654775.1. Taxonomy (NCBI): domain Eukaryota; kingdom Metazoa; phylum Chordata; class Actinopteri; order Cypriniformes; family Cyprinidae; genus Spinibarbus; species Spinibarbus caldwelli. Next base: position 14,057,289 of record CM077221.1, on the reverse strand, counting down.
TACGATGGGCACTCTGAAAACAAACACTATGAACAAATAATGGGGGCAGACCTAGAATCAGAGCCAGACAGCACAGCCTCAGAGTGCCTATAGTCTGTCTGATGCATATTACACCCAAAATTGCCAAGCGCTGGCTGAAATCACTACTGTAACTGGATTGGCTGGCTCAACACATCTTCCAGGCTGCATAGGGTTTTTTTTTTTTATCAGTGTGCCTGGAAACATAGCTGTTTACAAGGTATCAGACTGCTTACATCTCATTTCTTTTTACTTCTTCTACCTTGCAAGCTCCATTCTCTGTAAGCTCCAGTTCTGGTTTCAGCTTTGTATACCACTAACACCTCATCTGTGTTGCTGAGCAATACCTACTGATGGCATCAAATCTCCAAATCTCTGCAAGATAAAAGTTTAAATAGAGGCACTCACTAGCAAGAACCAGATATTTTTAAAACAGTTCCTAAATGGGATGTAAAAACGAAACAGATTGCATTTGGTATCTTAAATGTTAGTCAGACTGCTTCTTCCTGTTTAAGTGGGTGAATTAATAGCAAAAGTGCACCAGACAGTCAAAAGTCTGGCTATGCGAGACTAAGGCCTACAGTAAGTGAAATAAAAACAGCACCACTGGTACTCAAGCATATAATTGAGTCTATAAAATGAAGTAGACTCTCGGAAGCCTTCAGAGTGACAAAAAGCTCTCTTACTAACAGCCCTGTCTCTCAGGGACACTCTTTTAGAGAACCATCCGAAACTCACAGCATCACTGACATCACACAGAAGGTGTAGACACATATGGTGAACTCTGATGTATGAGTGGGTTGAATCTAGAACACGCTGAGAGAGCAGATAAGTGAAGAACCTACTGCTTTTAAATCATTGGCTTCATACATCAAATAACACACTCAGGACATAAGGGTATAATTGACCCAATGTGAGAGGAGAAACTTTGGAAAAAGCTGTAATAGCGTAATAGAGCAGTTGCTAGCAGAATACATTAATTTATTAGTATTTATTAAATTATTAGTATTGTATATTATGTATAAGGTTTGTTTCACCATATTCAAGCCTGCTTATATGCATATAACTCTGTAACCCAAAACCCAATGACTATATATTTGTTTTTTTATAATTCACAAAAATAACATTCAGTTATAACCCAATAAAATGTAATAAAACTAAACCAAAAATAATGTATTATAGATTTCTGTGGCATCGCATTTGAATCTGAGGAAGTTTTTGTTACCACAAATCTACAAATACAGGTGCTGATAAAAGAAAATAAACCAGTGAGAAACAGAAATGCATAATGCAACTGAACAAGGTCATCAGTCCAAAAAAATAAAAAATTGATTATGCTGCTAAAACTCACCAAAGCAAGCAGATTTCCAAGCCACATGTCAGGCTGACTCCACGCTTTTCATGGGTGCTGGAGCTTACAGTAAAACACAATAACCCTGTCCAAAAACTGACCCATGCGAACACACAGGCAGCCCCTCAACAAAACCATAAACAGCTTTTTTTCCTGAGGAATGTGAGAAGTTCTTGTAGTGTGACAGAGTTGGGAGGTGTTTGTGGCCCGTGAACAACATCAAAACAGCAGGAAGCTACAGCAGCATTGTCATGGGAAGAGCTGCGGACTGAAAAAAAATTGCTGCTTCTTTCTTCCCCTCATTTTTCACCTCACAAACTGGCTTCCATCCAAAATATTTTGAAGTATGTTTGCACCCTGGGACTTACTAGTGTTTTATCTAGGCTTCATATTATTTACCTGCACTGTCTTTTGAATGGATAGGCACAGAGGGCCTGTATTTTATGCTGGAGAGATAAGAAAGATTCTGGCTGAAGCTCAGCAAGATCTTAGTCTTAAAAAAAAAAAAAACACATTCTGCTACCAAATGCTCAGAGCTCCACAGAGGGGGAGCCTCAGACCCAATAACCTGGTTAAGTTATATAATACATAACATACAGTGCTATAGAAAGAGCTCCACTTATATTACATGATGATACGGCAGTTCTCAAACTGATGGAATCAAATATCATAGTAGTTTGATGGGTACCATGGTTCTCAATGATTACCAAATTCAGAAACCATGGTATTTGAATGGCAATTTTTGTTAGTGATGACCGTATTCTAAAACAAAACCACGACCGGCTGACTGTACAATATCCTGCTTATTGCACAACTACCTACCAGATATATAAATAAAACGGCATGAATTATTCATTTGTTTAGACTATTGTACAATGTGATAAAGAGACATGAAAGTAGGGATAATTGTCAAGTAATAGAAGTCATTAAACAAAAATATCTGCCTGCAGAATGCAACAATTGACCTATCATTATTAATATTTATATCCAACATAATATAAATAAAAAAGTGTTCTCCAGTATAACAATATTTAATTTAATTTAATTTAATTTAATTTAATTTAATTTAATTTAATTTAATTTAATTTAATTTAATAAATTTATACCAGCACCAGTTATTTTACATATAGGGTTGTTGTTTTTTTCTTCTTTTTTCATTAATAGACATTACATAATGTTTCGCAGAAACACTGTTCATTTAAAGAGGAATATTTCAGATAATTTTCAAAAGTGAAATTAACTTTAATGTACATTAACTGAGGATCTGTTAAACATTATATAATCTACTAATGTTCATTATGTCAATAAAAGTCACCAAATATGTGTTGTATGCAGTTTGACCATTAGAGAAATTAATAATTCATACAAAAAGACAGTCAGCCTTTGTGCCAGACAATGCACCACCATGCCCTAGTGTTTGTTGAGATGTGCACTGTGCTCAGATTAGCCATTCAGATCAATAGTACTGCACTACCAGGGGATCAGAACACTTCTATCACTGCACACGTTTCCACAGACATCACCACCAATGGGATCGCAGAACACATTTTAGCCCTTCACTGAGAAGGGGTGGGAGTATGCAGTGCTATTAAGGGCACTCAGATCAATTGAAATACCAGCATACTACATATTTAGGTAGGGTGTGCCTGTGCCAGTCAACCATAGTAAATACATATTCTCCAGAATTCTGGATCTACAACTTGCTAATACACACCCATGGCAACCTGCAGCAACATTCTGGTTATGATGAATGATTTTGATATGTCTCTGCTGACATCATGACATATTTCAGGAGGCTTTTCCCAAAGTTCAGCACTTATCACAGCTGTTAGGGTGAGGTTAGTTTCCATAACTAGATTACTAAAGGAAAAGGCAGGGTTGATGGGGAGAGAAGAGCGAATAAGGACGGACTTGTGCTTAAAATAGCACTTGTGAGCAGCCAGGAGTGGTAAGTATTCCAGTTATGTCCTGTAACTTCACTATCTCTCTCTTCTACAAACCACAGGCATTCGAGAGCCCACAGAACATTAAGAGTTTCGCTGGCTTATCTACACAGCTGCAAGTGACAAACTTCCTCTCTCGCTTAACACATTTGGCCATGATCTTTATCTCTTGGGTACTCAAACAAGAGGTTTGTGAGCTGGTAAACTAATAACTAGATCCCTCTGTGACACAAAGCTCAAGTGACTCCCAATGATGAGTCTGAACCTGGCACAGGGCCTCCACGCGCTGTGCCCCTAATGAGAAGCATCAATCAACCCTGGCAGCAACAGTTACTTACCTGTCATCTGCATGAGAAATGGTCTTCATGGTCATGTGCGATATTCCTATGAGAGCCCAACATTCTGAATCCATGAGCCCACCTCTATATGGAGAGCATGGAGTGATAACAGGGAAATCGAGGTAGGCGGCTGAACTTCGTAATAGTTTTCACCTGGGTTTGTTTCAGCAGGCAGCAGAACATTGAAAATAAACAGCAAACCCTCGGCTCGTTCTTTCCTCTGGCGTTAGCGAGTAACAGAATGAGATCTGTCTCAGCGGGGGATGTAAATCTGAGCTCTCTTAACCCTCACAGCACTGATGAGGTAGAAATCCCAGCTCAGCTTACTGACATATGGGAAGACACAGAAATTAATGGAAAGGAAGAGGAGAGGAACAGGTGCTGTGGTATGCATTTTAATGGAATAGTAAAGGAAAATAGCAATTATTAATATTATTGTAATTTAACTTTGATTTACTGTATATTTATGGTTAATAATGACTAATCTCAAAGACAAATTCATCCATAAGAGCAAGCTTCCAATTCCACTGAACGATTCAGGTTCCTTATTGATCCCATTAACATTTCCCTGGTTCTCTGTTTATTGTGAGTTGGACATGAAAGTATCTGGGGTTCAGCAAATAAATCAAGAACCACTTTGAAGGAGTTGATTGATTGATTTAAACCAGTAATTAAGGCTGCATTCAAAATTGCATACTCTCTGAGTAGGTTCTTCTTTTGAATAAGTACTTCACAACAGTTAAAAACTATGTTCTATATAGTATAAGTGTAATCTGGACATACTGTCATGTTTGTTATTGGCAGTAAGGGGAATACATTTGTCATGTTGTCATTGGCAGTAAAGCAATGTAACTGATGCTGGTAGGGCATATGACATTCACACATCCTCTCTCGTTGCCTCATGGGATAGTGGCAACGAGATGCCATCCAGGTACTTTTTGTGTACTGTTTAATTTGGACAGACTGTTCTTTTCCCATACTGTTTTTTGCCTAGTATATAGTATAAAAGTATGCATATTTGGATGCAGCCTAAGTTTGAAACTGATTTGTGTTTCTTTTGATCAACTGATTAAAAGAATCTGTTCATTTGTTTGTAAATTGGTCTACATTAGTGTTGTGTGTTTGTTACCTTTGAGAAGAATGCAACAAAAACATGTTGTCTACTTACTGTATCTTTTAATTACTTTGTTTAAAACCTGATCTTTCTCCCTCATCATGTTCTATTCAATCTGAAAACAATTTCTTTTGCCGAGATGCTGTGAATTTTGTTGAAAATGTACTTATCTCATTTCTGTTAGTAGTTTAGAATGTAGGTAGTTTCAAATTATCTTCCCCAACACTGTACGCACTTGCTTTGCAGTCAAAATAAAGCACAAATTACCAGATATCTTCAGTTCAAATACTACTTAGTAGTGCAGCTTCAAGCAAGAAAATGCCCACATCACCTTCACAGGAAAATGTAATAACAGTAATGGCCATCATTACCATTATCTCTGGACATTTCCAGCTGATTTGCAGATTCCAGCACAGACATATGATATCAGTGGCTCGTGAATCATTATTATACATCCCATTACTCACGCATCTGTTCAACAACAATTCAAAAATCTTGCAGCTATTCATTTAATCCAAGGCCCTTTAGAACTTCATAAACATGGCTAACCATTAGTGTTGGGCGATATGCTCAATTTTCATATCGTCCTATCATCAGCCTGTGAGATCGCCGATACACAATATTATCGTGCTAATTTATTTAATTATTTACTTACTTAGTTTCATTGCCGGAAAGTGAACCAACTCCAGCGTAAGGCTAAAAGCAGCCTAATGTTTTTAATATGACTGAATTTGTTTTTAACATGATAAATTAATAGATACATCGTAAGTTACTAATTATAATGCTTACATTTCCTCAGTTATTCAAAAAGCAACTACAGAAAACAAGTAAAGAACATTACATTACCAAAGAACATCATCACAAGCTCAGTCTAGCGCGAGTTTATGCACTTTAAAAACACTCCCGTTATAATCAGTAAATCTACACTGTATGATGAATAAATCTCTTATACATACATCGCACGTACATCTGCACCTTGTTGTTTGTGATGAGAGAATTCGCGAGTCAGAATTCAGTCAGCTCGCACTGAACAACGGAACTCCGCTGACTGTTTAGTGATGACTCATCTGTACGCATCTGATTGGCCATTGCATTCATAAACTCAGCATAATTGTGTGTGATTGGTTATAACGCGCAACACTGTAAAAACGTGGAAAAAGAAATATAATGCAACAAATAAGAATAAAATAATAAATTAACAACAAATAAATATTATAATAAATTATAATAATAATAATAATCGTCTTGCCATCGTCAAAGGCATCAGCCACAGGCGATATCTCTGACTATCGTCGATACACGATACTATCGTCTATCGGCACAACCCTACTAACCATACAAATAACCTACGTTGACCTCTTAACCACATGCCCTCAGAGAACGCAGGAAGTGTGCATCCTAAAGTACATTTTGTGCAAATAAAAGGAAGAGAAGCACTCACTGGTCCTGTAAAATGAAGTCAGTGTTTTCTGATGAGATATGTCCCGTCACAGGATGCCTGAACGTCGTCGTCCTTAGGTTGTGGCTGCATTCAAGAAGGAAAAATAAGAGAAGAAAAACAAAATAAGCAATCCAAAATTAATCATGTTTAATTTGGCGCTTCCTTTCCCCACTGTGGGTACTGTAGCCGTAAGAGCAACATTCTCCAGGAATACACCAAGTTTGAGGAATTCTGATGACTTTCCCGTAGGAGCGCAGAATGTGTGGCATCCCCGAAGCCTGGCCAAGCCCACTCATATTATTTAACACAAAGTGTGGGGCTAAGCAAAAACCGCTGCGGAAACTTTATTGATTTCAATTACACAGGGTCATTCACTGTTTTAACTAGAGCATTAAAACATCTCACTGCCATCAGGTGTAATAAGACAGAGACAGGGGGCTTCTAAGGGTGAGAGGACTGTGAAATAACACACATAATACGCCTACTGTCATCGATTCAGTAGGCGTATTCTGTCTTCACACTGTGAGTTTGGCTGAAAGGGAGCGAGTGGTGGTAATTTGATGAGTAAGGAGGATCCCCACGTGAGTAAATGTGGTCCTATATGAGGGGAAAATGCTCTACCGCAAGTCCCTTATCTGCCTATCATCAGTTCCATTATGTCTAAAAAACTATATTAAGTTACACTGCCTCAGTGGACTCAAGGCTGATAGATATAGTTAAAAGAACAGGCATAGTCATGCTTCAGGTACGCTAGCGATCACACAGCAAAGGGAAGACGTCCTTCACGGTAGACAGAGTTTAGAACAGATGTTAGAACTAAAACTAATGAGACAAAGGTGAAATAAAACTTAAACTTGCCACAGCAACTAACTGAAAAAAGGGAAATGCACAGAAATAAAAGCAATGATAAAATGACAAATGAAAAATTTACAATTTAAAATTAAAAAATGTAAAACTTATTCATTTAGTGTAAGTGTACAAGTGTTTACTGTCAGAGTACAAGGTGACCTTCAGTCCAGGGCCGCAACAGCACTCAACAGTCTGATCTGAAGATGATTAAAGGGTACATATACAAGGCAAGCAACAATGAATAGAACAGAACTTGTTTTTCCTTTTAGCACTTAGTTGATTGGAAGACTAAAGAGACGACAAGAAGTGATATGAGATGGACTCTAACCTTTTCTGCCTGCATGAGCAGCATGGCTCAGAATGCTCAAACCGCTACACAAAACATTAACAGCAAGTGATCTATATCACAAGAGATATGTCAACATCCCCCAAAAATATCCTCATACAAGCCTTCTTTCCATGGTGGTGGTCCTTTCACCATGACAAGAAAGCTTAGGCATGCGCCTTTCACGGTTCACTGTCAAATTTAACAGGGTGTGGAAAACGCTTTTCTGCCTCTGTGAAACATGTCATCATACACCCCCAGTGACACAACATTGTCAAGTTCATTCTTTAGTGAACAATCATACCGCAGCAATCCGAGGTACAAATGTCCTCATAAGATAGCTCAGCTGAATGCAAACATGTCTCCAAACAATACAACAAGCTTTTATCTCTAATTGAACATTTAGTGCATCAGCAAACTCTGCTGCATAAAAGCTTTTCAGTGGCTGCATGAAAGAACACTTGACAAGAAAGCATGTACTACAAAGCCTTCACTACAACAGTGGTTTTATTCAGCCTGATCCAGTTCCTGAATAAACACTATCCTGAAGTCAATTCTGCTAACTCATCTGTGAAATTAATGCATGTAATGATCAATATCATCACAACAAAACCAAATAAAAATTAAAATGCATAGAAAATGTATCAAACACAAAACACAACAAAAAACCTGCATGACAAAAAGTTTTATATATAAATATTAGCAAAAATGTTTGCTAGAGCACTGGAACCAGCAGTCCTCCTGAAACGCCGCATCCTCAGATTTTGCAGTGAGCGTGGTCAGTCCATCATTGTAATGTACGTTAAAAGACCCTCCTCTGAAAGGTTCTTCATCACTACAGGGCTCTCAGCCCTTTCTTAGGCAGCCTGACTGCAACCAGGCCTCTCTTTTTTAGGTATGCCATCCACATCTAAAAGGAGTCAGCTGCAGACCTGCTATCAGACTCCATTAAATTACATTCACCAATTTTTCAAACTTCATGTCCCTATAGAGTCAATATGTGTTAGGTATAAGAAACTGAATAATGCATTCTAATGGATTATAACAGCTAGATTTGATTTCACAAAGTGACTTTAAACCATAATCACTGTAAACAGATCACGCAGAATGCATGACAAAAATAACAACAGAGAAGGCAAAAAAATAATGCTAACAATAAAAAAAAAAAGATTAAAAAAAGAAAGATGAGTTTTATATCTCGCAATTTTGACTTTTTTTCTCACAATTCTGAGTTTATATCTCACAACTCAGACATTTAAAAAAAAAGTCTGAAGAGATCTGCGAGATATAAACTCAGAATTCTCAGAAAAACTTGCAATTAGGCCTAACTTTTTTTATTTTTAATTCCATGGCAAAAATAAGCTTCCATACTATTGACAAAATTGTATAAAAACTCTTCACGTCATAACACAATCATGGTAATCTTATTTTTAGACCACCAAAGACAACAAAACCAAACATAAGTGCTGATTATCTGAGAAGCAGCTCTCTAGGTCACAAACTACAGTAAAACAAACCAGAAGTGAAACCTGTACAAAAACGATGATGCACACAAGGTACTGTACCTCGCTCAGTCGTCATCAGCCTGGCAGGCACAGACTAGGGCACCTTCCTGCAATGGGCTACAAAAACACAAGCACATTTCCTCTTTCCCTAGCTTTGTTCCAAAAGCATCATGCCATGCGCTTTGCTAAACTACATTGGCCCTATACAATAGTTTTGCTATTTTCCACTGTTAATTAGTAATCTGCATACTTTAGCTCTTTTGTTCTCATCATATTACTTCCGAACTACTTGCTAAGGAATTCCCTGCATTGGAGGATAAACAGAATGGCAAACAGTAGTGCTGTTTGTTTAGCCTTGATGCAGGCAGCATATGACATTATGAATGATGATTATGAATTAACTCTTGTTCCTGTTGAACTGCTGCTTTGTCTTAATTCTAGAGACAAGAAAAATGGCACTGCATATGATTAATAGGACAAACTAGAGGTGCGTCAACACCTTATATATATATTTTTAATATATTGTCACACAACCATAATTTTTAATGTTTAAAAAAAATTATGGGAAGATGGACAACGTATTTCAGAAACCACAAGAATACAGACAGTCAAGTGGAAGAAGTTGTGTAGTGGTGCAGTCTGGCCTGTTGATATTCAGTAGATTAAAGTTCACATAGAGAAGCATTACCTCACCTCTCCACCCCCCCCTGTACTATGACAGCTCTTACCCGTGGGATGAACATATCATTTGGCATCTCACAAGAGCCGAACATACAATTGTGAAACCAAAAGCCATGTTTATATAGAGCAAAAACACCACATTATTTAACAAAACTGCTGATAACAGTACAGCTACACAAAACATAGCCAGATTTCTCAGAGTACTGCAATTCAAGTCATAATGCAGAAAAAACTCCACTGGCACTGCACTGCATCAACAACAATTTTATGGACCTGTCAATGTCTCATAATATTTAAGGTCTATATCTAAAAAGTGTTTTAGAGGAAGACTTCAAAAGGAAGAATTTATTCTTAAATCAATGTTCTTTATAGTAGAAAAAGATTCTTCAGATAATTCAAACGTTCTGCCTGCTAAGACAAAATGGTTCTTTTAAGAAGGTTCTTTGGGGAACCCAAAATGGTTCTTGTATGGAATCACTGCAAAAACCCCTTTTGGAACCCTATTTTTAAGAATATATATTTAAATGGTGTGTTTTTCTAATGGTCACCTGTAATGGCCAAGACCCTTACATGAAAACACTAGAAAAAGTAACAAGCATTTTCAATGCCAAATCAAGATAGCATTATCACAAAGCACTATCAAGGGGTTTGTAATTAATCAAATGTGGTTTCCCTGACTGATTAACCCAATTTCACTTCCCACTCAACACAGTAACACTTAAAATTAGCAACAGCAGAAATAACTATCTAGATATAAATAAATATCTAGATATATCCTTGAACCGCAGTTTTTAACTTCATATTTTAAGTTCATTTTATCATTGGCACAGTCTATTTTCTCAGCCTTTTAAATTCCATCCCTAAACAGTTATAAAAATTTTTTAATAAGATTTCTATTTTGTCACTGCAGAAATTTAGAGGTAATAGGGGTAATTCTGTATCAGATTTATCAAACTAACTTCTCTTTTAGTATCAGAGCTTAAATGCCGTTCTAATCTAGATACTTCATCACTTCAGGTGTACTATACTAGGTAAACAGAGTACAGTCACTTTTACACTAATCACAAAGTTTTAGATGTTCTCATTCAACCTCATTTTCAACTCTTTATCTTTTGCAGAGCATTCTGTAAGTTGTCTCACCTGCAAGAGCGCAGTATGATCTACTTCTTCCTGGGCACATTCCAGGTTTGTTCTCTGAAACGGTGGCAGGATGAGAGAATAGCTCTGATGGGAAAGTTGATATCCTGCTGAAGTGAAGCCGCCAAAGCTTTCCGAGTTCTCCTGAGAACAGCCTGTCAGGAGTTTAACTCACTGCAAAGTATTTGACGGCCGTTCAGAGATCAAACTCTTTCATGACCAGAACCGAGCTGAACACAGCTTATCAGATCTACCCCTCTTCCCTCTAACTTTCCCTCCCTCTCTCTTTCTAACTCCCACCCTCTCTGTCTCTTGCCAAATTACAGCCCATTAATGAGGACGTCAGTGGGCAAAACTAAATTGGGAGGAGGTGTTTCTGTCCCAAAATAAATATTTCCCTGAGCTTCATAATCCAAACTAACCTGTTCTATCGCACTAGCCTGTCGCCCTACCAGAAAGCATCTCGTTTCTATTGTATTGCCAGATTTTCTTTGGCAAAAGCACAGAGCTGATTGTTTTATTATACAGTTTCCTGTGCAAAAATGACTGACAATTGTAGGGAAAAACTCTGATGATTTGACAACGTCACTATTTTTACTGTAAATTTTACTATATTCGACAGCCTACAGAGGAATGTGTTTCCCCTCTGTTAACCAAAACCTTGTTCTGAGTCAAGGCACACACCACTACACCTGCCTCAGACTCTCTCCGACAGCATGTTTGCCACATTTCAACCTACTGGCCAGACTGTGGGCTGTAAATAGTAGTAGGTTAGCTCACAGGAGATAAAACATGAGGTATGCAGTCCAGGAAAGCAGGTGTTATTTGCACAGCTCGAAAGCAAATATTGAATCAGATACCCAGAAAAAACCTTCAGCTCAATGGAACAATGGCCTTTATAGCCTTTTTTCAATTACCTTTGCACATTTATAATAGGTTTAAAATGCATTTGGATGTGAAACTATAATGAGTTTGCTTTGATGAATATGTATATTTGTGTATAGTACTAGGGGAAAAAATGCTCTGGGCTGCGTTCCCCGATAACAGTGTCTCTTAGTGCGCTACGAAGACTCTAAAGGTACACCTTAACTAGGGGTATACCTTTCCTAGGTGTGTTCCCCGAACTATACCTTAGGATGTTGTGGTGCTGAACAGGTTTATATCGATGGCTCGAGAATCGATTGTTCACTATATACAGGAGCTCCTAGCTCCTTCACTGCGTTATAGAGTGGGTAAAGTATTGAGAAAGCGATGTTCATTATAAAGAAGCACTTTAGAAATAGTATAAATTGCATTTATCGTTGGCTCACTGCATTTCTAAGTAATCCAAATTGAAAACAAAATGCAACCTTGGATATATATATATACACACATATACATACACTGAACAAAATTATGAACGCAACACTTTTGTTTTTGCCCCCATTTTTCATGAGCTGAACTCAAAGATCTAAGACTTTTTCTATGTACACAAAAGGCCTATTTCTCTCAAATATTGTTCACAAATCTGTCTAAATCTGTGTGAGTGAGCACTTCTCCTTTGCCGAGATAATCCATCCACCTCACAGGTGTGGCATATCAAGATGCTGAATAGACAGCTTGATTATTGCACAAGTGTACCTTAGGCTGGCCACAATAAAAGCCCACTCTAAAATGTGCAGTTTTACTGTATTGGGGGGGTCCGGGGGGGTCCGGGGGGGTCCGGGGGGGTCCGAAAACCAGTCAGTATCTGGTGTGACCACCATTTGCCTCACGCAGTGCAACACATCTCCTTTGCATAGAGTTGATCAGGTTGTTGATTGTGGCCTGTGGAATGTTGGTCCACTCCTCTTCAATGGCTGTGCGAAGTTGCTGGATATTGGCAGGAATTGGAACACGCTGTCGTATACGCCGATCCAGAGCATCCCAAACATGCTCAATGGGTGACATGTCCAGTGAGTATGCTGGCCATGCAAGAACTGGGATGTTTTCTGCTTCCAGGGATTGTGTACAGATCCTTGCAACATGGGGCTGTGCATTATCATGCTGCAACATGAGGTGATGGTCATGGATGAATGGCACAACAATGGGCCTCAGGATCTCGTCACGGTATCTCTGTGCATTCAAAATGCCATCAATAAAATGCACCTGTGTTCGTTGTCCATAACATACGCCTGCCCATACCATAACCCCACCGCCACCATGGGCCACTCAATCCACAACTTTGACATCAGCAAACCGCTCACCCACACGACGCCATACACGCTGTCTGCCATCTGCCCTGTACAGTAAAAACCGAGATTCATCCGTGAAGAGAACACCTCTCCAAAGTGCCAGACGCCATCGAATGTGAGCATTTGCCCACTCAAGTCGGTTACGACGACGAACTGCAGTCAGGTCGAGACCCTGATGAGGACGATGAGCATGCAGATGAGCTTCCCTGAGACGGTTTCTGACAGTTTGTGCAGAAATTCTTTGGTTATCCAAACCGATTGTTGCAGCAGCTGTCCGGGTGGCTGGTCTCAGACGATATTGGAGGTGAAGATGCTGGATGTGGAGGTCCTGGGCTGGTGTGGTTATACGTGGTCTGCGGTTGTGAGGCCGGTTGGATGTACTGCCAAATTCTCTGAAACGCCTTTGGAGACAGCTTATGGTAGAGAAATGAACATTCAATTCATGGGCAACAGCTCTGGTGGACATTCCTGCAGTCAGCATGCCAATTGCACGCTCCCTCAAAACTTGCGACATCTGTGGCGTTGTGCTGTGTAATAATCATGCTGTCTAATCAGCATCTTGATATGCCACACCTGTGAGGTGGATGGATTATCTCGGAAAAGGAGAAGTGCTCACTAACACAGATTTAGACAGATTTGTGAACAATATTTGAGAGAAATAGGCCTTTTGTGTATATAGAAAAAGTCTTAGATCTTTGAAAAATGGGAGCAAAAACAAAAGTGTTGCATTTATAATTTTGTTCAGTGTACATATATATATATATATATATATATATATATATATATATATATATATATATATATATATATATATATATATATATATATGCTATGTATGTATAATTTTGCAAGTGTGTGAACCCACAACCTCCCGGCCAAATGTATTCTGCCTTAACCAGCTACATTAACTGGCTGTTTGGCTTCGCTTGCTTTTGAAAGGGTCATTTATATTATCATGTTCATATGTATTATGAAGGCCTGGTCGAGCACTCATGGGTTGGCGATGGGGATAAGTGTCCCGTCTACAAGGCAAATTACTCACGGGACACTCGCAATGGCATGGAAGCCTTGATGTGCCTCTATCATACGTATATAATCGGTGGCGTGACGGAGCAGGATGTTTGTGACTGAGTGAATGCACCGCCACACCGAGCTCTTACTCAGCCCATATCCATCCTCAACCACCTCCACAAAACTCCCCACAGCATAAAAATGGAGAGCCGCCACCAGCTGAATTTCCATCGAGTTTGTTTCGACAAAGTTGGACCAAGATGTAAATGCTGCTGAATTTGCTCCCGTGGCAAGCAAATTTTTTTGTAGAATTGTATCTTCTGACATGGTAGCCAGGGGACTAAAGTTTTCTCTTATGAAATAGTGCACATACACTTACTGGCTCCGCGGACGCAGCCGTCTTTGATTTAGGACAACTATTCGCTGTCTCGGTGCCAGTTTGACCAAGCTCCCCATCACATTCATACCCTTTAAATAGACTCCTAATTATGTGCTTCCTAATGGTTTGCCAGCCGATGTGCCTTTGTATATTATAATGAAAACTAACAACCATCAGTATAATGACATTTTTATTTTTTGCATAAAAATACTTCAATTAATTGAACACTAATTGAACACTGGGTGTATTACAACTTTAGAATTGTAACATTTATTTGGTTCTGCACTTTTTCTTGCCACAGAATTACAATCGTATTGCCTGAAATGTGAAGAAGCTTTCTGCACAGTGGTGGCCACTAGTGGAGTGAACTATGAACAGCGATAAGGTATAGCTAAGAGTGGTCCAGACTAACCTTACGAACGAATGACTTACAGAAGGTATACTTAACTAAGAACATTTCGGGAAACACGTATTAACTTCAAGGTACAACTTAAGGTATAACTTACGAACGACGTAGCGTTAAGAAGGTTTCGGGAAATGCAGCCCTGATTAAAATAAGCCTAAGTCAGCAGCAAAATAAACATTACACAACTTTGTACAAAACACGTAACATTAGGCATGAATTTCACTAAGAAATATACTCTACACTATAATAATCTATAGCTTTATGAACATTACATATCTTAGTCAAGAGGAGAGACTGAGGGAGAAAAGATCAATTGTAAGAGGAAAGCACTGTGGGATTTGGTTACTCAGCCTTACAGTGAATTACTTTAACTGTGCCATTTTTCAGAAGAGAAATTGTCCAATTGTAATTCATTTTTCCAGGCCGGTTTCACAGGATGATTTTAAAGGTTTTATATAGTGTGTTCAAAAAGCCATTTTATAGAGCTCTAGATCATATTACTCAAAAGTAATAGGATCTTTTTTCCCCCCATATATTTTAAGGGCTATGGAGGAGTCACATAAGGTCTATCAATTAAATAAAAAATTCTAAACTATAAATTTAACTATATATAACTAAATATATATAAAAAATATATTGTAATAAACTACATTATGTGCAGATTAATTTATCAGCTTAATCACAATTTTTTTTTAATAATCACACTAAATTAACATGTAATTAAAACTTTAAAATATATTATAAAGTATTTTAAAATATATATATTTTGTTATAATAATGTTGACAATAATAATAATGAGATATTTATTTAAAATATTAAGAAATTATTACAATTATAGAAGTATTACAATGGAGCTTTCAATGCCAAGGTCATGAGTTGTTTGAATGTAATGTAAGTCACTTAGTATAAAAGCATCTACCAAATGCATGAATGTAAATGAAAAAATGTTAAAACAAAATATATAAACCATGTCTTTCTCCTACACAGTCTCTACTCAACATTTTTTAGCTTATTTTGACTCTAACCAGCAACAATGACTGCTCTTTTCCTGTTGGTGGCATCGAGCACCTCTCTCTGAACACACTGACCATCCTTTCAGTAACAGCCCCTAAACTGCTGCTGAGTGACATCATGATTCCAGCTCTAGTAAAGCATACCTCTTTCAAAAAAAAAAAAAAAAAGTTGCTTCAGGGTGCCATCACTCGGGCAAAAGAAAACAATCCTTCCATTCTGGCTACCTCAAGCTTCCATGATACAAAGGACAGTTTTCCAATATAAGGACACTTGGCATACAAAAGACCTCACAGGCCCAAACAAGCCTTGGTACAGGGGATTCAGACTTTAAAGAGCATTGACAGAGCCCACCCTGTTCATTACACAGCACATTTCAAAGGATAGCCCTCAACACTGAAGAGCACCCCAGCAGAAAGCTAATTAGAGCAGAGTGAAAGGACAAGAGTCTTGGAACAATGAATGGGAGATTTAGTTGGCCACAAACACAAATGCTGTTGTTCGCCCCGCCTGGTTGCTCACAGACTCAGCTGCAGTACCCAGTCCACCGTGCAGCGTGATGGACTGAAGATGATATACTAAACGACAAGCAGTGAGCGTAAAGAGACACCTAAAAGGGAACAAATGCTAAGACATAATTACCAAAATGATTAGGTCAATTTCCTACACAAACAAACAGTAAAAGCCAGTACAACTACTCCATCGTAATTTATGAAATATCAAACCTCTAATTATGCAGAAAATAAACCCACATGTTTCTGATGCAACCCATTTAATTTCAGACAAAACAGATTAAAATGAAAATCCGATCCGGCATTTTGCTCGCTAACAGAGCATTACCATGACAACATTTGCTCAGATGAACTCCTTCGGATTTCAAAGCCCCCAGAAAAGCTCGTTCCAGACCGCCTGGAGGGGAAACTATGGAAAAGTCTTCAAAGTTTGAGAACAGCTAACAAAACAAAAGTTGAAAAAGTTGAACCTTGGCCTTGAAACAGTCGACATCCTCGTTTATGAGAGAGCTTCCTATGGTCAGCACTTCTGGTGGGTCTTTTAATAGCCTAATATTAACAAGCCCATCAAACACCTTGTCATTAGTCGGCAAAAAAGTCTTAATTAAATAACTACTGATCAACAAAGCGCTATACGCACCCCCTTTTGACCATATACCGAGATCTTCACGATGGCCTGAGGGAAAAGATGCGTCCGTAGGAATACAGCAGCATCAGCACTTCCATCACTTCGCTGGCACAAAATTAGCCTGCTGATAAATATTTATAAAGAACTATTTCACAGCAATTTATCACAGAAATAGCTGTTTTATGGCCACCCAGACAGTCACAATGAAATGAATTTCAAAGGCACTTAGAAGATCAATAGTGACAGCGATTTGTGTTTGGTGCGGAAAAAAAAATTGAAGTTACCCGGACCAAAAAAGAATGGGGGATCGATAGTGAGTTCTGCAAAATCAGGGGAAACAATTAGTGAAACACGCCCAAACCTGCTTTATCTAAATCAGGAACGGTGACCTGCGCCGGGTTCATTAAGAAACTGTGGCAGCCCCAACTACAGCCTACAACACGCCTCCTCAGTTCATCGCAGGTTCCCACAGCCTCTCAAACTGCCAGGAAATTTTACCTCCACTTCTGAAACATTGATTCACATCAGCTAACAGCTCACGTCTCATAGCAGAGGCATAACATTAACAAAAACATCATGTAGCTTTTATGGCTTTGCTAACACATATGGCGAGATGGGACCTAATGACATGAGAGATGGAAAGAGATGGACATGAGCGGGTTTCATAAGTAATTCAAATGTCAGACAGGCAGAAAAAAACAAATAAAGTCACAAGCCATAAAGTTTTCACATCAACCAACCGACAGATGCCATGTCTAGGTTTAGTACCTCAGCATCTGCAGTAATAGCTGCAGGATAGGAGTGACGTGCCCTGAGACTGCAGCAGAGCAGCAGCACATATGAATATCTTCATCTTATTTCAGTAAAGTCAACATTCTAAGTAGAGAAAAACATCTTACAATAATCAAATAACATAACAGCTGAAATGTCACTATAGTGGTGACTATTTAAAATCATAAGCTATTCCAAGCACTGCAGTAACAAATTTGTTTTTGGAATCAGGGCAGAACACAAGAAGCATATGCTTGTGATACTGTGTTTATGTTCCTTCCTCTGGGACCACAATTAATCATGGTTGATAACAATGCACAATATTTTTCGGCTTTTTTCCCTTTCCATTGCTTGTTACCTATTGCATGATGTGCATACTTAACTATTACTGTGCACATTTCTTATTATTATCAATGTTGAAAATAGTTGTGCTGTTTAATATTTTGTGTGTAAACAGCTAATTACTGTTGCCAGAAAGTAATAAGTAAAGTAATAATATTACTTTTGAAAGGAGTAACTAGTACTAAGTAATATATTACATTTTTTGAGTAACCAGCCCAACACTGATCACAAAGGTGTTAGCACAAGGACAATCTTCTTCACAACTGCATTTTCTGGGCTACACTAAGGTGCTCAATCTTTATTGTGTGCTGTTTTTAAGTTTGGAATTGAGCGAATGTGGCGTTCAGTGATCTGACGCAGCTAACCAGTAATGACAAAGCGATTGGGCTGCACATTTGTCGCAGTAATAAGGAAGCATGCGGTCTGTAGTCCCCCAGGCACCACATCACCACTGCCATCCAAATGAGGCTGTCATAGAGCGAAATTAGAAACGCTGATACTGATCATAATGCTGCAGATTAAATTCACAGGTGCTTTGAAAAAAAATGAGAAAAAATATCAGATTCTATTAAAACGCAAACACTCAGGCCCATTTTTCTTTGTAAATAGGACTGTTCCTACTTAGAATTTAAGCCCCCTGTGTGTTTTGTACTAGCCTGAGAGCACAAACTATAATTCCTTTGTCCTCTGAAAGCCAGGTAATCAACAGCAGTAAGATTCATTTAATGACTCAGCATCAGGAATACACACAAGAATGCGATAAGGCACAAACAAAAATCACTTAAAATGTCTTGAAATCCTGATCAGTTTGGGACAAAATATTCTGAAAAATCACACTGGATGAAGTCATCATAAAGAAAGCAACCAAATTATGCCCACTGCATTAAACTACCTCCTGTTTTAATTAGACTAAACTGAATGAAAATACTAATGAAAAAGTAATAAACCCAAACAAATATGCACTAACCAAGAATGTCTATCCTCATCATTTACATTATTATAGTTGTCAGATGTGGGTTTCATGTTATCAAATAGATATGCAAAACACTGACTTTGTCGTCAGAGCATGTGACTGCCTCAGTATTCTTAGGATCAGTGATATTTGGAGTGACCTGCCAGTGACCTGAGAAAATTTTAACCTGAGATTAAATCTGAGATGCAATACTTTCTTTCTGACTGTTGGAGTGAAAATGAGATGAAGATATGAGACAATACATTGTCAGCAGAGTGCTGGAGAGGAAAATATTGCTGTGGCAGTTGTTCTTTGGGCATAAACATGTTCCTGTGGCCTCCACACAGTCAACATCAGAGCAGCCCTGAGAATATCTGCAGCAAGGACACAGTCTCAGCCTCTGCAGGAGCGCAGAGTCATACAGGAAATACACATTCCTCTCAGGCCACGCTCTTCCAACTAATAAGAGCTGTCAACTGCCCATCATACAGAAGGCATACAGAGAATGCTAATAGTGCACTTTAAACTCACCCTCCAACTGAAAACTCATCACAGATGTCTTTTTTAGGACATTTTAGGTCATAAAACGTAAATTTGCATTTTTCAAAAGACTATAAGAAGAAATTAATATTTTTATGCAGGAAGGAAGCGTTAAATTGATCAAAAGTGAAAGAAAAGACGTTTATAATGTTACAAAAGTTTTCAATTTCAAATAAATTGTGTCCTTTTGAACTTTTTATTCATCGAAAAATCCAGAAAAAAAAAAAACGTATCATGGTAGGCAGCACAACGTTGATAATAATAAGATATGTTTCTTGAGCATCAAATCAGCATATTACAATGATTTCAGAATTTCTGATTTCTGAGTAATGGCTCCTGAAAATTTATTTCAGCCTTGCCACCAGAAGAATAAATTACATTATAAAATATAACAAATCAGAAAAAGCTTTTATTTTAAATATTAATAAAATAAATATAAGAATAAATATTAAATTGTAATATTTCACAATATTACTGTTTACTGCAATTCTAATAAAATAAATGCAGCCTTGTTGAGAATAAGATATTTACCTCAAAAACATTTTTAAAACAACTCTGCAGGTGACAGTGATATTAAAAACTTCAGATTTTCAACTATTTCAGAGTCTAACTCAAGGGAAAATTGAAACTAAAGAAAAGTAACCCAAGGACAAAATCAAAGAACAGCACAGGAAGAATACATTCCCCCGTCATTCCTCAGGTCAGATGAAGGCACTAAATTATCTGTGTGTTTCTGCAACTTCAGACATCTTGTAATCTCAAGCGCTTTGCTTCTGACAAGTCCTCTGTGCAGTTTTCAGCTCATCTCTTTAGATTAGAAATGTTTGGTCCTGTGCTATTTTCGGGATGCTCTGCAGTTGAGGTTTCGACAGGCAATGGCTTCAGTTCAGCAAAACACTTAACTGCATTTATCACTGATGGTTCTTTTCCAAATGTAAGCAGACTTGTCACAACGTTAGGCTTCACATTGCAATAAAACAGATTTACAGCAGTAAATACAGGCCCAATTCAGCACTGGCACTAGAACTAGTGTTCAACCATGCTACTTACCAAAAAAAAAAAAAAAACAGTAACTATGGTAACACTGGTGATGGGGTGTTTTCTAAAAGGTTTTAATTCAGATCAGCCAAAAAAAAATGACCATTTAGACGGTGACCTCTTATGTTTGGCTTTTAAAACAAGTTATTACTTCCTATTAGCTAAGTCAACGGGCCATTAGATTTTCTAGTAGTAGCAACGATGCCTTAAACCACCAATTACCATGTGAAAGATGGGGAAAATTATAAAAATCCGGTTTTCCCTCATTCTAGGGACACCTGTAATAAACAAACCCTTAATAAAATGCCTAAATATGCTGCATGTAACAACAGGACCTTGTTTTTTTACTATTGCACATCGCAATACATTAGACACTGATGCTGTTAGACTGAATCCCCAATGTGGAAGCAGAAGAAAGTTTTTAAATGCAAATATTCCAGCCTCAAAGAACAAGCAATGACTCACACTTAGCTGCACATTGTTCTATCTATAGATGTCATTCTGTGTTGTATCTAAGCAGCTGTTTTCTGGCAAAATTATGTTTTCTTCTGGTTATTTTCATATTAATGAGAAAAAAATAGCTTTTGGGTGTGATAATGACTGGCCAAAGAAACAGAAAGTGTGCTTTACATCATTTTTCATCATGTTTTCTATCATGGTGAGGACTTTCAGTTGATCTCCAGTGCAGCTAGCGATACTTTGTATTCCCTATCTCTAAACGTTACTCACACAAACCCTTCTACATTTTCATTAAAACACTATTTTGTATGTTTACAAACCTTTTTAATCACAGTTGGTGGGTCCATTCTGAGCCACACACACATATAAACATAAACCACATGTTCACATCTGGATTATCTGTTTCATCTCTGGACTAAATCTAAATCTTGGGGGTGGGGGAGAATGAACATAATCCCTAGAGAAATCATGAGTCATTTCAACTTTCTGAATCTTAACTAAGTCTTGAAAAATGTGTGTTATATTGTTGATACTAAAAATGTTCCTTCAGCAATACCCACCACACATAAAGGCCAACACAATCCATTATGTATAAGGAGATGTAGCTCACTCTAGAGCCCCGACTCCATGCTCTCTGCACTGGACAATAAATAATCACTGAGCTCAAATGGAACTAGCACTAACAAGTCAATTAAAAAAATCAATACATTGCCAACTCACACTAAAGTCACAGAAGCTACAGGACTCTCATGGTATTACAGGCTAATGTTTGTAGTCACTAAAACTTTCTAAATAGTCTGATTTTGGATTTTCATCATTTGGAAACAGGAGTTCACCTACATACACTGCATCTACATGAACTGAAGAGTTGCAGTCTGGCATCTCCTGCTGTGCAGGACCAGAGGTGAGCTGTAGAACAGACACAGACTCTATTTAATGGGCCCTTAAGGACAGAGACACAGACAGAAAGAAAGCTGTCTGATGTCAGATACAGTATTCATTTCAGTGATTCTGCCAGAGGTTTCTCTGCATTCCCCACAACTCCTCAAATAAATACAAAAGAAAAGAGAAAGAGCCCACCCATGGAGATGGGTCCTTTATCTTAATTATGAAGATGAAATATGTATTGCTGTGCCACTAGATATAACAAAGTGAATTGCAAAGCAATGACCGTTTCAAATGGTATCCTTAAATCCCTGTCTGCCACAAACTCATGCCATTTCAGCTAACATCACAGCATCATTTAATGCAGAAAAACTCATATTAGAGTCACAGTATTTAAATTTTAGGAAAACATATTTTAATACTGAAATAAAATACAAATATTTTCTGCATTTTTTACAACTCCCAATTAGGTCTGAGCAATTAACTGCAATATAATCAAAGTTGTGATATGGCATAGTGCGATTATCAAATAATGGTTGTAATGTTTCAAACTGAAGAAATTAAGACATATATTAGTCAAATATTAGTATTGCAATTTATAAGTTGAACTAAGCAGAAATTAAAATGCCTTTCAACTCACGAGTTTTATTAGACAATTTTTATTTTTCCACAGTGCAGCCTTACTTTCACTGTGTATACAACTGTGTTTTCCCTTTAGACATGGACTGGTAACTCTGTAACAAGTTTTGTTTGACTTCACACTAAACTCCACCAAGTATATGATGCATAGCCAATGTAGCTATGAAACAGTCATGCAAGATTACTGAAGAACAATGACCATGTGACCCATAGCCAAGACATGGGCTGATACCATAATAGGTATTGTGGTATTTCTGGTCTGTTTTAGGTAACGATTTAAATCATTTTATCATGAAAAATCAGTTATTTTTTCCATCACAAGTGTAGAAAAGAAAGATATAGATTGAGAGACACATAACAATGGTGAAACCAATGATAAGGGACTATAAAAACAACAAAATACTCACAATCCTATTTAGTTTCAGCTGTTGGCCTTCGTCCTTCTGTCACCTCCAAGTCAATACTGTCACACAGACACAACACACAGAGCGCCATACACTCCAATCCAGTTACAAAACTGCTAGTCTGGTTTTAAAGCATATAGATATGTATTAGCCTTGTGAACAGTCTACTCGTACACACAATCAGCTCTGACTAAAAACAGCACCGATCAGATAAGGACAGGGACACTGCAGAAAGGTCAGTAAGTGGAATGTTTGGGCTGAATGAGGTCTGATGGCTACAATGTAATAGTTCAGAACAAGAAGTGATCAATACATAACAGTCCCTAATGGCAGAATCTTGTTTAAGTTCACAGTTTCAAAAATATAAGGCATATATAAACCTGCTTGATTTGGACTGTATATCCAGCTTTATTTTTACTGTACTCTCTCTCTCTCTTAGTTAAATCTCCAGAATGAGTTGTTTTCAGCTAATAAAAGGAGAGCATCCACACGGATCAGTGACAACTCAAGTCTCTCCCTATTCCCAGCTTAGACTGCAATGGAGAAGACATGCTTTCCTTCCCAGAAGAACCCTTTCTAACACGCACCGTTAACTCAACCTGTGCTTCATTAGTTAAGAGAGCAAATAGAAGTCACAACTGAAAAGCTGGTGAAGAAGATAATAACTACAGGGTAAGCCAACGTGACATCAAGAGATTATTACTTTAACAAGTGAAGCTGTAAATGTAAGTGGACAATCTGATAATATGACAAATTCCTGAAACTGAGATAAATAGTAAATGACACTCAATATAGAGTGCAGAAAGTATGCTCCAAAAACATCAACCCAACATTGTCAGATTTAGCATTAAAATCCGCGAATTTCAGTCTTTTATAAATAAATCATTATTCCGTATTTAAATATTAAACCGAAATAAATCTTAATATTTAATATAATTCTACATGTTAAACATAAATCTTAAATACAAATCTAAATGTAAATTTTAACTATAAAGCTTGAGTTATTAGTCACATAATTTTCAAGCCTTTTACTGTGAGTAATGCACTATGGAGTAAAGTAAAATAGTACATGGCACTGCATAACGCCAAAACAACTGAAGCATGTGTAGTCAGGACAGCAGACTAAAACCATCTCCAGCTTCATACTATTCAGGCCCTTTGTTCACAAATAATTCCCTCCCAGGATCTCAACAAAGACATTCTGGGATTTTGGACAATTTCCTGGAATTCCAGATTCCACTGTTAAATCACATGAAACAAACACAGGTTTCATGATTCTATTCTAGGACTATCAGATCCAGGCCTCTCCTCAAAGGTGTTTTTCTGTCTCAATCCAAAGTACCCATGACTGATTGACTGAATTTCCCCCAATAAAATCAGTGTCTGCAGCTCCTTCCAGGATCCACATTAAAACCTAGTGGCTGTACCACAGATGACGACTGGAAGATGACATGAAGTCTAGGCCAGAGCTGTCACTGGGTTTTCACAGTAGAGGTAACAGGAAGGGCAGCCAGAGGGGGGAATGATAAATAGATGGGGTCTATTTTTTCATAATCTGCTCTGTGAAACCAAGACCCTTTCAGCATCATAACAACGAGCAGGTCAAAGAGTATAATGACAGAGCAGACAGGTGAAAACTGTAAAAGTGTAAAAATAAAGGTAAAAACAAATATAGTAAGAAATATTATAATCAATGTATCAAGACATGAGTCATATAAGAGATTATGACAATGGGACCTATAATCCATTGTAACTTAAGTGGATTTAATATGTTCATTGTGCGTTAGTTGAAGTTTTTAAAAAGTCGTCATGATTATTCATGAGATGATACAAACTATACAACAAAGGTTTTATAAAGAATAAACTACTCTAAAAAAAAGTGGAGCTATCATGGCTGACCAATAGTAGATGGGTAAGTGTTCAGGAAAACTTATTGAAAACAATAACTATTTTTACAATTCCATAATAAAGCTATATAATAATAAAGCTGATAATAAAGCTACCTTAATAACTCTTATCTAAAAATGTGAAAATCGCAGTTTAGAGCTATGTTTGCAATATAAACTACCAGGCCTATGATATACAAAGATGAGAATTCAGGAAACTGTTTTTATCCTATGCAAATACGTGTGTGAGAAAGAGATTAAATGAGAAATATGTGTAAGTAGCTCCCAAACAAGACACAATCTCAGCTTGAATCTCACTAAATCTGCTTGCATATCCCGAGAGTATCTCATGGCTGTATCAATAAACCAGAAGCCTGAACAGATCCCACACAGATCGTTCTGCAAATGACCCTTGAATATTACACTTGCATAATTCAAACGATCAAAGCGGATACAAGCAGAGAGCACACAGCTACAGCAAGCATGAATAACCACAGGCTGTGTTCCTAAAGGAAACCTTTGAGTCAACATCAGCAGTGAATTAAAAGCTTAACAATATCAAACAACAGATCCACCCTAACATTATCCTCCATGACGGGACAGTTGTCAACTTTCACGTATAAATCGACACATGCATAAGTCAGTATAACTGGTGCAGGTCTAGATATGCGGATCTGTGTTTCTGAAGCTGGAGAAACAGAGCAGATACACACCTGTGCGGCACATTGCAGGAGGGCTGCTCGGATTGAGGGATGTGCTCAGAATAACTCGCCCGGTTCCACATGCTTGCCGCAGGTTTGCTAGCTTACGATAAACACTCCTCTGAGCGGAGCACAGCTGCTGTTACTGCTGCAGACAAGCACTGCCCAGCTCACGAGTTTCATTTAAACGGCCTTCCCGCTCCCGGGATCTCCCACTCACCGAAAGACATGGGGGGGATGGAGATGGAGCACGAGCAGCTAGCACGCACATCAAAACACGCGTTTCGCCTCTGCTGCACCTCGTACCCTTTTATGCTCACGTTTGTCACGGTTAAATGACGAGAGGGTCTCTATATACTGTGCAGAAGGAGACGGCGGCAACATCAGCAGAGATTGGGATGATAGAGATGCAAGATGATGAAAAAGAGAAAGGGAAAAGGACAGAGAGGTGGAAGGCGGTAAGGGGAAGAAATTAAATGAGACAGTGATAAAAGGGATGAGACTCAAGATTGAAGTAGGCAGGGAGCAGAAAGGTTGGGATAAAGAGAGAAAAGAACTAATTAAAATAGACAGAAGGAGAGAACAAGAAAAAAGCCGTTTTAAAAAAACAAAAAGGCACATTTTAAAGCCACAGAGGAAGGGAACTGGCACGGCTCCAATTGGCGAGACTGATTATAGGCTGTGCAAATGGGCGCTATCAGCTAATGAAAGAGCAGCTGCAGGTGAAGGATGAGTCTCGAGCCTTGAGGTAATCCAGAGGGGTAACAGGCACTGGCTCTTCGTTCCTCGTGCTCGTCACAATCCCCCAGTGAAGAAACCCTCTTGTACCCCTGCTCCTGTTCTGCTCCCACAGCCCAGATGTAAAATGAGATTCAGTGAACATCCACAAGTATGGGGTCTGGCCCTCAATTACTGTGGGGTCCAAATGTCTGAAAAACCACACTGAAAATCTGGGACTCAATATTATAATTTAAACCTGGAAATAAATAAAGTTTCAGGATTTTAAAACAATGCAATATTACTATGTCACATGACTAAGAAATCTATGATTCTACACTCAAGGTCATGTAACCAAATAAGCAAAAAGAGATCAACAAATCATGCTATTTTAAAACCATAACTGATGTTTTGTTTTATTTTTTTAAGTGTAGAGTGTAAATCTCCAACAATAACCAATATTAGGGACCAATTTTTAATTACTGTTCTATTTCCAACTTTCTCACACAATGAAAACGCCTCTAGGTTACGTATGTAACCCTAGTTCCTCGAGGGATCGAGACGCTGCGTCGAAACGCCTCCAGCGTGACAGCGCTCTGAACACATGTGAAATCTGTCCAATGGATGGGCGAGACGTCACGGGCGGGTGACGTCAGAGACCAAGAAGCTTAAAAGCACGTGCGGTGGAACCGGCGTCAGCTTCCAGGAATGAAGCAAGCACTCGCAGGGATGCTGGAAGTATGGCTTCGAGACGCAGCGTCTCGTTCCCTCGAGGAACTAGGGTTACATACGTAACCTAGAGGCGTTCCTCTTCAGGAACTCGAGCTGCGTCAAAACGCTCTGGGAACAAGGTGCCCACGCAGCCAGACTTCCAAATCCCTGCCCTGTGTGTATCCCTCAGGAGCACAACGAGGGCGAGAGAACGGAAGAGCCTGGAGTGGCCCGCATATCGAGACCATAAAACCTGACGAAGGTCAGGGGCGTGGACCATCCCGCAGCGTTGCAGATGTCCTGCATCAGAACACCTGCCAAAAAGGCCTTGGAGGCCGCCACACTCTGGGTCGAGTGAGCCTTGACCCCCAGAGGTGAGGGGAGATCAGAGGACTCGTAAGCAATGCAAATGGCATCCACGATCCACCGACTGAGGGTCTGCTTAGAAGCAGGCAGACCCCTCTTAGGAGGACCATAGCATACCAGCAGTTGGTCCACCCTTCTCCACAGGGCAGCTCTGTGGACGTATGTGTCCAGTGCTCACACCGGACACATACAATTAAGCTTCTGCTGGTCGGGCTCCCTGAAGGGAGGAGGACAAAAGGCCTGGAGTACGACAGGCCGTGGTGTAGAGGAGGGGACCTTAGGGACACACCCCGCTCGAGGGTAGAGGAAGGCTTTGGCCAGACCGGGCACAAAGTCTAGATAGGAAGGGGCCACTGAGAGGGCCTGAAGATCCCCAACTCTCTTTAGAGAAGATATCACCAGAAGAAAGGTAGTCTTCAAAGTGAGATGGCGATCAGAGATATCCTCAATAGGCTCAAATGGAGGCCTGCAGAGAGCCTCTAACACCACAGCCAAGTCCCACGGAGGGACACGGGATCGTACTGGAGGCCTCAGCGCACCGCGGAGGAAACGTGTAACTAGGGGGTGTCTGCCCACTGACTGGCCACCGAGAGGGGCGTGGTAGGCCGATAAAGCCGCCACATAGACCTTCAAGGTGGAGTGGGTGAACCCTGCGGAGAATCTGGCCTGCAGGAACTCCAGCACTGTACCGATCGGGAAGTTAACTGGGTCAAGCCGGCGGTCTCCGCACCATGAAGTGAAAAGCTTCCACTTCAGGGCGTACAGTTTCCTCGTAGAGGGAGCTCTGGATTGGAGTATGGTCTCAACAACCTTGGTGGAGTATGGTCTCAACAACCTCAGCGGCCACACCCACAGCTTCCACAGCTCCGGACAAGGGTGGACGATAGTGCCCCCCGCCTGTGAGAGGAGATCCCTCCTGACGGGAATCTCCCATGGAGAGCCGTCGAGGAGAGAAATCAGGTCCAAGAACCATACTCGGCCCGGCCAGAATGGTGCTACCAGAAGTAGACTGACCCCATCCCGGCGCACTCACGCCAGAACTCACGGGAGCAGAGTGATTGGGGGAAAGGCGTACAGACGAAGCCTCGGCCAAGCCTGTGCCATGGCATCCAGCCCCAATGGAGCTGGATGAGTCAGAGAGAACCAGAGGGGACATTGCAATGTCTCCTGAGTCGCAAAGAGGTCCACCTGAGCCTGGCCAAACACTCTCCAGATCTGCTCCACCACCATGGGTTGAAGCATCCATTCCCCGGGCCTCGGCCCCTGTCTCGACAGGACGTCTGCCCCCACATTGAGATACCCAAGAATGTAGACGGCTCTCAGTGAGAGGAGTCTGTCCTGGGACCACACAAGGATCTGGTGCGCCAGCTTGTACAAGGGGCACGAACGCAGACCTCCCTGGTGGTTGAGGTAAGAGACCACCGCTGTGTTGTCGGTGCGCACCAACACATGACGATCTCTTAGGTCTGGGAGAAAGTGTTTCAGTGCTCGAAACACGGCCAGCATCTCCAGGCAGTTGATGTGCCACGTGAGATGGCGGCCGCTCCACAGACCGCGGGCAGGGTGGCCACTCATGACCGCTCCCCAACCGGTGAGGGATGCGTCCGTCGCAAGCGTTACGCGGCGACAAGGAGCTCCCAACACCGGGCCCTGAGACAAGAACCAAGGTGTCCTCCACATGTCTAAGGCATCGCCGTGTGACCTTGATCATGCGAAGCGGGTTTCCCCTCGTGGAGAACCCCTTGGTCTTGAGCCACCACTATAGGGGTCTCATGTACAGCAGGCCAATAGGTATCACGTTGGACGCAGCTGCCATCAGACCCAGCAGTTTCTGAAACTGCTTGACAGTGAGTGACCGGCCTTCTCTCACTCTCTTGACGTGAGGATCGACTCAATCCGAGCAGGAGACATATGTGCCTGCATCGTGGTCGAATCCCACACCATGCCCAGATAAGTAGTTCTCTGTAATGGAGAAAGCACACTTTTCTTGGCGTTTAGTCTTAACCCCAGCTCTTTCATGTGGGTGAGAACGACATCTCGATGTCGAATCGCCACCTGCTCCGATTGAGCCAGAATCAACCAATCGTCGATATAGTTTAGTATGCGGATGCCCTGGAGTCGCAGAGGAGCCAGAGCAGGATCCACACACTTCGTGAAAGTGCGGGGTGAGAGTGCAAGGCCGAAAGGAAGAACCCGGTATTGGTATGCTTTGCCCCTGAAAGCAAACCTCAGGAACTTCCTGTGAGAGGGAAGGATGGAGACATGGAAGTATGCGTCTTTTAGAACGATCGCGACAAACCAGTCCTCGCACCTGATCTGAGACACGACCTGTCTGAGTGTGAGCATCTTGAACTTCAGTCGCATGACTGAGCGGTTCAAAAGACGCAGATCTAAAATGGGACGCAACCCTCCATCCTTCTTTGGAGCTACGAAGTACCGGCTGTAGAACCCGGACTCTCATTCATGAGGAGGGACCACCTCGATGGCCTCCTTCCTCAAGAGAGTGTCTACTTCTTGTTCCAAGACCAGAGTCTGCTCGGGGCCCACCAATGTGGGAATCACCCCGCTGAAGGGCGGCGGCGGAGTGCCGAACTGAATGCGATAGCCTCGCTCTACAGTGCGCAGGACCCATTGAGACACATTTGACAGTAGTTTCCACACTGCCAAATAGTCTACTAAGGGAACCAGTCTCTCGAGACTGGCCTCTGGTGTACTCAGAGCCACTAGCTCGGTGCCCTGAAGTGGAGGACCGGCAGGGGATGACCGAACCAGCTGCTCTAGAGACCCCCGAAGGGGTGGCGAGCTTCTCAGCTCTGCTACGTTTCCGGGCGGAAATAACTGAGAGAAGCGCTCGCTGGAGACCGCTGCACCCTGGAACTCTGGCAGGTTTGGCAGACTGATCTCCTTAGGGCACTGAGGAGAGACGGACACCGTGTAATGCGGTGTAACCCGCTCCTCCCAAGAGGGGCCTGCCCTTATAAGCCCTGGGCCATGCCCGTCAGGGCTTCTTGGTCGAGGACTTCTTAGACTGAAGGACGGTCCGCAGATCAGGCTTAGCCTTTGAAGCCCCTGACCAGGAGCATTTGCCACCTCGGTCCCGACGTGGGGGAGCGCTAGTGGAGACGCTCTCTTTCTGAGCCTCTCTATATGAGGAGCTGGTACACGGCGAGGGCTGCTCCCACCCAGCAGCCCCCTGAGCTAGAGATCGGCGAGGGAGGAACCTCTGGAATGCCGCCGCTTGTTTACGGGCCTCCTGGTACCTGTCAACGACAGAATTGACGGCATCGCCAAACAGGCCAGAAGGCACAAGCGGGGCATCCATGAGGAAGACCCTATCTTTCTCTTTCATGTCAGATAGGGTCAACCAGAGATGTCTCTCCACCGCCACCAGTGTTGCCATAGACCTGCCGATGGCACGGGCGGTCTCTTTGGTAGCGCGGAGAGACAAATTAGCGGTTCTACGGAGCTCGTGATGTCATCAGATCTGAGCTCCTCTCTCTCATCCAGCTCTTTTAGCAGGTCGGCTTGGTACGCCTGTAACACCGCCATGGTGTGCAGACATGCACCAGCCTGACCTGCAGCCGCGTACCCCTTGCCCACTAGCGCTGATGTTGTGCGGCTTGGAGGGCAAGGTCGGAGCCTTTAGAGATGATGCCGCAACGGGGGACAGATAGCTCGCAAGCGTCTGTTCCACCCGGGGCATCGCTCTATACCCGCACTCATTCAATCCCCCCACATTACCGTAGTAAGAGGAGGCGGGGATGAAGAGGCGGGCCAAAAAGGGTCTAGCCCATGATCTCGACACCTCGGTGTGGAGATCAGGGAAGAACGGTAGGCTCCAACGTGGAGGTGGTGGCTTAGTTCGCAGGAAGCGTTCATCTAGTTTGCTTCTCTGCGGTTCAGCCTTTTTCTCGGCGGGCCAATCGATGTTCAACTTAGCCACGGCAGGAGTAACCACCTCCACTAGCTCCTCATATTGGGGCGATTGAGGGTGCGAATCCTCGTCGACGCTCACCACATCAACCTCCTCGGAGGAAGACAGGTGAAGCGTCGAGCCGCACCGCCGGGGGGAAGAAACCGCAGAGCGGGCTTCCGATCCCAGCAAGCGGCCGCTGGATCTGGCGGGTGAGGAAGAAGATAGGGACTCGCCCATCTCCATTCCCTCCGCCAGATCCATCTGCGAACCCCACGAGTGCAGCCGCCGACCAGCACCGCGAGGAATGCTGGCGAAGGCTCCCTCGCAAAAGAGAACCTTCTGGGAGGGAAGTGCACGCAGTGAAAGGAGCTCGTAAAGCTCGTAATGCTCCCTCGAGAGCCGACTCTGCGTGACTCGCTCCCAAGCAGACCGACCACACACAGACTGTGTGTATCCCCAGCAGTGATGTAACGATTGCAGGGAGGAACACACAGCCTATAATGTGATCTGCTCTCGCCCAAGTGCTTAGTTTTGCCAGCACTTTTAGCCATCATGGCGCTTATAAGTGATTGTTTACTATGGACAAACAACACTCGACAGACACACACAGAGTAGCGGCTGCTGAATGACAAAAAGCTGACGCCGGTTCCACCGCACGTGCTTTTAAGCTTCCTGGTCTCTGATGTCACCCGCCCGTGACGTCTCGCCCATCCATTGGACAGATTTCACACGTGTTCAGAGCGCAGTCACGCTGGAGGCGTTCCCAGAGCATTTCGACGCAGCTCGAGTTCCTGAAGAGGAACTAAATGTTCAATATACTACAATAAAAACATAACATGCATTTTCATTTTATTAAAAACAAATTAAAGGGTTACTCCAGCCAAAAAAAAAAAGATTAATTTACCCACCCTCATGCCGTTCTAGATGAATATAACTTCCTTTTATCGTCTGAACACAAACAGATCTCTGTGAATCCAAGCAATCTGAGTGGATATCTGCCACAAAGCTGACACTTTAAAAACCACACAAAGCAAACACAATGGTAATTCATATGACACCAGTGGATGAATTAATGTCTTTTGAAGCAAAACTATATTTTACGATATTATTTAGCTATAAATCATTGCTTCCGCCCAACTGTCACATGCACATTTCCTTGACATAAATGTCAACACAGTGTGAAGCGTGATGTAAGCGTATTGCGAAACTCACTTTGATGGACCTATGCACTTACATTATTACATAATATGGACTCAAAGAAATGTATTATTTTTTCTAAAAATCTTTGTGTTCAGCTGAAGAAAAGGTTGAGTCCAATGAGAATTTTTATTTTTCAGTGAAGCATCCTCTTAATTTTTACTTTTATTCAGAAAATAATTTGAAATCTTTAAAAAAAAATTGAAAAATTGAATTACAAAAACAGAAACATTTTCACTAGTGGTCTCAGCTCAGTTTTTTGGTCCCCACAGTATGTCATTTTGAATGCAAGGCAAGTTGCACTAAGACTGGCAAAGGGCAGAAGAGGGAAAAGATGAGAGGAGGATCTCATCTGGTTGAATTATGAACGATGCTCAATCATGCACATGCATTTGGCACTCACCTGAGTGAATAATTAAATTCAAACATCACATATGCAGCTCACTAAACCCATTACTGTCCCACAGCCCAAGGGGACCTTCAGCCATTAGCAAGGTGGCAGCCTCCTCCATATCCGTGCTGCATAAGCCGCTAATTTATAAGTAATTAAACAGCAAAAAGGTTATGAAGCAATTACTCCCACATATGTGACATAAAAACACATTCTTAAAATTACACAGTTCCTTGTAATAACATTACTTCAAAAATGCTGTAAACTTTTCTGAAATTAAAAGGGATTAATTTTCTCCTTCCTAATTTTGTAAAATAAAATGAAGTCAAATGGTGACTCTGGGAATGCTATGGGGTCCAAAAATTGCTTCTGTTTTTCTTTTTTCCCCAATTTAATATAGTTTTTTAACTAGAAATTAAATTATCAGCATAAAAAATGACTGAAAAGTTTCGTTTAAAAAAATTAACATGAATTTCAAATACATTTCTTTATAAAACCTGATGACAATGATCCCAAGTAATGGCACTTTAAAGAAAGCGAGAACATCGGACCATTTATACAAAATTCACATGGCCAATGTGAAAAATTGAAATGGTTTAACGTTGTGTGTAATTTTACAGTAAAATACAAATTCATGATTTTTGGAAGTAAAAATATCTGACCATTTATACAAAGGAGGCATTCACATGGTCACTGCCACATAACATTTCTATAAATTTTATTTTTAAAATTGTTTTTTATATTAGATTTAGGTTTATATTAGATTTTGAACCCCACTGTATTTCTCATGCTTATCATTAAATCAGCCTTGAGTTGCCCTCCACTGACATCTGATGTCTGGCAAAGCAAGATCTATACTCTTGGATGCCATGATAAAATCCCCAAATGCTTCCTTGATAAGCTTACTTTAAAATGCAACAGAGGTTGTCTGCTGTTCCCATCGTCATCTGAATGCAAACACCTAACCATTCAAACAAACAACTGTAATACAAGAAGAACCATCTTTTTTTGATTGATTGTGAAAAGCGGCCATTGACAGACCTACTGTAAATTTGAACCTAAAACACATTTTTGGGGAGGCTTTCTGACTGGGACATGGAAGCTGAAGGTCATCCTCAAGAGCATCTCAACCATTAGTGTTTGTTGGACCTTTTCTTTTCTAGTATAAATTCAAATTCCAGTTTCATTTAATGTTTGCACAATTTCAAAAAGCAACACATACTATGTTTTTTTTATATTTATAATATATATTATAATTAATGTATATTTTTTATTTAAAAATATAAAATGCTATGTATTGGACTGGCAAATTTATGTGGATGACACTCTTATTGTAATATATGTGCATATCTACACTGCCGTCCAAAAGTTTGGAAACGCCCCAGGCAAAGAGGGGTTTTGGACAACATCATCATAAATCCTTATTATTTTGTGATGACTCTGCATTAATAAGGGGCAACACAAAATATGTAAACACTGTATTACATAAACAATGATTTCACAACATGGAAAAATAGCTCTTGATAAATCATCTCTAAACTGTGTTCTGCTTGGTCTTTTGTGTTCCAACATTAATTAGCAATCAATCAGTAAAGCTATAAAGGTGTGTGTGACCCAATAATCTAAAGAAAAGAAACCCTATATTAATTACCCCACTGACAGGGTAACCAGCCATCATAAGATGCTATATTTAACTTTTTTCTCCTCACTTTTAACTAGGCTGGATGCAGGGGCGCCATGAAGAGTTTTAAGATGGTATGCAAGGCAGAAATTTGGCCCCCCTTCTTCCAGATTTTTTTCTTTTTCTGTGTATTTTTCTTATGACACTTAGTAAGAAATTGAAAGAAACTGAATAAGAAATTGAAATAATTTATTAGTTAACATTTATATTGTTTAATGTAACATAGAATTTTTTTTTCAAGTAACTTATTTCAAGACACAAATTTTTTTAAAGCTTTAATTTTAGTGGTTCAGATTTTTACTTTGTGATACAAGTGCTTACAAAATGCCAGCAAATCTAATAAGCACATAATACTGTTTTGTCCCATTTGCAAATTAGACCTTTACCTCTGTGATGCATCAGGCAGGTATACAGCTGATAAAACACATGACCTTCTTCACAAAAAAGAAGATCTGTCAGTGCCAGAAATTGTTTGTGCACAAGAGTATTTGTCTGACAGCTGGAGATAGGAAATGAATCATCCGACAATATTCTGCTCAAAGCCCTTGACTTAGCCTTTACTGTCATACAGTTGTTCCAAGGAGATGAGTTAATCACAATTATTACTGAATCATCTTCATTCTCACATTCAACAGTGTCAAAATAGAATCATTATGACGTTAAAGTCCCACAACCTTGGGGTTGAAATCCTTTTGAGTTTAGTTTCATTTTACTTTAGCAAAAACATATCTGGAACATTTGTATAATTAAAGATATTAGAGTGTCTGTCCATCAATTTCATGTTAAAAGATAAACTTTAAAGGTTCCAAAATAAGTTCAGACGTCATATTAACATCATGAATCAATTCTTGAACACTGTTCTTTTTCAAATGAGCATTTTACACTCATGCAATCCACATTAAGTGTGAAATAAACAGATAATGGCTCCATTTAGAAACTTTATGATATATTAACCATTGCCATAGCCTTAATGGATTTTACAGCATCCTTTCAAAATTATAGTCATAACAATAACTTAAACACAAGTTTATTGGCTATCCAGTTAAGCTGTGGCAATATTGAGCAATAATAATAAAATATGACTTACATCATGGCTGCTTTATATCATCCTTAGAATAAAGTAATTTAGTCATTTGGTAATTAATGATTCTTTGTTAAATATAATCTGCTGAGTCGACATCTTCCTGTCGATAAATCTGTTCAAGGGAATTACAGAAAGACTCATATGGTACTCACCACTTAATTGGCCTTGAAGACCTAAGGACACGTCACAAAAGACACAACTATGCACAAGTGCTATCTTCAGTTTCTCTTATGTATATGCCTCAAGAAGGTGAGGATATCTGAAGATGGATTTTATCCACAAATCGTTATTCTCACCTCCTTTATGTATCTTCTGGCACGTGTTCTCAACATCCAACAAGACAAATAGTTCTGAGCCTCGCAGCTATCTAAACTCACTGAAATGTTACTAAAGGTATATGCCAGAGTGTCTCATGTGCCAAAAATATCCCGGTGCTAATTGCTCATATGACCTCTGTTTGCTCCAGTCTCTTCCCACAAACCCCCCCAGCCTGTCTGTAGAGGGTGTGGAGTGCGGAGTTGGATGGGTGAAATTAGTGCTGGATCAGCCTGAACTGAGCCGCCCCCAGTCACCCAGAGTCCGCCCGTCAGCACCTTCTCAATCTCCCTTGTGAGCCTCCACAGGATGAGAAGAATAGAAAAGAGGTCTCATCCCTAAATTGAGCAGAGAATGAAGGGTCTGACCATACGCCCCCATCCTCAGTGGTCTCAGGTTACACCTGCTGCAGGGTTATCCATAGTGTGCCGCTTCAAATCAGCAGTAACTGATGAGCTTGCTGTCCGGATGCAACCAGAACCCACATCTATATCTGCCTTCAGGTTTATCTGCCACAGAGCTGATCAACTGATGCAGAATAGAGAAATGCAAATTCTGAATTAAAAAGTACTTGTAACCCCTAAAGAAATTGTAAAATATAAACCAATAAATTCTATATAAGGTGGAGAGAACATCTGTTAGCATTCCTATACTGGAAGTACACAAATTAAAACCTGCTGTCTTTGCTCATCTGCACACACAACTGATTTTAAGACAATGCCCTGAGTTATAAAAGCCATGTGACTAATTAATTAAAAAAAATAATAATAAAAAAAAAAAATAATAATAATAATAATAATAATAAAACAGCACTGGCAAAACCCCCCACAATAACATATAATATAACATAACATAACATAACATAATACGCACACCAAGGCTACATTTATTTAGTCAAAAATACAATAAAATTGTAATATTGTGAAATAGGCCAAATATTTTTAAAATGTAAAACTATTTATACTATTTTCTATTATCAGATATTTTAAAATTTATTCCTGTTATGCAAAGATTAATTTTTAGCAGCCATTACTCCAGACTTCACCGTCACATGATCCTTCAGAAATCATTCTAATATGCTGATTTGGTACTCAAGAAACATTTCTTATCATCACAACTAAAAACTAGCTGTGCTGCTTAATATTTTTATGGAAACAGTGATATTTTTTCCAGAATTCCCAGATTAATAGAAAGTTCAAAAGAACAGCATTTATTTGAAATAAACATTTCTGTAATATTAGAAGTGTCTTTACTGACACGTTTGATCTATTTAATGCACCATTGCTGAAAAGTATTAATTTCTTAAATTAAATTAAATTAAAAAATAAAATAAAATAAAATAAAATCAATCAATCAATCTTACTGACCCCAAACGTTTCAACAGTAATTTAATTTACACAGTTAATTCTGAATAGCTGTCAGAGGAGAAAGATGCTTTTTGTTCCAAATGGTGCAGTTTCAAGCATTTACCTGCAGGGGTCATACTAACTCATTAAGCGCTGACACCTTGATATAATATTGAAAGGGGAATTAATCAAAAACAAAATAAGAAAAAGTGAAAAGCAAGAATTCAGATCAATTACAAAAAGCAGATGGACTTGTTTAAATACATCACTGCACTAGGCCACAGGTTAAAGTCAGGACAGACAAGGTAACAGAAGCCTTGATGGTCTACTATCAGTAATGTAAACATTAGCAGGGCAGAAAGAAAGAGTAAGAGAAAAATCCAAGATTATCAAAGATTACTTCTTTAGGGTACAGGCTAACTCTATATTGAATTCAATAAATTGGATATAAATTATAAATGAGCAAAAGGGAAAAGCCTCCACAAGCTGACCATTTAAATCCTGAATAAGAGGCAGTCCATTGAAAGGAAACTAATCCCCCTCTCTGGGGCCGTCCACGTGTGACCTATGAAAGTCAAAGATTCAACAGCATTCCCTGGTGGTTGTCTTGAGCACAGCAGAATGTTACTACATTCCACATTCCATTCCACTACATTCCATCATTGACTCTGACAGAATTAACTTCATTCTCTCGCTGTAGATATTTCATCCAGGCTTTAATGTGGGCAAGGTGGGAAACTGCCGTAACTTGTGCTGGGGCTATTTGTCCTGTGACCAGTCCTGGCAGAGTGAATTAAAGGGTTACTCCACCCCAAAATGAAAATTTTGTCATTAATCACTTACCCCCATGTCGTTCCAAACCCGTAAAAGCTTAGTTCGTCTTCGGAACACAATTTAAGATATTTTAGATGAAAACCGGGAGGCTTGTGACTGTCCCATTGACTGCCAAGTAATTAGGTAAACTTGTGTTGCGGCTGATACAGAAGAGCGTACGCAGTTTGCGTTCAGTGGATAATCTTTAAAATGGCGCTACGGTGACGCGGAGAGACAGAGAGGAGAAGAATTGTTGAATAAAGTCGTTATTTTTATTTTCTTTGCGTACAAAAAGTATTCTCGTCGCTTCATAAAATTCAGATTGAACTACTGATGTCAGATGGACTATCCTGACGATGCTTTTCATACTTTTCTGGACCTTGACAGTGGTAATTACTTGGCAGTCAATGGGACAGTCACAAGCCTCCCGGTTTTCATCTAAAATATCTTAAATTGTGTTCCGAAGACGAACTAAGCTTTTACGGGTTTGGAACGACATGGGGGTAAGTGATTAATGACAAAATTTTCATTTTGGGGTGGAGTAACCCTTTAAGAATGTATGTGTGGGTTAAAGCTGATGGACCTGAGGGAGCTACAGACATACACTGCTTGGCTATAATTAGGCATATAAATTGCCATGATCAATGTCATCATTACAGCTTGTTCTAGTATGAAGAGAAGTCAGACTTGATAGTATGGATAGGTTTAGTATGCAAAGTCAAGACAGCATGTTACTGTTAAATGTGCTCTACAATAAGCACAAAAAAAGCTCATAGAGAAAATAAGTACCAATATAATGGAATATTTACTTCAGTCCCACTTTGTGGCTTATATATATATATATTTTTTTTTTGTTTTTTTGTTTTTTTTTTCCTAAATCAAAGAATCCTGAAAAAATGCATCATGGTTTCCACATTTTCCACAAAAAATATTGAGTATCAACATTTCAACACTGATAATAAATGTTTTTTTGAGCGACTGACAAAATGTATTGGCTTGAATTTCATTATTACTACTGTTCACTTCAGCATGTAATTCTTCCCACACAATCTGTGCGACAGACATGAATGATAGTTCAAATAATGTGGCTTGATGAGGCGTAGTATTACTTTAAGCAATCAGACTTAACATTGTCACCTGGTGGACAATAAAATAGACAAAAAAAGGAGACATGAGTTATGGACTAGAACTAGGGCAGCATTTCCCCAAATTGTAAGCTGAGCCAACTATATTATAGAGGACCATGAGCTCTACAAAAAATTATAATAATCATTATAATTATTATTGAAGATACTTAAATTTCATTTTTAAATTTACATTTTATACATCTGTTGCAAGCTCCTAGAATAGCCTTGAAACCACAAAGAAACCTGCTAAAAACAGCACAGCAACACTCTTGCTAGTAATCACAACACCCTACTCTTGTACCTTAT
Organism: Spinibarbus caldwelli; assembly: GCA_039654775.1. Taxonomy (NCBI): domain Eukaryota; kingdom Metazoa; phylum Chordata; class Actinopteri; order Cypriniformes; family Cyprinidae; genus Spinibarbus; species Spinibarbus caldwelli. The sequence goes on along the minus strand of CM077221.1, from coordinate 14,017,839 downwards.
GGTTTTGCACATGCGATTACTATTTATTCAGAAAATGTAAAAATCTAGTTCTATTCATTTTAATGTCAAAAACAACATTTTAATGAATAGCATAGTATGCAATTTTACAGCAGGCTGATCGCTTCAACACAAAATGCAGTCTTATTGCGGTTGTCAATTTTTGAATACTTGGACAACTTCACAGCTCACTGTGGAGCCTTGTGGTGAAGGGCAGAAACTCTGCCATACAAAACTAGGCAAGCATGCTTTTACTCACTGATTTGAGAAGACATGTAACCTTCCTCAGCCTTCTGAGGACTGCATTTTCTTGTTTAGAGAAGAAGTATTGTTGACTCAGCATAACTGTACTGCTAATACTGATTGGTTCATGTTTCTCCTCCCAACTTCCTAGAATCAATTATCAGATGCTTTGAGGAAAAGGTTGTTGTTCCTACAACACACTGCCAGCAAGAACTCTGTAAATCATGTCTTTAAATCACTCCAACAAAAGACACAGCACCACAAAACAGTAAAGTCCTGCCCCAACAACAACTCACTTGTAGTAAGACTGCTCTCTCAAACGTTATTTGGACAAATCCCAGGTAGCGTGACTTCCTGCAAAAGGAAATTAATGTTTTTGTGGATAGACGACCTTCCTAAGAAAGCAATACCACATTCACCTGCCTCCTCTGACAATACATCCTCCTGAGAGTGTCTATGATTTAGACTAATTACACATATGGTCCAGTGTAATGTTTTCTTTTAGGAGTCAAAGCAGTAGTCGTCAATAGCTTTAAAAAAGACAAATGGTCCTCCACACCATTTTAGAGAGCGCATATAGATTTTTTTTATTCATCAGAGTGCTCCTACCTCTATATAAAATGCAGCCCGGCCTATTTATGGTATCAAAATCTTAAAAACCTAATTTGGAAATGTTGTTCACACTTAAAGAGAAAAACGTTCACTACAAAAACATAATCTGCACCTTTTGTATAAAAACACCATGTAAAACCCAGCCATTCAGATTAAACAAAATATTTGAGGCTTTTCTTCAAGCACGCACCCGTAAGACTGTGAAGATCATAGTTCGATAGCAAAACCCCAAGTATTAGCCAGTGGAATTTCCTTTTCCTTTAAAAAAGAAGGCCAGCTTCATGGTCTGAAAACATAATTCCTCATTCTTAACCCCACAGACTGAAATGGCTAGAGCAGAGGGGGAAAGACATTGTTTACAAGCTCAAGACATCTCAGCAACTCCTTTTATATATAAAGTGAAAGCGAGAGAAAACTGCAGTTCTGCAGTCGTGTCCATTTGCTGAATCTCTCCTGACAAAATGCTGCAGGAGGCCTGACATCTGTGTTCAGTTAGAGAAAAATATATCACAACTTTCCAGCACTAGGCTTTTTGTGTCAACATCAGTGTTTTATTATTGTTAACTAATACTAAAACTATTAAAAATAGTTTTCATTAATTAAAATAAAGTTGAAAGAAAACAGAAAAATAAAATATATAAAAAAAACTTGCCTTGGCATCTAAAAACAAGTTTAAGTTTAAAAAAATTACTAAAACTGAAATAAAATAAAGAAGAATGTCAAAAGCACAACAAAGTCACTAAAACTACAATTTAAATCAACTCAAAATAAAAAAAATAAAAGCTAAATCAAAATATTAAAGCAAATATTATAATAGTACATGAACAATAAACTAGCACATCAGGCAAACTGAGACATAATCATTCATAGACTCTGAGAGTTTGCCATCAGTTTGTTAAAACCAACAGAACTCATTAATTCTGATCCTAAAACCACAGCTGTTTACTTTGCCCTTAAGTATTAAAACTACCCTATTAACCTACTGTATATAATATACACGTTACCTTTCTTCCGCTGATGTAGTTTCATCCTCTTCCTCTCTGATAGTTTCCAGTTCAATTTCTGTCTCCTCATGATCAACATCCTGCTTGTTTACACGGCCCAATGGCAGGCAGCTGCACGAGGTACCCATGTTGGTATTGGCTCTAGCATCTCTACGGCCCCTGTGTCTGCTGTTTCTCCGGTCTACAAACTTTCTCATGCAGTGCAACTTGCATAGTTACATCTCAGACACATTTATGAATTCAGTGTGGGCTGGAGGGTTAAATACGACAAGTCAAACTGCGTCTGACTGAATGGTCCCGGTGACATACTGCAAAACATAAGCAGCCACTGTCCCCTCTCTCAATCCCTTCATTGTCTTTCCTCTGTCCTTTCCCCTCGTCAATGCTCTGTTATTACTCCCAGTCCCATTTGTTTCAACTAACACAAACAATGTGTTTTTAGCCTTTCATCTGTCATGGAAGATGTGACGGTACCATGGCACTTTGTATCTGGTGCCTACTTCTTTCTCAAAGGAAGTGGCATACGGTGTCTGGACAATATGGATTGCTTGAGGCTACAATACAACAGTTGTAAGCAGCAAATCAGCACGACTGGTCTCCTACGCTCCAGATTAAATCAGAATGTGGCTGAGAGCTGCCCTCTGGCAAGTCATTTAAACTGGACTCAGTGCGGGTAACTCCATGGTTGTGTTTTGATTTCAGAATATGAAATCAAAATGCTGAAAAAGTGTTAACAGTGTGACACCATCAAAAAAAATTATTTATCATCCCAAAGCAATAGAGATTGCTTTGGGATCCCTCCATTTTCCTACCAAAGGAAAATGGAGGGAGTGTAAATACACATAAATATATACACATATCTTTATATGTTTAGTAAAATCATGTTATAAATATGCTACTATTCAGATCTAGGTTCAGTAAGTTTTTTCAACTTTTTTTTAATACTTTAATAGGTCACATTAAATTGATCAAAAGTGACAGTAAAATATTTATAATGTTACAAAAAAGGTCTATATCAAATAAATGTTGTTCTTTGGAACTATTACTCACTCAGTTTCTGTTTATCAAAGAATCTGGAAAAATGTATCACAGTTTTCACAAAAATATTAAGTAGCACAACTGTTTTCAACATTAATCATAAGAATTTTTTTATTTTTTTTGGAACACTAAATCAGCATATTGAAAATAGTTGTTTTAAATTGTACTAATATTTCACAATATTGCTGTATTTACTGTATTTTTGATCAAATGAACTATCTGAAAATAATGAGAACATACTGTGGTGCTACATTGTGTGAAAGTATTTTACATATCAGGAAATTAAAAGGCATAAAAATTAATGATGTATATAATTAAATAAATAATAAGAAATATTTTATGTTGCAAAACTTGTGTTAAACTAGTGAAAATCCTCAATTTGTGAGACTCCAATTCAATACATTTATCTTCCTGTCATTCTGATTCAAATTCTAATTCAACATCCTGAGAAACACGGCCAATTCAATTGTAATTCCTGCTCATGAATGGAAAGCAAACCAATTCTTACATCTGGCCCAACTATGGACCGCTTAAGATAATCAGACATGCCTGGATTCATAAGCAGACCCCCCGCTGTTGCTGGTGAGATACAAATAACACGATTTCCACAAGATAAATGATTCATGCTGCAGGTAGTTCAAAAGGAGCATTTCTCTTTTTTTCTTGTGAGCAGTTCGGTCCACTGCGGCTCCACTGCGCACAGCCCCCACCGCAACAGGAAAACATTAAGCAGTCCCATCACACCGAAAGGCTCCTGCCTCACTGAAAAACGCAGTATAATCACTTTATCCCCTATTCTCTTCAGAGAAAGAGGGTAAGGGGGAAAGAGAAAGAGAGAGAGGTAATACTGGCACAAACATGCTGTCTCATAATGCCTCATGCGTATGCTGAGAAACATCTGAGGGATCAAACAGAACTAGTGAACAAGTCAAGACACCTCGGATTTCAAATCAGTCTAATTGAAGTGAACATCTGCTACTGAGTAAGCATCCATCCTATGTAAAAACTATGGAATGAAACAGCTGACTGAGATAAGCCAAAAAGAGCCATTGCACCTATAATATTTGCAATACTTTGCTTTCTCAGCAATATTTTGTCTGACGTACTGTGATGAAGCAGAACCACTGCTCAGCACTGAGGCTGACTACAAAAGTGAGAAATCACATGTAGGGATTACACAAACACAGTTCAGTGGAGCGGATGTCAAGTAAAGGTCACACACATTCATAGTATTCCTGACATGGCCAAAAGGAGTCCAACAATGCACAGCTATAATAAAAATCACACAAAGACACTTCAAAAGTGTGTTCGCATCTACCTGGTAATAAATAGGGCTGAAACGATTAGTCGACATATCGACAACGTCGACAATAAAAAATTGTCGACAAATATTTTTGTTGTCGAGTAGTCGTTTGATCTCATATGACCTAATGTAAGAGCCTGCAGTAATGCGGTTTGACCAGCGTGGTGCTGTAGTGCAAAAGTGTAATTCAGCTTTCCTGGATGCAATTCAAGAGAAGAAGACACACACAGCGCTTGCTGTGCAGCCGAATCTGAGCGGCGTTTGGATGAATGTGTAAATATATATTGCGCGCTTTCCTCTCAGTAATGAAATAAACACAACAAAAACTGACAGCAGTGTGAAAGTAGCAGTTAAAAATGCATCTGATTAAAAGGATGTGTGTGTTTGCATGAGCTCTGCAGTTCAGTACTCCAGTAAAGTCCGGTCACATCATGTTTATTTATATAGTACTTTATGCAATAGATAGCCTTAATTCAAGCAGCTTTACGGTATTAAACATGAAAAATCAGAGCCAGTGTCGCTTTCAGTTAGAATTACAACTTGATTTTCTGTTATAAAGCTGCTCTCCAAGTGTGGAGCTAGCTAATGATAAAATATTTTCTTAGTGAGAAAAAAAAAAATTTATCATTAAAGCGATAGTTTGGTTTGCAAAGATCAAAGCTTGACCTAGTTCAGGACTGTTTTGGTTATAATAACCCTATAATGTATTTTAAGACATTATGTTGTGAATAAAAAGTAAAAACCGTCTTATCACTTGCCTTTATTTTTTCTTATCCATATGACTTACAAAAGGAGATGTTAGGCAGAATGATGTGTCACAATTAAATGTTGAGAGAGTGTCTCTGTCTGTCATCTCATTTTGTGTGCCAAATACATCTGTTTGTATAATGAATTAGTAACACTTTACAATAAGGTATCAGTTGTTAACATTAATGTATTAACATGAATGAACAATGAACAATACATTTATTACACTTATGTATTAATCTTTGCTAAAGTTGGTTAATAAAAATACAGTTGTGCATTGTTTGTTCATGTTAGTTCACAGTGCAAATGTTAAAAATCCCAACTTGTATTAGTAAATGCTGAAATTAAGATTAATAAATGCTGTAGAAGTATTGTTCATTCTTAGTTCATATTAACTCATGTTAACTAATGAACCTTATTGTAAAGTGTTACCAATTAATTGTATAATAATTGTAATTACATAATATGCTTTTCTAAAACTGAAGTGACCTTTATTTATGTTAGAATGTGTATAACTTAATATTTTAACTAATTGCAAAAGCTGAATAATCAATCAAAGTCTACTGATTAATCAGTGAAATAATCGACGATCAGTTGATTAATCGTTCTAATAATCGTTAGATTAATCGATTATCAAAATAATCGTTTGTTGCAGCCCTAGTAATAAACTGTTTATCTGACTGTATCTGTAACACTCCGGAGGGCATTATTTGTTAAGAGGGAAACATCATCCAGTTCAATAAAAGGAGATGTTAACATAGGTTAGAAATATATTTTTAAAGACTAAAGGCTTGCACAAAAAGTTTGCCTGAAACAACAGAAGTGGGTCATATCATGAGAAACCAAATTTATTTTTTGACATAAGAGTACTAATAAGAAACACTGTAGGTTTTGAGAGTACTATGAACTTGTATCAAAAAATTCAGAACTCAGAATTTTCTTTAAAAAATTAAAGTCATCATGAAATCAAAATTGACGATCCTTTTTTGAAATATTACAGTGTTTATTATAGATGATTCATCTGTGCACATCATTATTTTTGTTTTATGTGCCTTTGTAATCTTTAATCAAAAACATTAACTTCCCCAGCCCTCTCAACAACATCTCTTCTCTGATGACATGCAGACTGACACAAGGACAGGACAACAATCCTTCCCCTCCAGCAATCCTGTCACTCACATGAGATTACTGCAATTAGCAAATGACAATGATCCAATCAACCTCAGATGGAAAATAACTTGAATAACTGCCCACATTCACACATCAACTGCACTTATTCTATGGATGGTCCACTAGTCAACTTGCCAGTTGGTGAGGTTGGGTAGTATCTAGATTTCAGCAATGTTGATGAAAGAACGCATCTTATCTGAACTGAAAGAAACAAGTTACATTGGAGTCAGGTAAAACCGAAAACAGCCTAATTATTCAGGGCATCAAGGTAGAATAGTAATAATACGGAAACTAGAATTTGCACTGAAACTATTTTGTGAATTTTCCCCTAAATACACCCCATACTATCATTTCTCAATAGCATCAAGTCTAATCACAAACGTAATTCATTAACTCTGATCTGTAAAGAAACTCAGGATGTTCTGGGCCATCGTAATAGGTCTCTAGATCAAAATAAACACAATGTCTAAAGTAAAGAATGTAATTAATATCCAAAACATGACAGTTCACCTCAAAAACACTTAGTTGTAGCCTGTTCTGGAGAGTGAGTGTATCTCCACTATATTTCAAAGCGATGTGACAGCAGGTAATGTAGCATGACTCTACACCATCAGAAAATAAAAAGTCAAAAGGTCATTTGCAGGATGAGTGAGCTTTGCCTCTGAAATCAAGGTATGGGACTGCTTAAAAACACATCTACACAGGAACAGTGACGCATGGAGGGTGATTGCTGGTTTGGCACAAATGCTGCTCCACTGACATTGCTCGGAGATGGTGCCTATAGGGAAATCCATCCTCTTTAATCAACATTTAAAGTGTTTTGCCTCCACTCTACCGAAACACATCATGGTTAATTAACTGATGGCGTCCTAAGAACTGCAGGAGACTGAACCAATAGTGGGGGGAGGGTGGGCTCAACACAACATGAGCAGATCTAAAGAGAAAGGGCAATTGAGGTAAAAAATACCAAAAAATGAAATTCTACATTTTTTCCCAAGAGTTCCAACTGTGGGAGTGTTGTAGAGCTGGTGTTTGGGAATCTGATTCTCTGTAGGCGGTCAATTTAGGGCTACAGTCTCATGGAAATACAACACTTCCACTGCAGCTCCAGTGGGATGTAAACCCAAATGACAAAAAGGATATTGTCCCAATAGGACACCATTGTGTTGAAGTGCCTTTGGGGAGATATAGAATTGCACAAATTCAGTACAGAATGACTGAGTATCCATTGGCTCTTTGGGGTGGAAAAACTGGGAAATCCACATTGCACAAGGAAAACAAAGTTTTCCAATCCACTGGTGCGTTTCACACATGCTAATGCATGTTTACATATTTCCAAAGTACATCAAATCATGTAAAATAAAATAATATTTGTAAATAAGTCTCTTATGCACCCCAAAGCTGTTTTCTATATTATTATCTTTCAAAAATGCTCCTTAATATTTATTTGAAATAGAAATCTTTTGAAACATTGTAAATATCTTTACTGTGACTTTTAATCCATTTAATCTGCCCTTAATAAACACAAATATTAATTTCTTTCTACAAAAAAACCTACTGACCACAAAGTTTTGAATGGTAGTGTATATTCTCAAGAGGAGGCTATATTCTTCCTGCAACAGGGCTCATGTAAATGAGTTCGATTTTACTACGGCCGCTCACACTCAACAGTCCCACCATTGTGTTGCCTCCTCTTATTTCCAAAAACCTGCTGCACAAGCAGCGGCTGTTGTCACGGCAGCGACATGCAGACTTGGCCTGAGCGCAGGCTGTTGGATGAGCAGTGAAGTGAAAGAAGGGGGTTTGGAGTGGAGGGGGGGGCTTCTCAAACAGAGTCAACATGGACCTTACCATCATGGTAGATGCCATATTTAATCTGATGTGAATGAAACAGTCTGTTCAACGGTTAGTAATGCTTCAAAGCATAAAAAATACACCTTTCCAAAGAAACACTGATGTGAAAATCAAACAACTTCAGACAGAACAAAATCTATTCCAGGTAACCTGAGAAACTTGTTCTGAGAGAAAATATTAAATTAACCAACGGAAGAACTGGCACAAGAAGCTATCAAACTCGAGCAAGCAAACTTGTATCATCAGCTTCTTATCATTTATTCTCTCAATCAGACAACTGAATTTTTTTTCGAATCACACCTTGTGGATCTTTGCCGATCCCACCCCCTCGCTCTCTCCCACTCACTTCCTGTCAGATCTCCACTCTCCTATCAAGAAAAAAAATGCAAAAATGGCAAACAAAAAAAAAAAAAAATTTATTTAGTTCAGATGGAAAACGTACACTTCACTAAACTGAAAGTGTCTGCTCTGCTCCATACAGCCAGGGTTGCCAGGTCTGCGTGACAAAACTAGCCCATGCCAGTCAAAAGCCCAAAGTAGCACAATGACCATATCTCAACTAAAATTGTCATTTCCATACCTAAAATACATATTTTATAGTCATTGCTATGTACATTGATCATAAACAGCTCAAAGGCTTCTTACCAGTGGCCATTTCAGTCAAAAGTAATTTATGCAATATTTCAAACCTTGGTAAATCAACCCAATGGTAACTGTTTAAAAGTAGCCCAATTCCATGGAAAAAAACTTGGACTGGGCAACCCTGCATCAAACATGAACAATTAAAATCAGAACTTCAATTTATAGGTGATCTAAACTGCTAACACAATTTCAACAATAATTCAGGAGGTCAGAAACATGAGGAGTGTATCTTCTGAAGCAGATGAAATTCCTCCAACCTTCAAGAGTCCATCACCATATACAAATGACGCAATCAAGAGAATGCTGAAATACTGCCAATTTTCATTCATAAGCCAGGGACTACACAATGCTTTAACTTTAGGATATCACAATATGCACTAATTAAGACCTCTGTCCCCTGACTGTCCTAGTAAAGACTCTCTTAGGTGTGAACCTGCCAATATGAGTCCTTGGTAAGATGAAGGACAGAAAGCCACTCTGATAAACAACACTGACCCTCGAATCTTTCTGAAAAGCTGCTGAAGCCAGACAGATGTAGAGTGGAAAGGACATCTCTGCACATGCACCATTCCTCACACGTCTGATCGTCCAGGCTGGATCAGAGGCCTGCTGAGACCTCCTGCCATTCACTATCTGAGGCTCCAATGCACGTTACAGAGATGAATCACCTTGACTCTTTATGACTCAGCCAAACCCTTCTGATGTACACTGAGTTCAATAAAGCATCCCTCACACTCAGCTGACCTTTGTGGACCTTTCAGAGATCATTTGTCCTGAGTCACAACCTTCTAATACAGTCACATAGGTCATTCTACAAAACAGGCGTATGTGTTCCTCATATATGTATATGTTAAAATTATATGCACATTGCTTTGAAAAATATACGAAAATAATGTAATGTTTTTGAAAAATGTCTCTAATGCTCAGCAATGCTGCATTTACTTGAGCAAATACAGGAAAATACAGTAAAACTGTAATTTAGACAGACAGACAGACAGACAGACAGACAGACAGACAGACAGACAGACAGACAGACAGACAGATAGATAGATAGATAGATAGATAGATAGATAGATAGATAGATAGATAAGGAAAAACAAGGGTTGTTGTGTATAATTATTCCAACATATCTTCTTAAAATCTATTAATATGAGATTGCACAATATTAACATTAACAGATTGTTTAAAATCTGCTTAAAATTTACTTGCAAACGCCTTATCAGACTGGAAAAGGCACCTGTTTAAAAAATAATCTCTTTTAAAGTTCAACTCAGGATCCACCTTCAGTCTCCTATACAATGATGGAGAACATGTGCCTCTGTATTGGCAGCAACGTCTAAAAATTAGTGGGAACATCTGAGATGCTTTCCCTCCATTCATATCACTTAATTAGATGAATGCTGGATGGATACAGACACAGAGTAAATCCATTAGCTATACATTTTATGGGGACTTATTAAATGTTTGGCATAATTCAAGCTTGCAGTATATCAAATATAATTTGGATAATAATCCAGTACGCCGGATACAGAGCAGTCCCTCATGAACCACAAAAATAATAATCACATCAGCAGAAATGATGGTCTCTGAGAGTGCCTAATGTAACCCAAGCGTGCTTTGTCTCAAGGACAGTCTAAGCATCACTCTCTCCCTATTCCCTACTGCTCCACATTTAACATTCAGTACTCTACACTATTTGCAGTCATTAATGATGATTTATAAAATTACAAGAGGATAAAGAAAAAAAATCTTTTTCTCATAAAGTTTGAAGTGAGGGAACGCACACACAGCCACTTACGGCTACCAGCCTTGAGACAAATGGTGCATGCTAAATTCTTTGGCATAAGTAAGTCAAAACCACAGACAGTAAACAATGCAATTTAAACCACAAAATGGACAGATTAAAAGGCTGGAAGCCACTCACCATACCTAAAAAGGCAGAAATAGGCAACAAACTATGCAGCCTTTCCTATTTTAGCTTTCTTCAATAACAATAACAATCAGCTCCCTTTTCTAGCCCGTTAACACAAAATGACACAAAGACAATGTCCAGCAGGATCAAAACAGGAACCATAATGTCATTTAGCCCACAAATAAGTGCATTACTTTACAGTCTTGACATTTCAGCTCTCTAAGGCCTCTGAGCTGCACTGTTCAGTATTTGACTGTGCCCAGACGCAGCACAATGAGTCCCTTCACATGGCCCACAATAAAACTGTCAGCAATAACACATTTCTAAAATCATTTTCTTTGACCTTTAAAACACCCCCTCTCACTATAGCAGCTTTGACGAGATGCAGTTTTCTGGTCAGACACCAGTGGAGCATTGAACTAACAAATAAACAGCTTTATAAGTGGTGCTATTTAAATGCAAAGCAGAGCGCAAGAAACTAATGCGTTCTGAATTGCATGGGCTACGTTGGTGGCACTTTGAGATAACTGGGTGATTGCCATGATATTCTCATAGGCAGATCTGTCAGATGCAGTGGCTGCCTGATATTTTGGCATCTGTGTGCGATGAGACTTATGTTGGATAAAACAACTTATGAGTAATACAGAGGAACAATACATCAAAAACAACTTTAATAAATAAACTAGGTTACCAAAAGCTCCATCCAATAGGGCGATCCTCAACAGCCCTGTTCTGTAGCAGTAGGATTGTGTACTTTATATTTACTCTGGTGAATGAATTCAAGGGCTCTCCCAAGCTAATACCAAAAATAAGCCATAAGTAAACATTCGTTTCACTGCAATCCTGCAGCAAGTCATTGCATGGTAATTGTGCAGAAGCAAAGACAGGCTCTTTACCATTCAGACACAAATCCGTAAGGGGAAAAATCTTATCTAGTAGCTTCATATTGCCTCTTATTCGCTCCTACTGCCCCAATTAGTTTGTTAATATCGTATTGTGCGGCATAAAGTGCAATCACATTGGTTGTTTAGTTGCAGCTGTCCCGTTGATTTCTCAATTTAATTAAACAATCCAGAGCATGCAAATGATTTACTGTAGTACTGTAAATAAACTAATAATCTGTCAAGCAAAAAAAAACATTCTTACAATATATCTCAGATGGAACAGGTCAGACAATGAAGGACAGTGAATCACTAGACACATTGGCTATGATGATGGTGGTCTGGTTGTGTATTCCACATTAGTGGAGCCGAATGGGTAAAGTAAGTTTGAAGAGCAAAGCCACCATGAATTGGCTGTGTGATCGCACCATACATCTCTGTCATTCCACTGGCATATGGGCACACGCACGTACACACGTACAGACAGGGTACAACATCCGCTAAACGGGGAAGGTTAAGGTCGCGCACATTGCCAAACATGAGAAGAATTTTAATGGGAAAATCCATCCAGTCTTGCTGGGCAATGCCCTTCATTTCCTCCATTAAGTGGGCAAAGAGAGAGGTAATGGGCTGCATGGGTGACTGTAAACAGTAGTGAGGGCTCTATAATTAACTAGCTTTGCTGCAAAGACAATGGTGAAAGATTCTGTTAACTGTCACAGTTAAGCACTCTTTGTCATCTTACAGCTTAGATCAAAGAACCAGATCTCCTTGCCATTATCAACTGCAATCTAATGTCATCCAAGTCATCTAGACAGATAAAACTATAATAAAAAAATTCAGGGTTAATACAAGCAATAAGCAATTGTGGTATTGTATCAATCTGAAATTCTACAAAACTATACTAAGGTTAAAAAAATCATGTTTAAGTAATGAAAAGTTTAAATAATGTAATACTGAAATATTTCTCATATTCCAACTTGAATACAATCCATCTCAGAGAAAAGACTGAAAATAGAATCTACTGGTTCCAAGGGAAATCATCTTTCAGAGCATGAGCTGGTTCATTAATACAAAAGTATTTATTACAATTTTACAGAATTATCTTGGGAAACATTACATAGGGAACTGCTGCAATGTTCATGACATCTAATTGCAGGGAGGATATTACATATTTGCTTTTATTTCTGTACTATTCATGCTACAATTCACAAAAGCATCTAGAACGACTTTGTTTAAAAACTGATGACACCTGAAAGGAAGAATACAATGTCAAGATCTACATAAAAAAATCATTGTCATTGACAGGTTGTGCCAAGCCACACATTCTGTAAAATTCAGGCAATATAGGCAACGTTCTATACAGCAGCATTGACCACAGCCCCCACAGCACTCCAATACTCTCATGCTTATTCGCACCAATTTTATGGGACTGCATCCTGTCTCAGTTTTGCCTGCCAATGTCACTGAAAATGATTAGTGTCCTAAGCAGCTAATTTTTTCCAGGCAGCTCCCTAAGCAGTACTTCTCTCCCTGCCACAGTCTACTTCATCTCACTTCTGCTGCTCACTATGTGCACATGAGTCTCCTGAACATGTTGGAGATGGATGTTGATGAATAGATGGATTCACTGATTACTGGATGTGCAAACAGACAGATAGACAGACTAGCATTTTTGTTCTTGTTTTAAATTTTTAAAAGAATAATGAACATTTATAACTATGCTTTGCGTTATATTACTTTGCCATTAAATTACAAAAAAATTGTTAACTGCTGAGAGAATGTTTCTAATACAATATCTGAGGGAGAGACAATAAATTTGACACCTTTGTTTCTTCTGACTACCATAATCAATTGCTCTATATTTTTTTCCCTCATTTGGAAAGTTGTCAAAATGCTATTGAGTATGTGTGTGGATATATATATATATATATATATATATATATATATATATGGGTTTGAAATTAACACCCGCCAACCCGCCAAATGCAGGTAAAAATCAGCTGTGGCGGGTAATGCTGTCAAATAACCAGCCAATTTGGCGGATAAATTTTCATAAGTTATATTCACTCATTAATTTCTTGAGGAAGTTTATGAAAGCCAAATCTGCACAGGCAAATACCTAATCAACTCGTGAGACATCATGACATTATCGAGTATATTGCAAAAACCAAGCAAAACCCACCTACAGAGTGCACACATACGCAACGTGATGAAGTCTGGTTAGACAAACTTTGTGCGTGTGCGCATTTAGACAGCGTTCTTTCACTACATGATTCAGTCTATTAATATGCATTAAGAATGATCGCATAGCCTAATTCAAGATAAGGGGACAGAAAATGTATATATTTATATCAATTCATGTAGTTAATCAATATCACATGAAGAGTGACATTTTTTCTTAAAAAATCAGCATGGTTAGAAATGTAATATTGATATCAAAAACTTTGAGTCAGCTGTCAATGGCATTCCTTAAGATATCAGCACAAGAACACACTCAGCAAAATATTGTCAAATTATCTTTATCGATAAAATCCCAGAAAATATTGAGATATATATATATATTATATATATATATATATATATATATATATATATATATATATATATATATATATATATATATATATATATATATAAAAAAAAAATTTATTTTTTTTTGTCAGTATCGCACACCCCTAGTACTGACACAAAATGATTTGCAATGCTCGCTTTGTCATGTCCAGTGTAGACAGCCTCAAGCTGTTGGTTTATTTCCGTGGGGGTTTTTTTGGCTAGTAGAAGTTATGAATGGCCGGTAACTTAAAAATTTAGTAGCCAAATTGGCTGGTGAGTGAAAAAGTTAATTTCAATCCATGTATGTATGTGTATATATACATACACACACACAGTATATATATATATATATATATATATATATATATATATATATATATATAATAGATAGATAGATATATGATGGCCACAGTGATGAATAAACAATAAATGACAATCAGATGGATCACTGGATAAACTACCAGACAGTTAACTGCACAAACAGACAGATAGCTGGAAATCAGTTGTCTGATGTTATTGCCTCGCATAATCTATACTGAAGTGCAAATCGGCAGTAAACATTCAATCAAACCTCTGACTGGATTCAGTTATCTGTCTTTTCTTGACTCGTGAAGGTACGAGCAGACAGCGGACACTGCCCGCTGCGAGAGGCGGGAGTGAGTGAGCGCTCGTTGGGGAGGGCTTTGCAGTTGCACTCGCATCCTCGCGGTCTCACAAGGACAAAAACTGAAATTTACTATCGCTTACTTTATAAAGTAGCTGGCGCCTTCCTCGGTGAAGCCCTCTTCCCATCCCCGCGGTAAATCTGAGGGGGAGAGAAATATTTGTACAAAACTCCATTAAGTTTTTAATGAAACAGAAAGTAGCCCACCATCAATTATGCAGAGGACGTGTTTCCACTGGTCACTTTAAACACACTTACCGCAGTATCCGACTAAGGGTGCAAAGTTTAGACTAGCAAGCATAGTTTATTACCGTACCTGATCGAATCATGTGTCCTGAGTTGACAGGTTCACCAGTGCGGGGATGGAGCCAAGTAGTGCTGCGAGTTTTGTCGCTGGAAAACAGAAACACCTGTTACGAGACACATCGGAAAAGGTGCGGATTCACCACAAGCACAATAAAATGCAACGACTGTGATTAAACTCTTCATAGGCTGCTCACTTGATGAAAAAGACCCTGCCATCCCTACACACTCCGTAGGACCAGTGCTCAGGTAGTGTGTCCCGCCCGAGCGGAGCCGCCATGATCCCGGTTTAAAGTGAGAGCAGCGCCGCAGCGTTTCCAGGGAATCGGACTGTCCGATATCACCACTAGGGCTGCACTGCTGTTAAAGGGGCAGGCCAAACTTGGAGAAAGTCTTTGTCCCAGTTATAAGCCGACAGAAAAAAAACAGGGCATCATTAATCAGGCGGGATGTTGATGCTGGGAGTGCACAGATGTCGCCGACGAAATTCTACCTTTTATTAAAGCAAAGCCAGTTCTGTTAGAGTGTAACTTCATGCAGATCGGGTTACACTTTGAAACCTGGACAGATTAACATTCCCGCAAATCACACGCGCATTCTGAAACAGTTGGATAAGTTGTTTTTACCTTGTAAGATTTGTATTAAAGCCAGACTGCATTGGACATTAGTTGTTGTGTTGCGGTCATGACAACAGTCTTCACAGATTTGAGTTTTTTGGCAGGTAACAAGTTGGCGAACAGAAGCTAATGACAATAGTACCAAGTGAGTGATTATTTTAGTCAGGTTAAACCTGTCTATAAACCTAACCTACGTGTTTCCCAGACAAAAATATCCGACTGAGAAAACATATCTTGCGGAATAAACATTTTTTCTTGAGTCCTAGACATGCTGAGAAAGTCGTGTTGGCTCCTTGCTGACAAAAACAGTTGCTTTGTTTACACTTTCGTGTCGTTCTGTTCGCGCTACTTAAATATACCTAGACAGGAATATTATTATTTAGCTATCCGGGTATGTTATTAATATTTGATGTTCAGTGGTAGTTGATCATATGCAAGAGCTACCTTAAAAAGTGTTTACACTGACTGTGTCTCAGTTTATATTTCAGAGCACTCATAAAGATATTGATTAAAAATATATATATAGTAACTCAAATGTTTACAGTAATTCAAAAAGTTTTTATTCATTAGGTACATATTTTTATATTTAAATATACTTAATAAATAAATGTAATCAATAAATTATATTTACTGCATTGTCTAGACAGTTTAAGGCCTTAATATAACAGGTTATCTGATTTAATATTAACTAACTAGACTATCCAAAACATTTGCTGGTAAATGGACACATAAGCTTGAGCTAATATTTGGACAAGAATGCACTTCCTCATGAAAGCAAACGTGCCAATACGTCAGTACTGTATGAGATATCTCTGACACAATACGCATACCTAAAGACTCTCCCATACATTCTTGATCATAACCACAGGAACACACCCGGTCAGACTTCTTACTAAGGCAGGGCAGAGTCACAACAAAAGAAACAATCCAACTGCAACAACAGCTGATTATCCTTCCACTACTAGGCCATGCTATTTATAACCACCTACAGTCTGCAGTCTGCCTGACAGTTGACGGTTGACCTTATACTATAAAATACCTCCTTTTCTGTATATATACATATGTGAAAATATGTGTATAAACAAGATCAATAGCTTCTTCTTTTTTTTTTTTTTGCAAATAAAATGTCTTCAATAATTCAATAATTATCTTTTTTTTACAAAAATATATATATGAAACATTTTTTATTTATATTTCACACCTATAAAAGAGGAAAATCATTTACTTTTTGGGGAGTGAAGGAAATGGGAAACAAACTAAAATGATTAATAATGACATTATGTAGAGTGCAGTTCAAACAGCAGGTGGGGATATTTCACAACTGATATTAGTGGTTATTGTGCTTTGGGAAATGCAAGCTTAAATGCATGACTGTATTCTGTAAATAAGCCCAAAAAAGCCATGCAAAAGTAAATGTGTTTTATTACTAACGTCATTGTAGAAATGCACTATTCTCAGTAAGCCATTATTAATTTACGTATTATTCCCCTTGCCAACATGTCCAAAATTAGGGGTTTACAGAGAAAAGTAACAAGTGTTCGGCTGGTCATGCAAGTATGTTAATAGGCAATTGGTTCAGTATAAAACAAAGCAACTTTTTATATGTTGCTGATAAGACACAGAATCGCTTATGTGAGTGTACAACACTGTAAACATTTTTTAAAAGTCCTCTTGCTTTTAACAGTGCAAAAAAACCAAAAAAAAAAACAGAGTGCACCTCTAAAGGTCATTCCGTGCAGGCAGCAGTTAATATGGAAGGTCATGATGTTTGTTCTTGTTTGTGTGTGTACCAAGGTGAATAAAAATGACATCGCTGAGGGTTTCAATCTATCAGTTCCATGACTTATGACCGCCTTTGGCTGCACTGAGAATGAGCCATCTCAACGATGACATTACAATAATGCTTACACTGCGCCAAACTGGACTTACCCTGTCTCCTCATGCCATCCATAAATTTCATCCTGGTATAAGAGGCACTGCTCAAAGTCACACTACATATGTCAATGTACCACAAGACAAGGACTGTATTAGTGACAAAGAGACGACAGTAAAATAAATTATGTCTTTCATAGTGTATTCATGTTCAGATGTGAGGGTTTTGATTTTTCATAGAAATATCATATGGATAAACATGATTTTGTCATGAAATTTTTTTTTCCTGGTCCTACAGCATATGTATAAAATGACTTGTAACCTTATATTCACAAAATATATGAAGCAGCACAATTGTTTTCAATGATGATGATAGTAAGAAATATTTCTTGAGCACCAAATCAGCATATTAGAATGATTTTTGAATGATCATGTGACACTAAAGACTGGAGTAATGATGTTGAAAATTCAGCTTTGCCATCACAGGAATAAATTACTTTTTAAAATACATTCAGAAAACACTTGTATTAAATATTTCACAATATTAATGTTTTACTGTATTTTTAATCAAATAAATGAAGCCATATTTGGCATAAGAGATTTCTTTTAAAAACATTACAAATTAAAAATAAAATCTCAATAAAAACTATAATCTCCGAAAGGAATGTTGTTGCAGGAATGTTGATCCAGGAACATATCCGACTTGGTAAAATCGTGGTTATCATATCATATGAACTGGCTGGGATGAAGGCATGGATTAATGGGAATTTTGTGAACCATTTCCCTTGAACAAAACAGGAATTTTCCCTTGTATCCCTGATTTACACTCTGTTCTCGCCAAGAACAGCCATTTGACTTCAGTTGTGTATCTACATCAAACACTTGAGAGCTGTATAAATATTTTAGCACAGAATCCCTTTGGAGTTGGGGGAACTTTTGTCGGCAAGCCTTTTGTTGGTTTGATGCAACATTTCCCCCTAAGGATGACTTAAACTCCAACAGAAGAGACATTGACGAAACATAGTGGAAAAAGATGCTTGTGGCTGCAGCAATAATGACAGCTGCTGTGGGTTTATTTCTGTAATGACAAATCATTTCAATTTTTTTACTGATCTTAATAAAAAAGCATTCAGCTACAAGCATTTCTCCCATTATTGTAGGCTAATACATAAATAATAGATTATTTCGAAAGAATACATAGGCATTCATATTCTAAGATCCCTAAAACTCTAGTTCATGTAAAAATGAAACAAAAATGAAATCTGCAGAGGGCACTTTGATATTGTGTCAGCAGTTTTACACAGCCGAGTCTCTTGGCTTTGACTGACACTTCTTAGGGGCGGTCGAGTTGATCTGGGAGTATCTGTGACTGACAGAACTGTAACCCTGGGCAAGGCAGCACCGTGGGACCTGACCGCGTTCCATGTTGTGGCCCTATCCGCCTGAATAAAACGCCATATGTCTCCAACAGAGCACAGCACATGTCCGGCTAATAAGCTTGTTTGAATTAGGGGCTTTCTGTAATACCACTTAAAAGGTCTTCCGTCTACTCTGTCTGTACCTCGCAGTCGCACACCTTCAGTAATGGGGTGCAATCCTGCGCAGCTCTGCAGTATTGTAATGCTGATGGTTTCCTCACCACTGCCAGCAGCTCACAATGCTGCAAGGTGACTCAGTGTTACTTTTCTCTCTTAGGAGAGGTTCATACAGAGGCAACTGCAGTTAAATCGCTGCATGCAGAATAAAGTGATCTGCAGTAGGCGACTGTCAAAACGTCTTCTTCCTCTCTCCAGTTATAGCTGCAAATACAAGTGCGTGCTAAACAGTGTCAGTGCGTCATGTGACATGTACAAATCTACGGTGAAAGCACAGTTCGTAGGAGCTACAGTTTGTGGAAAATGTATGTTATGTCATTTCACAGGTTAAAATACCTCATCTCAGTGATGTGACCTCTGTCAGTGCTAAATGATTTTTAATCAAACTGAAACGTGTTATGGTGCCGTTCATAATAGACCGCCAGAGCTTTTCAGGAACTGCTTAAAGCGATGATTTAAAGGCTTTTTGTATAAAAGCCAGACTCCGTTAATTGAACAAAGATACAAATCAAATTTTTAAAGGTTATTAAAGGCGTCGGTTATGAAAGGCTGACTAAAAACATCCTTAACCAGGAAATGTTTTCATATATTTAAGATATATTTAATGAATGTCCATTTGCTTTTCTTATTAAAACAAACAAAAAAAACTGTACACCAGGTGACTATTTTTTAATAGATTCTTTTCTACAGCATCGATTAATGCAGACAATATAAATTTTGCGTTTTTACACTTGGCATATTTTTAATTACCATTAGCACACATTTCACATGGTGAGTAGGCACTGACCTCTAGTGGATAAGACCCTTAGCGTTGTCACTTATTTAGACAGAGTATCAACATACAGCACCTTACAAAGAACTGCGTTTTCCCTCTCTAGTCTTTCTCTGTATGAAGAGTTACCAATCGTAATCTAATTGAATAATTTCCTTAGAATTGGCATTTCTTTATATACTAAAGACACACATCTAGTGAGTCAGCTAACAAACTTTTATTAACTTACTGAGCCATGCATATATTCTTCAAAATAGTAGCTTCTCCTGATCCAGTACAGGTGCGCAAACGTTTTTTTTTTTTCCCCTAACAAATAAGACTTGTCTATACCAAAAATGACAATCATTTCTTTTTAATCTGGGTGTCAGCTAGACATGTAATTAGATCTCTGGCCATTCATTGAACTTAATGTCCATGAGACAATAAGTAATATATCGACATGCCCCTTTCTTCCCATTTTGAGCACTTTTAATTGATTTATTCTCAATGTTCTTGCACTGTCAATAACACAAAAGCATAATGCACTACAAAATGTTGGCCACAATACTTCTTTCAATGTCTGTAAAATGATCATTTAAACAGAAAAATAATACTCAAAAGCTTTACAAATCTTCACAACTGTATCAGCCATAAATGAAAATCTGTTTGAAAATGCACAGATCTAAGTGAATATTTAGTTATGATGGATTCTGAATGAGATTTTTACATGACAATACATGCATATGTAACCGCTGTATTCTACTCAAAAAAATAATGCAACTGCAACACAGTTCTGTACCTAACTGGAGTAAAGAAATTCTGACAGAAATGAACACATGGATTGATCCAGATATTTTTATTTGTCCAAAAACTGCAAATTTATGCCACCAGTGCAGAAGCTGTGGAGGATTCGCTGTTGATGAAAACAAACAAATGAATCAGATAAAAAAAATTCAGTAAAAACACATTTTTGAAAGACAAAGGAGGTTTTGTCCGAAGGGGACTGGCAGTGCTGGCACAATAAAGCCAAACTGCTAATTTACCTCCAAGGTTTATCTAGCACATCAGAAATATCTCAGTTCTTACAAGGGAAGAATGGGACAATGAAATGTGCACTACATATTAGCGAAGGAATTTCTTGTAATGTCTCAAAACAAATCAATCGAGCACTCACTACTTCCAGTTGGGGGCAAGTACTCTCTTGGTCTTGTAGTAGCGGGCAAGCCTGTGGATTCTGCTCTCAACCAGAATCAGGCGGAACTTAGCATCCTTGTCCTGCAAGAACACAAGTGACAATGATGAGATAAAACAGCTGAAATATATTTGCCTGATTTTTCAATAAATCTTCAAAAACGATTGACTGCACTGTAAAGATGCAAGTACGTGACCTAATATGAATGGCTGTTTCATTACCTTTCTGTTCCTTTCCAAGTGCTTCCTCACAGCAACAGCCTTCTTGATGAGGTGGTAGAGATCCTCAGGCAGGTCAGGGGCTAGACCTTTGGACTTCAGGATCCTAAGGATCTTGTTGCCAGCGACAAAACGCACCTGAGCAACACCATGGGAATCCCTCAGGATCACACCTAATGAGAAAATGGCAGGCGATATTAGCTCCATGATGAAATTGTGCAGACAGACACAATACAGCAGGGGTGCCCAAACTTGGTCCTGGAGGGCCGGTGTCCTGCAGAGATTAGCTCCAACTTTCCTCAACATTAGCTGGTTCAGGTGCGTCTAATTGGGCCCTCCAGGACCGAGTTTGGGCACCCCTGCAATACAGACATCTAATATACAAATATGAAAACATATGATGGAAAAAAGTCAAGATGTGCAAGCAATCAGCCTATAGGTATAAAAAAAAAAAAAAAAAAAAAAAAAAAAAGGTGAACATAGCATTTTCTTCAACTGGAAAGCAGCTTACAAATGTGAAATGGGTCTCTGCTTAACCATTTTACTAATTTCACTTATTTCATATTAGTTGATTGTTTCCTTTAATGTTCTTAATTGACTTCAAACTTGTCTTTGCATGACCACTGAGTATAAATTGCTATAAAAATCTTATGAAATTACTGTTATACAATGGACCTGACTGCATTATTTTTTGTTAAAATTCCTTCGATATCAGTAAGAACTTACCGATCTGTGAGGGAGTCAGACCCTTCTTGGCCAGTTTGAAGATTTGCTCTTTAACATCGTCGGCTGTCAGCTTGAGCCACTAAAATAAAAAACTTAATATTTTAACAGCCTTGACAATTTAGAGAGGCATTATTGTTCCACATGAAACAGAATTAATGGACTTACTGTGGGGACACTTCGTCTATAGGGCAGTGCTGACTGGGACAAACCCTTGCTGAAAAATAAAGCATTTAACAGTTAAATAGGTTTTCCAGAATGAAACATTAAATTACAACTTCTAAACAACTTCCCTTCTCCTTCTGTAAGCTAAACCGTGAACATGTTAACTAACAGCAGGTCATATAAAGCACAGGTAAGTGAACGGAAGGGAATCCTAAAACCAAAGTGAACTTGAAACTAGAATTTGTCTAACGTTATTAGATATTCTGATGAATGCATAAAAAGCATTTAGGAGGTGGTCTGATCAACCCTAACTAACCGCCAGGCACATCTGACACACAAGTTATGTAAAACTACACACGACACCCGAACAATCAGACCGCACAGTTAACTGAATGAGCGTGTAAAGATCCTTCATGTGTCCGTCCTGCAGCGCCTCATTCTACATGTGCTGCCGTCGCGATACACAGGGAAGAGAACCTGGGACTATATGTACTTCTAAAAAACTATTTTCAAGCCGCAATGAAATACATATTCCTGACTCAGTCTGTGTTATAAAGAGTTAACAGTATTTTGGGCTGGTATTGTGGCCCGCAGAATCTGTTTTTAACGTAAAATACACATTTACCCAGGAGCGTGCATACGACCCATGATGGCGGATTTGAGACCGAGGAAAAGAGAAAGACCGAGCCGAGGCCGAGAGGAAGTGAAGTATAGCAGCGGAAGTGATGTCAAATATCACGTCCTGTCTGTTGATTTGAGGGAGAGAGGATCTTTTAAGTCTTTTTCTTTTGCTTTTCTTTTTCTTTTTTCTCTTCTTTCAGACTTTAATTTAGTATGTTAAATATGGTATTATTGTTTTATAAATAATTTGTTTTATTTTTTCCCATTTTGTTTTCTGTCATCTGCTGCTGGAATAAGGCTTTTTTTTTCAATAAATCCAAATAAGTCCGTCATTACATTTTGCGTAAAAATAAATGTAAAATATATATTTTTTTAAATTCATATTTTATACTAAGTCTATTCTCTCTCTAATTTCGAATTAACATTTTGGGTTTGATTTAGAAAGGTTCCTTGCTATAAAATCCTATTATATTTTTTTCCATTATGTGATGTAATTGCTTCATATTTTTATTGTCTTATTTATTTTTCGTTTTATATTTATTTGTCGTTTGATAAAAAAATTAAAAATACACTTTTTTCATATCCACCGTCTGGTGGCGCTATAAGAAAAACCCTACTACTGTAAGCATGCTATAGAAATAAAATAAGCGCATAGAACAGTAGCATCCAACAGGGTTATACACTGGACGGAGCTCAGCGGCCCTGATAAATAATAATTCTCTTAGAACTCTTCAGTGTGTACTTTTTAAGCTTATTATTATAATTATTAAGCTATTATTATAATTATTGTCCAAACGCACGCGCGGTGTTAGATCACCTGTTACCCGTTACATTTTTCAGCGCTGGTGATGATGGACCAATCACAGGCGTTTGTGATGAATAAATAAGGATGTTAAAATAGATATTACTCGGAAAATTTTCTGTTCGTATGAAATGTACTAATCATTACTAATCATTTAGTCTAGCACACTTCAAGTGTACAAATGGTTTAAAAGAAAAGCTCATGAGATCTGAATGCGACACAGCAGAGGATTCGCTTTCTGAGCCTTCAAGCGCCCCCTTCAGGAAGCCTTCTATCTGTGTCATAAAAAACAATATCACTAAAACCCAACATGCAAGTCAGGCGCTGTTCTTGATCTACGTGGACGAGCTCTCTAGCTGCTCTGAATCCGCATCTGAAGTCATCATCATCAGTCCAAGATAGCGGACAGTCAGGAAGCCAGCGGTAATGAAAGGAAGCAGAAAACACCCGAGATAGCTCGATAGAAACCGATCTGACACCGTAAGTGCCATTATTTAATTGCGAATTGCCTTAACCCAAATACAGCATCAACAATTCAACTTTTCACTTTCAATTTGGCTATAACATCTGGCATAGACTTCACTGTCAAATGAAAGCTAGTTAAATTAGCCTCTATGTATCGAGATCAGCCACCCTTTCGAACCATATTTCTGTAATGCAATACGGCTTGCCATACAAAACCATGTATATTTTGACTGTCAGTGTAATATAGTGACCCGCTAACTGCCTGTTAATGTTGTTTATCCTTAGTAACGGCTTTAGTAACGGATCTGCCCATCATTGACTGTGTCTCCAGCCCTATTGAACTGTGTACCTAGACCGGTTCGAATCCTATTCGAATTGCGATGTCGCAAATATTTCGATTCGATTCGAATCTTCAGATTCGCCTGTGATTCCCAAAAATGGTAGTCGGCTCACTAGGGCTTGCGACATAACCAGTCAGTATCGCTATTTAATATGATAGAGCTGTCATCATGTTTCTTCTATATGTGTGCTGATTTTTCCAGATGTCCTATTTAAAGGGGCTCTTCACCAGCTGCCTTGTCTTGGCGAGTGTGATGTCCTGGGCAAAGGCAGTGCCAATAAGCATAGATAAAACTAAGGTGAAGCTCCCAGAGGAAACAGTCAAAGAGCCTCCCCAGAGTGTGGTAAGATATTTGATCAGCCAATTACATAACAAGCTTTGGCTGCCAGTTATAATAAGTAGTCTAGAGTGTGAGGATACTCTGTTATTATTTTATGTGGCAATAAGCTCACAATTTTGAAAGCATTTACTTTGAAAGAAAAAAAAAGCACACTTTGTATTCAATACATATATTCATATTATTTATATTGCAGGACACTGGATTACATTATGACCGCTATCTCAGGGAAGTTATCGATTTCCTTGAGAAAGATCAACATTTTAGAGAAAAGCTTCACAATACAGACATGGAAGATATAAAGGTAAGAAACAGCATGGCTTTATTTGTGTTGTGTTGTACAATACAAAGGTCACACAGAGCTAATCTGTTCGTTCCTGCTGATTTCAGCTAGGGAAGTTGGCTAAAGAGCTTGACTTTGTCAGCCACCATGTGAGAACCAAGCTGGATGAACTTAAAAGGCAAGAGGTCAGCCGTCTGAGAACCCTGATCAAAGCCAAGCAAGATATTGAAGGAGGGAATGGTAAGAATGGCTGTAAAAATAATTACAGTTGAATAAGTGCTTGAGGTCGTTCTCCTACATAGGCGTATTAATGAATGAATAAACACCAAATGGGACTTCAGAACATTCTCTGAACACTTTTCTCTCTTCTGTTTATCAGATATTGCAGTAGATCACCAGGCATTACTCAAACAGTTTGAATATCTGAACCACATGAACCCACACACATTTGAGGTTGAGGATCTGGACAGACTCATCAAATCGGTATGACATTACTTACAGTTACCCTGCTTCGATCATACTTTATTTGATTCTGTGGCTGTCACCTTGAATGCTTGAATGTTCCTTTTATTTGATACTTGATTTTGGTGCTTAAGGTCAAGAACGAAGCTGCCAAATATATATAGCTTTTGAAATATAATCTTCAAATTACTGTTATTTGTGCCATTATTTAACGCGCAAAAAACTATGTCTTAAAGCAGCTCTTGGTAGATTGCACTAGTCATTATGGAAATGATCAGGCGTGTTCTTTAATGTGCGCATTGTCAGTAAATCACATAAATTTTTCCCTCCCATCTGCACTTTTATGGAATTGCACTCTAATGCTAATTTAGTCAATCTGACCCAAAGGTTTTAATAAATAATTTCACCGTGATTTACAAAATACACTAAAGAAATTTCAATGACTTTTCCAGGCCTGGAAATTATAGTTTAAAAATGTCTTGATATTTTCAGGTTTTCTATGAAAGTGGAACTAATATAACTTCACTAAAAATAACGCATTAGTATGTACTGGTTATAAATGTTTTTGAAATGCGTCCTACAAACACACTTTCAAGGATTTCTGGAATCTTCCATATGCACTTCAAAAGAACATCATGTAATACTCTCTGTTTTAAATCCAAGGTCAGCATGCAAACATCTCATGGCCATTTTCCTTCTTTTCACATTCATATGATAAGTGAAGACGAAAACATGTCAAGCAATTATATTTCAGTCATATTTATGATCTTGCAATGTAGGCTACAAAAGACCTGGAGAACTATGACAAGGAACGACATGAAGAATTTAAAAAATACGAGATGATGAAAGAGCATGATAGACAGGAACACCTGAAGACACTTGATGAGGAGGGCAGGAGGAAAGAAGAGGAGCACTATGAGGAGATGAAGAAGAAACATGCTGATCACCCTAAAGTCAATCACCCCGTAAGTGGTATTAACTTCTCTTGACGTTTGTGATTTCATTGAGGATATGCTCATGTTTCTCGGATGTTCTGGTCCATAGGGTAGCAAGGATCAGCTCAAAGAAGTGTGGGAAGAAGCTGATGGCCTTGACCCTGAAGATTTTGACCCCAAAACATTCTTCAATCTGCATGGTAAAATATTTTTGATAGCTTAGACGAATCCTGGATATGAGAATGTTAAAATAACATGCTTAATATTGTTTTTTTTTGTTGTTGTTGTATTGCAGACACAAACGGAGATGGCTTCTTTGATGAACAAGAGCTGGAAGCCCTGTTCACGAAAGAGGTACGCAGTGTAATTAAAACAGTTGCATAATTAACCACAGAATCAAGATAAAACATATATAAAATAGTGATTGTAGTTATAACATGCTCTGCTATTATATAGTAACCATAAAATGGCTTCTATTCTGACTAATGGTTTGCAGCTTGAGAAGATCTATGATCCAACTAATGAAGAGGATGACATGGTTGAAATGGAGGAGGAGAGGCTGCGAATGAGAGAACATGTCATGAACGAGGTGAAATGATCATTATAATAAAGGACCAATTCTCTTTGTATGACCAGCCAACTTAAGGAAGATTGACAAATTTGTCTAAATCTTCTGGCCTTTAAAGGTTGACTCTAATAAAGACAGACTGGTGTCCTTAGATGAGTTCCTGGTTGCCACAAAGAAAAAAGAGTTTCTTGAACCAGACAGCTGGGAGGTGAGTATGGTCACAAGCTTAACAGATAATTATACCATTGCTTAATACCCACTAATTCATGCTTTCATGTTGAATGATTGATTGATTGAACTTATTGCCTAGTAACTCAGTCCTTTAATTAATAAGGAACAACTTAAACAATAATTATATTGGGCTATTGGATGACCCTAGACTCTAGAACAGAACCAGGCATATACTGAAGAAGAGATGAGAGAGTTCGAGGAGCAATTGACCAGGCAGGAGGAAGACTTAAATCTGAAAGCAGCTGACCTTCAGAAGCAGAGAGAGGATCTGGAGCGGCAGCAGGAGCAGCTCAATGCTCAGAAAATAGAACTGCAGCAGGTAACTGAACTGACTTGTCTCATACCTGCTCATTAAAAAAGAACACAAGAAGAGTTCTTTAAAGAAGTAAATGAAAAAAACCTGTTTTGTGCATCCTCCTTATCAGGCTGTGGAGCATATGGAACGGTTAAAAACACAGAAGGTTCCGCCTCCACCTGAGATGCAATGTAAGCAATACTTTCAATTCAGACATATAACCAGATACATGTGAAGGTTACATTGGCGAGCTATTCTTACTCTGGGTTTAAATCTGAGATCCACTGACATGTTATTCTAGTAAAACAATACTGTGTAGACGGTTAAAGAAACGTTATATCAGTTATTGTATGCAGTGGGTTAACATGGTTTCCAATGTCATGGCTACATATTGTTAAAGCACAAAAAACTGCAAAAAAAAAGATAATAATTAAAAATAGCCACACCGTTATTCCTAAATATACTTGAATTTTAACAATTTAAATTTAAAATGTAACGTGTATTTTAATAGTGACATTCCTGAGAAAAAACTTTTAAAAATCTAAACTTAAATGTAACGCTTTGCTTTTAAAAGAAAGTTCTTGGCAAATATACTTAAAGTTTAAACATTGCATTTTAAATGCAACAACTTGATTTTAAAAGCAACATTCTTAGCAAATATACTCAAATGTTAAACTTTTAAATGTAACACATTTTCAATGTAACATTTTATGGCAAATGCACTGGAGTTTTAAACATTAAATGTAAGTGTAACCCGTTATTATTGGCAATAATACAAAACACTCTAAATCTCTTATAACAGTGGAAGGAAATGCTGTCCCTGAGTCTTTAGGACATGACCAGCATCTGCCCCCAGGACACCAAGATATCCCTCCAGAGCAACAACAACAACATGATGTACCCCAAAATCAACAAGATCTAGGACAGGAACACCAAAATATACCACAAAAAAACCAGCCACTGCCTCCAGGACACAACAGCCCACCCCACGATTCTCCACAGATGCCCCTTGACCACAACAATGTGCCATAGAACGGTCATATGGTTTTTCCTGCGTGACTGTATGGAAAACTGACCTAGCACCAGAGACTTCAACAAACAGTACCTCTTGCCCAGTATGAGCTGCGGTTTTAACTAGTAAGGAAATGGCTGGTTTCGTTAGCATAATACATTTAATACAGACTTTGCTGTTTGATGTGTTTGATTTCTTTTTGTTACTGAAAATATCTTTTTCATATGTTGTGGATATTTTATTTTCCAACACAGTTAATTGGATGTGTGTACGCTTTTGTTTTGCACATATATTTTTCTGAAATTTTAATGGCCATGAAGAGCTACTTTAAACCTAGTTGTGTGGTATCAGAATATTGTTGAATTGTATTGGAAGTTTTTAATTGATTAGGGCTACTCTGGAGTTTAATTGTTGCTTACAGTGGGAACTTTGAGAGTAAGGTCAATAAAAAAATCTATTTGAAAAACGTTTTCTTTTATGAACTGCAAACAACATGCAATTAGGGTAAGGAATAGTGCAAGTTCAGTACAAATTAAGCTCAATCAAAGCAAAAATGAAGCTTACAGTGAGGAATATACAATGATAGTAAATGGGGACAATTTCTGGAGGATTTAAAAGCTTTTACCAGTATTTTCACAAATGCACATGCATTAATTCTATTCATTTTGTGTATTGTTTGAATTGTAAAAATGTTTAAATAATCATTACATTTTTAGTGTTTATGACATTGTGTTATCATGACGAAAGAAAAAAAAAGTTGTAAAATTGTAAATAACTTTACACAAAAAAAAGGAGTTAGGATACAATTTTCCCCCACAATAATTGTTTACATCCTCTGTCCATATTATTGAAACTGTTCTTGTGCTAATTACTATTTTTTTTATTAACATGCTGCCACAAATGTTATCTATTGAACTTAACTTGTACTGAACCCAAAACTAGCTTTAAGTACATTTGAACTATTCCACACAACTCACAAGTTTCCTGTTAATGCTATACTTAACCTGTCAAAAACCATTTGTGATCATCTTATCAGTCAAGCTTAAAAAAATCTCTTAAAAAATCTGTGCTTTAAGATATTAAATGCACAAAGTGTATTATGGTTTCAAAGAAGATTCTAACTGCTCCTGCGTCATACCTAATGTGTGTGAATAACTTAAAGTGTCTTGTCCTTCAAAAATCATTTATTAGTTAGCATTAATTCTAATCAACATTGATTGGAAGAAATACAATGAAGCAGTCATTCAGCCACATACAGTACAATGCATTTCCTGTAAACCATTTGGCTGAGCCAAAAAAAGAGAAAAATCACATTACAATACAGTACGTACAAGTAAATTTTTCACATTCACTTAACAGTTAGTTTGGCCAAAAACTAAGTGCCTTTGGTATAAGGTGTACTTCACATTCATAATCTAGCGGCTGTTCCCAGCTACTAAATCGTCATTCCACCAAGCTCAATTAAAATCCAGACACCCATAATCAAAGGCACGTGTTCTGTCTCAAATGTGTAAAGGCTGTGCAATAGCATATGATTGAGAGAAAGCTTTGAGAGCTCTGAGCAATTACAGTGCTGGGAGTGCTATAGTCTCATTGATACTGTTTTACCAAAACCCTTGGTTGTGTCCTTACTTGCTAAGATGCGGTCATCTAACTACATGGTCTGGAGTGGCACGGCTCATGTTTGAGAGTCCAAATGGGTGGAGGAGATAAAAGAGTGGAACAGGGCTGATAATGGCTAAAGGACTGGGTTTAGCTGGTCTGTTGGGCAGCCATGGGACCCATTCCTCTGCTGGACCGATATGATCCCCCTCGTCCTGAAACCCAAATACATCAGAAAATCAATGTGGAGTTAAATAATCTAGTTGTATTCAATGATGTTTTTAGGGCCAATTGCAAAGAGTACTTTCCACGCTTTTGAAATGGTATTCTGTTCATAAAACACCCATGAACATTATGTATCCTATACCACAGGTGTTTAATGCAAACCATCAATCCCAAAACTACAACAGATTTATCAGAACAGTTACATGTATCGTTATAGCACTCAAATATTCTCACAGTTGGACTGTAGTGCAACATGCAACGCAACAGTCTTGCTGTTCTTAACTAGACTTTGAAAAAATCAAAAGCGAAATGACATTACAGAGATAAAAAGCACTGCCAATTTAATAAACTTAAACCATCTTAAGCAGCTGTTAGAGCAAATGTCAGTAGCAACAATTATTCTCAACAGGATTCTCTGAAAGTCACATGACAGAAAGTATTGGGTTCTTTGTAAAGGCCTGTTTTAGCTTTCCAAAAATGATCTACAATCCAACAAATAGCTGCTAATTTTGAGGTCACACAAGACCTTTCAACAGAGTAGTTCACCCCAAAATATATATGTATTTTTTCGGCCTATCATTTTGCCATAATTTAATCACCCTCACATCACTCCAAACCCATATTTTTTCTTCTTTTGCCAGATGTTCTTGCAGGTCTTTTTCATACAGTGAAAGTGCATGAAACCAGTAAGAATCAAAAGTGACCAAATAAATAAAAATATCACAGTTTATAAAACTTTTATATTTAGCTTTTAAAGTAAACTTTTTGTCATGGTCACTATTGACTTCCATTGTATAAAAAAACAGTAGTGTCAATATTGTAATTTTTTTTTCAGCCCCCTCCATGGAAAAAAATAAATAAAAAATACAGGTTTGGAACAGCATGAAACATTTTTTGTGACCTATTTTTTTGACTTGACAGAAGCAGGAAAAGCAGTGCATTGGCTATGGATTGATTTGGAACAGCATCGTAGATTATGGAGGCAATCTTAGGGCCATTAACGCATCATACCTCATCAAAACAAACTCTTAATCTTGTTGGAAAGCAGGATATAGTACATGACGCAAGAGGCAGAAAAGCAAACAGCAGAGTTGCAGAAAAAAAATGGACCGATAAGCGGATCAATCACCTGCCTCCCCTTAAGAAGACTACAGGAAACAAAGTCAACCTCCAACACTTTAGTAGACAAAGGGTCACAGGACAGGTGAGAGGATTTTCGAGCATGGAGAGCAAAAAGAAAGCAGCGGCAGACAAGCAGGTAATGCAACACATCTTTATTGAAACATTCTCTCAAGGAGTGACTTGAGCATACAAAGGGCAGAACAGCTGAAAAAAAAAAATAATAAAACTCTTCAAATGAAATGGGGTGAACAAAAAAACAAAAACAATTAATGCCTTCAGTACCGAATACACAGGCAAGAACCAAGTATGGGAAGGGGGGACAGGCCATCAAAATATCAAAAACACTCCTATGGTTTGGACCGACAGTGGCAGTTATCTTTTTGCATTTTATTTTATAAAAAAAATAAATTAATGAAAATCTTTCAAGTTTACAGGAATATCTATGTTTTAAATATGACCTGGCTGAAAAATCACAACACTGACAGTTTCAGCTCTCCATTGTGTCTCTGTAAAACACATTAGTATATTAAAACTATCAAAGCGGGCTTACTTGAATCAATAAGCCAAAAAAACAAAAACAAAACCACTGATAGGAGTAAAAATATGGGCTGGGGGAAAACATTCTCAATAACTGAATGTTCAAAGTGGCCAAAAAGAAACAAGTCTTCCCAAAGATTTTAGGATCGCATCGCTTGAGCATTACCTCGAGAGCAACCTCGAGGTCCCTGGGTAGCTCCTCGCTTGAAGCTTTGCTGATATCCATCCTGCAAAGAAAACACACAGGACTTTAAAACATACTCTATTATGGTAACGCGTATATGACTTCTCAAATCTCCACAAATCTACAAAGTAATTGTTTTCTTGAAGTTACCCGTTGGTAGGTGTTGTTGGAATAATCTCGCGGAGTGCTGAACTGAGTTTGACCGTATCCGGTGTTTGGAGTGTTGGGGAATGGAGCGCGATATCCATCGTATCCACCTAAACATTAAAAAACAATAAAATAAAAAAAAGTTTGTGATATTTTACACTGGATTTTTTCAGATTTTCATTTTACACTGGATTTCAGACTAGCCTGTCTTGTCTCACCTCTAAATCCATTTGATGGTCCACGGTAGCCATTCATAGCCCCTCTGGGATTTCTGGGTCCAGCTCGTGGCATTGCTCTGTTGCTGTAAAAGGACTGACCTGGCCTGCCAAACCCTGTGCCCTGCCCTGAGGGCTGCTGAGATGCAGACTGGTGTCCCCCTGCAGAGGGAATACCTTGGTCTTGAGAATGGAAAGGGCCAACTACAAAGAAACAAAAATACATTTTTATGAACCAATTAGCTATAGTAGTTTATGCTTTTAAAACTATAAAATAGCACAAAAGTAGCAGCAATTCTCTTACCTGACTGCAGGGCTTCTTGAGGCATTTCCTGCTGCTCAGATGGAAGAGTGGCTTGTGTGCTGAAGCCTTGACCGTAACTATTCTGATATTGGCTGGAAATCTTCTGAGAGTCCATCTCATTGGTTGGAGGAACTGGAGCGTTCATATTGAATACCTAATGGAGGAGAGAAAACATTCAAGTATATCCAAAACTAGCATGTGGCTTGTAGTAAGTTTAACTTTATTTGGTCGTATTATGCCATGTCGGCCTCTAAGGCTATTTTCATGGCACAAACAGGTTTTAAAAATTAGGTAAATAAATGATTAGACATTTAAAAGGAGATAAAGGATAAACAAATAGAATTCACATTAAGTTAAACTACAAAGATTTTTTTGGTGCACTAGTTAACACTTTACTAAACACATCCTTTAGAAAACATCTTTTGAATGTTCACTAACCGACAGTAATGGCTAATCCACAAATGATATATAACAGGCTTGTACATGATAAACTCAAAAGGCTCAAGTTCATATCCTTTTAAACAAAACAAGCCTATCAAGGGCCATTCACACAGAATGGGTTCTTGCATTTAAAAATGCTAGATGTGGGGCAGTGGAAAGAAATAAGCGTAAGGTCTAAAGTTGTGGTTTTGTTTAAATCTGAACTACTTTAACTTTTTTAAAACACAGCATCTTGTGCAAAAGATGCAAGACATGAGCAGAACAATCAAACGTGTCAGTGTAACACTTGTTTACATAGGAAACCAATGGAAAAACAGCATAATGTAATGCAAAAATGTGTTTTTGTGAACGGCCCCATACACAGCATGAAAAACAGAACAGAAGCAGAATGGAGAGACAAACTCTGAGGGGGTGAATTTGGAGAGGGTGGGGTAGACAGGTTGAGGCCTACCGCTTGCATGGACTGGAATGGAGCTGCGTTAACGTTGATGCCACTGTGAAGGGGTTTGGAGACAGGCTGAAACACCTGGGGCTGAGAGGAAGGGGTGGGGGTCTGCTCAGACGACAGGGGCATGGAGACCTAGGGTGTATATCCTACATCACTCACATATCTAAGCCATAGTGTTCACACACAGCATCTGCGAAACCACCGCGGTGTACGCCGTTACCTGCAGGGGGTCAATTGAGTCTGTCTGAGGTCGGGGCTCAGAGTTATGAGGGGGCTGATAGAGAGGGGGTGTGGAGGAGTAGGCCTCCTTTGGAGCCGAGACCATCGGGACCTAGAAGGCCAAACAGAGTTTTAGGACAGCCATTTCAGGAATGCCTTTTCAGATGGAAACCACTTGAAAGCATGTTTCTGCTAAATGAACTTACTTGCGTGGGTTCAGGCTGCACAGAAAGAGCATTGTGTTGGGGTAGTCGGGATTCTGCGTGAGCAAAAAAAACACATCGAAAGCATAACATTTTAGGATATTACTGGCAGGAAATATAGTGATACGTCTACAGAAAAAAAAAGTACACTGATAGAATAATTCAAAAATCTTTAGTTACTCAGGCTTATTTTGCAATGCTAAAGTTCTTCAAAACTATTAAAAATTGGTTTAGTAATTGAAAAAGCTGAAATAGAATAAATATTAGATTTAAAAATTGGAACTTCAATGACTTGAAACACTGGTTCAACCATAATTTTACGAAGCTACGAGAATGCTTTTTGTGCGCAAAGAAAACAAAAATAACTTTATTCAACAATTCGTCTCCTCTGCGTCATCCCAGAGTGCCATTTTGGAGAGTATCACGACATATAAGCGCGCTTTGATCTTACCGTAAACAACATAAGCGCGTGTTGCTGCTGACACAGAACACACGTACGCGCTTTGATCGGAACGTAAACATACGTTGTTTACGTCCAATTCAAAGCAAGCGCATGCATTGTGATACTCTCCAAAATGCCGCTCTAGGGTGACGCGGAGGAGAAGAATTGTTGAATACAGTTATTTGTTTTCTTCGTGCACAAAAAGTTCTCGTAGCTTCGTAAAATTATGGTTGAATCACTAATGTCCCATGAACTGTTTTACCGAAGTCCTTACTACGTTTCTGTGCCTTGATCGTGGTAGTACCCTTGCTGTCTATGAGAGGGTCAGAGAGCTCTCGGATCTTATCAAAAACATCTTAATTTGTGTTCCGAAGATGAATGAAGGTCATACGGGTTTGGAACAACATGAGGGTGAGTAATTAATGACAGAATTTTCATTTTTGGGTGAACTATCCCTTTAAAATGTATATACCAACCTGGTGTACAGACCATCTGCGCAGGTTTCATGGGCTGTGCTGACACAATAGCAGGATCTAGAGGCGGTCCCTCAAACTCCAGCATGGAGTCCTGCGTTACATTACAGACGAGTTAGAAAAGGCTACTGCAACCCTTGAAGTGTGATGAATGACAAATTCTGCTGTTTACCTGCATGAAGTTAAAGGTACCCTGCATTTGAGCCATGAGATCTTGTACTGCCTGCTTTCGGACCACGGGATCTGTTGCAGGGGGAGGGAGGACGGCGTTCAGTGTGTGTGGTTCTGAGCTGACCAAAGCCGGGCTCATGGCTGCAGGTGACTGCTGCGGTTGCTGGAGGGCACTAACTGCCTGAAAAGCAATGGTCATAGTGTAAACACTATTTGGCCAAAAGTTGCTAACAATTCTAGTGCTTTCTTGACAACTGAAGTCAATTATACCGGAGAACTTGTGTTCCACTCTGCTCCTTGTTCTTTGTCACTGCTGCTGTAGGTGGCTTCTGGAATGAACTGTCTGTTTACAAACTATAAGGAAAAAGAAGTGCGGGTCATTAAGAACATATGACTGCAGTTGTGTAGTTTGCAGAATGTTTTCTTGTCTTCCACAAAATCAGGATTAACAAAGCATGCACATAAAACAGGGCTTGCTTAACCCTGGGTTAACATCGGTCTAAACCTGTTTTTAACCCCAGATAGAGGAATGTTTTACACTTGTTATTTAGAAGCAGGTTAGCATAACTTTTGCCAAACTTGTGTTAGAATGTTTCAGCTAGATGCTTAAAATAAAAGTTTGATGAATCGGCCAAACAGAAAAACTTACGGCAATGAAAAATGCAGTGTAAAAAAAAAATGAAGCAAGATAACCCAGGATTCCGTTCACCTGGGTTTTAGACTGACCCAGGATTAACTATTTCAAGGATGAAAAGACCTGAAGTGTGGTAATATCAATTCACACCTCTGTTGCTTCAACCTCAATAGTTTCTGTGTATTCTTGAGTGGTTCCCTCTGTGAAAAGATAAGAACATCGATGTGAGCTGTCAGCTGTGCGAGGAAGCATTTCTTTTCTCTGAAATTTGATGGCTTTGTTTTTACCTGGCTCAGTGGGGCGTTCCTCGCTCTCTGAAGACTCTGCTGCTGCGGCCCCCATCTCCTCTTCACACACTCCATTCTGATGTGTTTGAGCACGATCAAAGTACCCACTTAGCAGCATCTTGTCCAAGCTTTCCTTAAGGGCTTTGTCTTGTTCAAGACACAAAAAACAAGTTAACATAAGGGGTCAAAGTTTAGCAAGGTCCAGTTAGCCTGCTAGCAGATGTTTGTTAACTACATCATTTGGACTGAAAAGGCATTTTTCTTCACTGAAGGTAACTTCAATTTAGCCCACAAAAACTGCAACACTATCAGCAAACAAGGTCTCATAGGCTGAGTCTGCAAAATTTGATACTATCATGATTCCCACCCTTCTCTGTAGGAACACGCAGGCAGGCCCTGTCCATCATTAAAACCTCCAGCAGAGAGGCTTTGTGCAGACCACTGGCTGCCTGCCCAGTTGCTGACGTGGGTCACAAGTCAGCACGAAGCATTGCTGACCCTCATGGGGCTGAGACAGAGCACAGCTTTCAAAAGCTATGGCAAGTGCCATCATTCATAGGGAGGCCAAGCGAGGGATGGCCCCATTGGTATTCAGAATCACTGGAGAGCAAATATTGGTTTGATTATACAGTCGGCATTGCTCAAAACCAGTCTGACAATTGCAAACGCAATTTTGAAAAAATTAATCAAATAAAAATGACAAGCAGTGCGAGTTACAAACAAAAGACTCTTAGGAACTGGTCCTTTCATGAAACAACCTCAAACTCACTCTTGTGTTACCAAGAATCAGATTCACTCAAGCTATGAATAGTTCAAGAGAGAGAGTTCACAACTGACTCCCTCACAGAATTGTGAAACATTTTTGGATTATGTTCGAAATAAAGCAGAAACCTTTAATATCATGCAAGTCCCACAATCCTAAAATGTACATCACTCAAGTGACAGTGTTAAAAAAAAAAAAAAAAACACATTTACAATAGAGCTTTGTTAAATAATAATGGTATTCTTTAATAAATGAATGATACTCTTAAAAAAATCCACACATTTACTCAAATTTATTCATTTCTATATGTATATATAAACCATTACAGTTTAAAAAGTAAACATTTCGGGTCCAACTGTAAAGTGCAGAAAAAACATAACTTACATGTGGTTCCAGCCACAGCTTTATCCCTTCCTTCCAAAAGCTCCCACAAATTCATGGATGCTTCCTCAAACTGCTCAGCCAACCTGGAATCAAAATCATTTTGGTAAAGATATTAAAACACGCTAAATCTACTAACGCAAATGGACTGAACGGCATAAATGAACTGTCCTCACCTTACAGTAGAGTCCCGCTCAGGCCCAATTAGCTTGTAGAACTCGTCCAGGCCCGTTAGCTCTGACTCTGTGAGTATGGGGGCGTCCCCACTGGACTGAGTCAGGTCCTGCCTCACGCTTTCCTCCCCTAACTGCTCCAGCAGGTACTGCACCTCCAGCACTGCCTTCAGTCGCCTGCGCTCCACCTCCTCTCTCTTCAGCTGCTCCCGTCGTGCCACCTTTTTCACTGTTTTCTGGATCTACAAGAAAATAACAAAAAAATGTTTTATATAAATTCAGCAAAACAAACAGAGACAAAGTGCTGTCCCACAGCATTTTCACTTTGTGA
Source organism: Spinibarbus caldwelli (assembly GCA_039654775.1). Lineage (NCBI taxonomy): Eukaryota > Metazoa > Chordata > Actinopteri > Cypriniformes > Cyprinidae > Spinibarbus > Spinibarbus caldwelli. The sequence continues at coordinate 13,980,127 of CM077221.1, read as the reverse complement.
GGACAGAAATACTGTATTGCATCAATGTTTTTAGGCTAGATAGTAGGAGTAAAAGTAAACGTAGATGCTGAGATGAAACTGAGGCTGGGCGCCAAGTACAAAACAGGGTCATGTTAGGTAGACTTCAATCACAAACACACATACCTCCACATTTAAAGCCAGGAAGCTCTTCTGCAACTCACGGGCAAAGTCCAAGTTGTGAGCCACCTCCGGAGCTTTAGATAAAGCCTCCTACACATATGAAACAAAGAAGTATATGTATTTAATATATAAAGGAACCGCTGCTGATATATGTGAGCACAAAGGACTAGAACTGAAGAGAATATAGTGCACATACCAGCTGATCCTGGTTGAGACGTTCTCCTTTGTTCTTCCTTGTCTGGTAATCATCCAGCTTGCTCTTAACAGAGAGTTTGCTCATATTAACGGCGAGGAGCATAATGCAAATTAAAATGTAAATTCCACATAACTATCAAATGCAAGTATCTTTATGTCAAGCTGACAAAATTTATACCACTGAGCGGTGTGTATTACTGTGCCGACATTTTTTATAAGCATTCACTAAACTTTCCTAGACTAAAATTACAGAAACCCAATGCTTTATGAATACAGTCTTAAAATACAAAAAAAAAAAAATTATTCATATTCTAATTTTAACTGCACTACTGACGTATGACGCTACAACATCAGCAAAAAAGTATTAAAAAAATTGAAAATGACGATAGATTTCCAAGTGAAATAGGATATACAATGTTGAGATAAAATGCATGAGATGGGACTTGATCTTATCCATCATGAACTGATTTGGTCATACAAAGTGGCCATTTCATTCTACAAATGGAACCAGTTATTGCAGTTGAGTGTGATGATCAACTGATCAATCATTATTTGCAGTTATCACCAAAATATTCATTGCTTTTATGCTAATCTGCATTATATTACTGGATCAAGTACTGGCAAGATTTTTAATGAAGCTTTTGATGAAATATTACAAAAACAAAACTGTACTTTAGAATTACATGTATTGATAAACTGTGCACAATAATCCCAGGACTGGTGTATTAAGTAAATAGGGTCAAGCTTGATTTCACATTAATAATGACTTACCTTTTTCTTTTCCATGTTGCGAACCTTCTTGTCAATTACACCAAGTACTTGCTTGAGGGCTTCAGATGGCGCAGAGGCCAAATCCGGACTGGAGGAGTAAACAGCATTGTCGCCAGTGGTCACTGATGGCATCTGTAAAGATAAAGTCAAAGAAAATTTGTTATCATTGGTATCATTTTCTTCAGATTACAAAGAAATTTAGATTTGCCCAATAATTACCTACATAAGGCGTATGCATATGCAATCACATTTAATCTAAAGATATTCAGATATACTAACTACACAGGTCACAAAGAACCAGATTTAGCTCTTGTAAAACTAGCCATAATCTAAACCTGCTTTTAGGGTCCAGAGAGCAAACAAAGGTCTATCAGTTATCCCAAGACTCAGAAACCCCCATCTGTCTGGGATGAACCTTCATTTTCCAAATCCATCAATTCTGATATAATCTAATTGCCAATCATCCACAATAGATCAGAAAGAGAACGACATTTTGCAGCACATTTAGTGTAATTCGGCATAATCTTAAAAAGCTTTTAAGTTTAGCAGACAGACTCAAATCTTTCTTCTTGGCCGGATGGTCAGACTGCTGGCCAGCAGCACATCCCTTGAGCTCTATTAGCTGCACGTATTAACACACAACAGAAGAACTGAGCAATCAGCCATCACATAACACACAGACGTAAACATATAAACACAAAAGCGCTGTTAGAGAATCATACTTTAATCGCGTGCTATTAGATTCTCTAAGTTAGCGGACTGTGAGCGTTAGCCGCTAGCTCGAGCTGCTCATCGCTTTCATGGATGCACAACACTGACAATTCTTCTGATGGTAGCGTCTTACCTTTACTTTCAATATTTTGAAAGATATATTTGTATGATGCAGTTGGATTTCAGTGTTTTAGATGTTATTTTCTGTAAGTACAACAGACGCTCCCCGGCAACTCCAGCAGCTCCGCGAGTTTCGTCTTAACAATGCAGAAGCGCTGAAGGACCCTCAGGTCTTAGGTGTCTGTGCTTGTGCCTGAACTCATCTCCGAAAGCAGGTATAATTTAGAAATAGATTTATAAATAAATTGACTCTTTTTTTTTTAAATATTTACGTATATATACGTTGTCAGATATTTATCTCCCTAACTGTATGCCGAGCCTGTCCCACTATACTGATGCCTTGGCGAACAGTTCTCAAACCAATAACTTGAGTCGTGGTTTTAGACATTTTTAAATATGTACGTTACTCCGTCATATATATTACATATTTACATTAGATATTACTACATATACATATACATATTTGTAGAATCATTTATAGAATAATAACAGAAAAACAATCTCTCACTCACTCACAACACACACACACACACACACACACACACACACGTTAAGTGAATTCAACCAGGGGTGCGTTTCTCAAAGTTCACAAGTTTGAAAGTGTTTTCAGTCATTTGTTCGCTGTTGAAGCATGTAATTAGTCAAAACTAGTGTATGAAAACGAATGAAAATAAAATTAACGCCAACCCACTAAACTTGTATAGAGTTGTATCATCATTTATTGGAAAATTCAAGATATAAGTTTAAAATAGTACAATAAATGTATAAAAATTATTTCACCTCAAACATTTTGCCTTGCTGTAAAAACGATCTGTGTTATTAGGTTTCCTCCGCTAGAGGCCAGACATAGACTGGAGCTGTGCAGAGATCCTGACTAAAGCTCTGACAGATGATCAATCTGGTGTGTAAATCATAGTGAAACAGGGTATACACTCTCGCTTTCCACCAAGGCAATATCCTTCACACAGACACTAATATTAAATATATATTATTATCATTTTAATGTCTAAGGATAACACAAAACATGTATTATTATGCTATCTGTTCACAGATGATATAGTTCAGTCTGCTTGAAATATTAGATATTTTCTATGAAAATCATGTCTTGCTTTATGTGCAGGGATACTCTCTTTCCTGATTCGGTATGTCTGATGGCCACAAGCTTAAGTCGTCCCACCATTTAGTGTGCTATAGTCTCGCCGCAAAGTGGAGGGGTAAGAGAACCCTTTCGTCTGAGGAATAAGGAATTTATTTGCACTGACGGGAAAGGAGACTTTTTTTCGAGCCTGTAGAAAAATGACAACCAAGAGTGATGTAGCCACCCACAAACATGCAAGGCTGCACACATGCATGTGTCTCGCATGTATGGCCTCCTGAAATGAATCTTTTATGTGGATGCTCTCAGAATACTCATCTCTGCTTTATCAGTCAAAACCCCTGATCAGCCCCAATATTCCCACAGCTATGTCAGGCCGCGCTTGTGTCTCGCCCAAATATCTGGGTCTGCAACCATCAAGATTAATGATGTTTTATTGAAGAGTTGGTAAGCTTCTTTCTGTGTCCCACATGTCCTCCAAAAGCTTTTCAACAGAGTCTGTTTCTGTATCTTTTCCATAAGAGTGCTTGTATTAAAAATGAACCCCACTGACTAGTCTCTAGTAGTGGTATCATATTGTCTTTGGTGAATCATGAATTGACACTGTGAGAGAACTATAATGTCCTACCAATATGTCTATAATGCTATATAAATCACTCTCTATAGAGCTCAAAGCTCAAAGATGATCCCGTCAGAGGATTTGAAGTGTCTCTTCCATTCAGTAATTTATGTTTTTGTTATTCTTCAATATGGTCTGGTTTTGGCTCACCATTTCGTACAGTCTCATATCTGAAGAAAACTGCATGTATATGAAAATCTGTGTGTGGGATTCACTGCCATTATTGACATCAACACATTATTTATGGTACGAACATGCACATGAAATTTGTAGACAAACTTGATTGCAATTTTGGCACATTGCAGCAAGGCATACAGTGGGGCAAAAAAGTATTTAGTCAGCCACCAATTGTGCAAGTTCTCCCACTTAAAAAGATTAGAGAGGCCTGTAATTTTCATCATAGGTATACCTCAACTATGAGAGACAAAATGAGAAAAAAAAAAATCCAGAAAATCACATTGTAGGATTTTTAAAGAATTAATTGCTAAATTCCTCGGTAAAATAAGTATTTGGTCACCTACAAACAAGCAAGATTTCTGGCTCTCACAGACCTGTAACTTCTTCTTTAAGAGGCTCCTCTGTCCTCCACTCGTCACCTGTATTAATGGCATCTGTTTGAACTCATTATCAGTATAAAAGGCACCTGTCCACAACCTCAAACAGTCCAACTCCAAACTCCACCATGGCCAAGACCAAAGAGCTGTCAAAGGACACCAGAAACAAAATTGTAGACCTGCACCAGGCTGGGAAGACTGAATCTGCAATAGGTAAGCAGCTTGGTGTGAAGAAATCAACTGTGGGAGCAATTATTAGAAAATGGAAGACATACAAGACCACTGATAATCTCCCTCGATCTGGGGCTCCACGCAAGATCTCACCCCGTGGGGTCAAAATGATCACAAGAACTGTGAGCAAAAATCCCAGAACCACACGGGGGGACCTAGTGAATAACCTGCAGAGAGCTGGGACCAAAGTAACAAAGGCTACCATCAGTAACACACTGCGCCGCCAGGGACTCAAATCCTGCAGTGCCAGACGTGTCCCCCTGCTTAAGCCAGTACATGTCCGGGCCCGACTGAAGTTAGAGAGCATTTGGATGATCCAGAAGAGGATTGGGAGAATGATGAAACCAAAATAGAACTTTTTGGTAAAAACTCAACTTGTCGTGTTTGGAGGAGAAAGAATGCTGAGTTGCATCCAAAGAACACCATACCTACTGTGAAGCATGGGGGTGGAAACATCATGCTTTGGGGCTGTTTTTCTGCAAAGGGACCAGGACGACTGATCCGTGTAAACGAAAGAATGAATGGGGCCATGTATCATGAGATTTTGAGTGAAAACCTCCTTCCATCAGCAAGGGCATTGAAGATGAAACGTGGCTGGGTCTTTCAGCATGACAATGATCCCAAACACACCGCCCGGGCAACGAAGGAGTGGCTTCGTAAGAAGCATTTCAAGGTCCTGGAGTGGCCTAGCTAGTGTTCAGTTTTTTTCCAAGGACTCCATGGTAGATAGAGCGACAAATAATTCAACAGAATAAATGTTTGCATTATAATAATTATTGATATACTACCATTCAAAATGTTTGGGTCAGCAAGATTTTTTAAGAAATAGCAAGGACTTGATCGAATGTGTCAGTAAAGACAATGTAAAAATCTATTTCAAACAAATGCTGTTCTTTTGAAGTTTCTATTTATCAAAGACTCCTGAAAAAAGTATCACAGTTTCCACAAAATAGAAGGCAGCACAACTGTTTTCAACATTGATAATAATAATGTTCCTTGAGTGCCAAATTAGTATATTAGCATGATTTCTGAAGGATCATGTGACACAAAAGACTGGAGTAATGGCTTCACAAGTTTAAATATTTAGCTGAATTGTAGTTTTTTAACTTAAGTTTTAATTGCAGACAAGTTTATATTGTATTTTTCATATACAATGTAAACATTAGTTTGAGATCAAACAGTGATTGGCAGACCACTAACAGAGCGAGACTGTGGTCCATAGACACAAAACAACCAAGGATAAACTTCATTAGCCCTCCTTCTTTCACTCTGTTATCTCATTTTCACTAATACTAGCCGACGGGAGAGATATGCAGACTGGAAGACTGAAGAGGAGGATAATTGCATTCATGGTTGCCGTCGCCGCCATGTTATTTCATTTGCGTGTGAGGTCCCAGAGAGCATTTAAATCTGTCATAGTCAGGAGTGAGCGAGATGGCAGCAAAAGACACAAACAAATGGTAAGCGTTTGGATTGTGAAAGGATCCCAACCACATGAAAGAGCTCAATTACTGGTCTCTCTGCACAGTTGATGAGCCCAGAAAAAAATAAAGTGAAAGCTGGTGTGAAAAAAGCAAAGAGAAATGCAAAGTCGTTGAGGCCACTCCTAGCAAGGGTCTTGCAACCAAGACTTGATGATGGCCCACAAATCTCCAGGCAGAGTATTGACATATGGAGCTACAAACAGGCTGAATCTGAACCTGAGCCAGGAGCAGCATCCCAGACGTAGAGAGTTATGATGGCAATCAGCACTGTGTCCAAAAATATTTGCTTCATGCTTCACATGGGAGAATGACAGAGACATCGTAGCAAGTTCAGAAATCCTGAGTTTATTCATAAAATCATAAACCTGTTCTCTGTTTTGATTGCACTGAAGATCTTCAGTGTTGCCTACAATTGTGTCCACCTGTGATGTATTTCAGCGTGTCCTTGAAAACCTCAAATCCAAACACAAAACAAATGCACAAGCCAAACACGGATTTGCTTGAATACAATAATCACTGGAGTTCATCAGACTAATATGCAGCCATGTGAGAGCTGTTTTCATCTTAGCAACCTGAATGTAAACAGAGAAGAAACCTCTAATAAACTACATGAGAATGTCTGGTTTCAATGCCCGTTCCATTCACCCAGTATCCCCTTAATCATATCAAAGACAGACTTCTTGTAGTACCAGTCCCATTACAGCATCCATTCATCGGTGAGCAGTTGTTCACTGTATGTACATACTCAAGACATCAAGTTGCACACCTAGGTGTCAGAGAGAAATGGTAATATAATCTTAAACAGAAGATGGCGCTAATCTCTCAAAAGACACATTTACTTTGAGAGAATGTAAACATGAGCAGCAGGGTAAAAATTATTATCGTCATGGAAAGAAAATAAATGTAAAAACATAGATATTGTATGACTGAGCTGTCACTGATGCATACCATATACTGTACATCCATCAGTGGTTCCTAACACAAGCTTTAAAATCAGCTAAAGTCAAGATATTTATTCAATTAATTCACCCCTAAACTTCTGGAATTCTACAGTTTAGTTATTCTGAATTAACAATTGAATTATAATTAGTTTTGTAATTTTTTGAATATTGTTGTGGACTGTAGGGGTTCTTTGCAGAGAACCACTGCATTATATTTATGCATTTAATAACACTTTTATCCCAAAGAAATTATTTTTCATTCAAGGTATAGGCCTACATCATATTAGTATGTTCCTTGGAAATTAAACCTGTGACCTCTGTGTTGCTAGCACCAGCTGAGCTACCAGCAGAGAAGAGAGGGGAAAAAATTAACAGGTCAAGGGAAGATGATTTTGCTTAACAGTGACTAACAGAAATGTTGTAATGATGAGAAGCAGATAACAGAACACAACCTGTCGGTCATGACCCGGAAAACAGTAATAACTTCCTGAATATTAGTCAAATATATTGACATCAGCATGGCTGTGATTCGGCTTCAGGTAAAGACAGCTGTGCTGATAGTTCAGACCAACAGCACATTATGAGAGTGGTAGTGCTGTAATAGTACAGTAAAATAAGAAATTACTTTTATGTATTTGCTCTGCCAATAAAAACATTTCAAACAACCACACAAAGTCAAAGCATGATCAGCTGTTTCTAAGCGTTGTTCACAAAGGATCAGTGTCAAATTGGCTGAATTCGAATTGGTTGAGTAAGTGATTCAATGATTCACTCATTAAGTACTGTGAATGAAATTACTTTTTATGACCCACTCAAAAAGACGATTGGTTGTCGCCACCTTCTGGTGTAACAATGTAACATGCAAAAAAAAAAAAAAAAATCCCAGCTACAATATATTCTGTGTACACTGACTGCCTAGGTATTCCTGCTAAAATCTCAGTTTTATATGAGCTTCCGGCATGGTATTCTCCCATATTAAACTGTGGTAGTAGCAATCCCTTTCTGTCATGTACTATAATATTTTATAATATTGTATATTCTATATATTTTAACTATAGTAAATATAAAATGTTGTATGTTACTGTATATTAAAACATAACTTCTTAGTAATGAGTCAGAAGCTTTAAAAACCTTTACTGTGAAGTTGGATTTTATTAATATTTCTGTGTCTCGTATTTCTGTGATGCTACTTTAAGATATAATTTTGTGTTTAATTTTCTCACAATTTCCATATACTGCACTCCACCCGAAACTGCAGTGGCCACAGAGGTTGAATGTGGAAGCAATCATGTACAGTCCATACACAGACTGACAGCCTATCAATTCAAGGATTGAAACTAACTGTTGTATCATATGAACAACAAATTCTTAGTCAATAACTAAACATCTGAATAAACAAATTCAAGAGATCCAGCTACTCATATTACAATACAGATACGCTCTCTCTCTCATTTTTTGCCCCACTCGGAAAACACTGAACACTGGCTGTCATTTAGGCTATAGTTCAGTGGCCTGAGCTTCAGGAGATCCATTCCTTTTCACACCTCGGCAGAGCTGTGACCGTCTGCTCGCAGTCTGAGGAAGAGGAGGGAGTTGACTGCGTCATTCCGAGCCAAGCTCTTCTCTTCAGATGTGGGCCGCTGAGTAATGGCCATACATCCTTCAGCACTCCTCTGGCTGCACATTCTGCCCGTATTAAAGACATGCAGTGGATTTATTGGTTGAAAAACCACAGGGGCCCCACAAACACTTCAGCTGAAGCCTTGCTCCCGCTGCACTGCAGACCAGCACTGGAATTCACCAGATACCCCTCTGATTCTGCTCACTCTTCTTCATCCATCCTCTCTCAGCATCCAGCCATGTCTCACTCTCCTTTTCCATCTTTCCTCTCAGTTTGTCCACTTCACCCCCCATTGACCTGCCATGCATCTGGACCTGTCCCCATATCTGTGTGGATCACTGGCTGCGTAGCTCGACTGGTTTTGACTACACATCTCTATTCTCATGGGTTATCTAGTTTTTATTATATTTATCTGTTTCTGTTCTTTAATCTACTGTGGTTTGTTCTTTCCTCATAATCCACGCGACATGTTCTATTATCTCTAGAAGACTTCAAGAAATTGCATGGTGACACACTGTTCTTTGAAACATAAAAACATCCAGTAGTCAAGTTATATCCCAGTCAAAGACTACAATATCATACTTTTTAGTCGGTTAAAAATAGTATTTGGGAGAGACATACAAATTTGAGAGCATTTCATAGGGGAAAAAATTGTAGTGAAGAATAAATCAATAGTTTTGCAGTTTTACAGATGAAAACATATTGTGTGTTTAAAGCTAAAAGATTTAAAAACAAAAAGAGGGTGTTAGAAAAAAAGTTTGTCTAATATTTAGTTTCCGCTCATCATTCAGAGTGTCGTAATGTTACAAGAATATATAACATTATATTTTTGTAATTATGGAAAATATTATTTTTGTTCTTTTGTTGATGGTAAAAGGTGAGCAATGACAGGAAATAATGAGGAAAAGAGTGTGACAGGTTGCATTTGAACCCAAAACTCACTAACATTTTTCTTTTTGAAAGAAAGTAATTGTTTTACTCAGCAAAGATCCACTAAATTGATCAAAAGTGACACTAAAGACATTTATGTTACAAAAGAATTCTACTTCAAATAAAGAGGGTTTTTTTAATTTATTTTTTTTATATATATATATATATCTGAAAGATCATGTGACACTGAAAACTGAAGAAATGACTGCTAAAGATTCAGCTTCACCGTTACAGGAATAATTTAAATTTAAAATATATTAAAACAGAAATCAATTCTTTTAAATTATAACAATATTACTGTTTTTACGGTAATAAATTGTACTGCCTCCAAACTTTGTATGAATTTTTAATTCATACCTTTTATGAATCAATTTCATAACAATAGCCAATCCAAACTCTGCACAGGCAGTGCATTATTCTACAGAGGTCTATGAATCTGTGTGTGAATGTCTGTGTGTGTCCAGATGTCACTGCATCCAGCTGTGGAGGTCGTGACTGCTCATAATTACCATGGACATTCATCAGGATTTATATCCGTCCATGCACAGGTGGAAACAAGCTCATGGTCAGCTACCATTTTTGTTAATGTTGCACTTTTGGTTCTTTATTTACTCACCCTTTCTCTTTCTGTGTGAGGATGTTTACCCATATGGGAGAGAGGAGCTGTATTTTGTGCCAAGATTGAAATCAAAGAGAGAAATATTCTTTTCCCCAGGAGGGACCAGAAAGAGAGACAGAACGGCAAACGAGAGAGAGAGAGAGGGAGAATGAAGGCGCTAGCTGGAGTTCTGACTAGACGTCTGCTCACCAGCTGCAATGAATGCAGATCTGCTCTTCAACACTTCTCAGGGGTCTTCCAACACCTCAACAATGGTCAGCTCTCGTCCCCTGGTGGCCCTGTTTGTCACCAGTGTAGACTTACATGCAAGCTGACTGCACGATTTAAATCAGCCATTTTCCATTTGCTATTTAAAGAAAAGTCTTTGCTTGCAGCCATGATTCACAACATGTGTCATGTAAACTTCAATGACACTTTATTTCCTTGTAGTGCACACATGGTGAGATAACAGCCTGGGAGAGGATAAAACATAAAACAAAGGCATTTCACTCTGAATAGTAGCACCTATTTTATTAGAGATGGTTAGATTTATTTGTTACTGTGGAAAATGTTGTTGAAGACTTGGAGCACCATTTGGGACTTTTGATGTGCATGGAGCATAGACTCCAGGCCTAAATGAAAGTACTACAGTGCTTTAAAAGTGCTCATCTCCATAAGGCTGTTAAGACACTCAAAGTTTGCCAGAAGAGTTGGCTGAGCGTGGTTTTGCAAGCATAGTCCCCCACGTGCCCTGCACTCTTCATCCGTGGCTCGAGTGCATACTTTCCACTGGCAGTAAAAGTGGAGCGACTGACATTAAAGAAGGGAACACTTCATTGCAGAGCACATGGTGAAAACCTTGTTCTCACACTAGGGTCACATTGGCCCCCCTGTACATTAAGAATCTGTCACATTAAAATTATGAACATCTCATTATATATATATACATGTATATAAAATCAAATCCAATTTTATTTATATAGCGCAAATAAAAACAACAGTTGTTGACCATTGTGCTGTACAAAAAGACAAAGGATAAATATCTGAAAAAGAGACAAAAAGAATAAAAAGACCGCAAAGCAATAATATAGGGAGTTTACATCAAAACTCAGAAAATTTGACTTTAAAATCAAAGACACTTGTAAGCCTGAGAGAAAAGGTAGGTTTTTAACTTGGATTTAAATTCAGATTTAAAAGATGTTCGTTTCAACTTGTGCATATTTTGAACTTTCTCTTCATCAGTGAATCCTATAAAAAAAAAAATAAAAATAATAATAATCACAAAAATACTGAACAGCACAGCTGTTCTCAACATTGGTAATAAGAAATGTTTCTTGAGAATCAAATCAACATTTAACATTTTTTTCTGGGTTATGTGACACTGAAAATTGAAACAATAGCAGCTGAAAATTAAGCTTTACCACCACAGGAATAAATTACATTTTAAAATATTCAAACAAAACAGTTATTTTAAATTGTAATGATATTTCACAATATTGCTGTTTTACTGTATTTTTAACCAAATAAATGCAGCTTGATGAGTACTTTATACACTTCATACAAAAACATATACACACTGCTGGTCAGCGGTTTTAGAATAATTATGATTTATAATGCTTTTAGGAATCTCTTATGCTCACCAAGGTTGCATTTATTTGATAAAAATACAGCAAAAAGAATAATAAAAACATCACTCTGTGCCTGATACAATAGGATTCCAGCTGTTGTTACTGCTACACATATTATGAATTCTGGTGTGGTGAGCTACTGAAGAGTTGTGGAGCAGATTCGTGCTGGAGATGAGTCACTAATGTGTGTGCACGTGTGCTCACCTCACTCTTGACCTCCTCCTCCTCTCTACCACACCTCCCTTCTGAGGGAAAGAGCTGCAGAGGCCCACACTCACTCACTCATTCCTTCGCTCATTCTATCTCTCAGTTACTGCAGCTGATCTTCTTCCTTTGAAGCAATCTCTCAGGACTGAGACTGACAGAAAGCAGACTACTTCTTCTGTGAGGCCGTGGAGTTACAGAAGCAGCACATCCGTCTCCTGTGACTGAGAGAGAGCAAGAAAAAGTCTTGATTCATCACTGCAAACAAGTCCATTTAGCAGCTGCCTATCATAATATACACAATAAAATATATTATTTTGCATATTATTTACTTAATCAGTGCTTATTTAAAGACTGGCCATCCAGTTCAGATGTGCCAAAACACACACTTTTTCTGACTAAAACCTACTCAGAAGCCAATGGTAGACAAGCTACTCTAATGTTCAAATGATTCAGACAAAATCAAGAATGAGTTTTGTTTATTTGTTTGACTGATTCATTGAAAACATTTCGACCCAAAGGAAGTGCAACCTTTGACCTTGGATCCTTTTCTTATGTAGCGTGACTGGCTGTATTTTGGACTAAAATGCACTTGGCGCTCAGACGTGAGGTGATATTGCATCTACTCTGGGGGTTATGCACTGAACAGTGTTTGTTGCTGTACAGAATTCATACAAACTTGATCTTATCTCCTAGTACGAAACCTGAGCACACCCGTCAGTCTGCTAAAACAGAGCGAAGCACAGAGGGCATTCTGGGAACTCCTGGGACGCTCTTTCTTGAGCAAGGAGCTTCCCAGATGTTTAGAGTCATGTGACATCTCTTGAGCTGGCTTTTCACAGTCAGCTGTCACTCAAGATCACAATGTCCTTCAAGGTTGGATTACTTATATAAGGACTAATATCAGCTGCTAGCTTCTATATCATAACTCATGTATACATAAATACATATATATAAAACAGCTGCTATAGCAGACCTTAGAAATAGCAGAAAAGGTAGCAGAAAATACTATGAATATTATATATCGCAAAAAAACATTGCAAATATGTGCATAATATCATATGTTTTAGGGCTAAATAAATAAAAACATGACACTTAGAATCTCCTACTGATAGTGAGATGATCACAGTTAACTTGTTATTCATTCTGGATCCAACTTTAAGCTTTGTTTGTGTGTGTGTGTGTGTGTGTGTGTGTGTGTGTGTGTGTGTGTGTGTGTGTGTTCAACCCCTTAGTTTTCATTTAAATGTCCTCAAAGTATCTTGAAAATAGGAGTGATCAATGTGCAAATATCAAAACAGACATTCATAGAGTGTAGGAGTCATTTGCAATCAAAAAGTTGAGGGCCACATGCACAGAGTGTTTTTAGAAAAAAAAAAAAAAAAAAGCCAGACACAAGGATATGCTTGAAAAGACAGGATAAGTCAAAATAAAAGTTGTTAACAAAGGACTTCTTTAAAGCATTCGAGAATTTCATCAAACTCTTTCCACTCTACAGAGAAACAGATGGCGTCCGCCATGTTTACTCTGAATTCAGATGAAAATCAGTTTAGATGGAAATCTAAACCCAAACTTGGAGCAGAATCGTTTGCACTACAGGTCCATGTTTGTCTTTAGGCTTTATGGAGGGTTTTAAGCTCCCACTGTTACCTAGGGTGAAATCTATCCATATTGGAAAAGCAAAATAGGAACTGATGAAGAGATAACAGAAATGGACATTTCATCCAAACAACACAAACTGGAAACATGTTTGGATGTCTCCTCCTTCCTGCTGAATGTGATGGTATCAGCCAATCACAATTACGTCAGGATGAGCATTCAGCCAAAATTCCGATCTATCTTTGTAACAGGACCAAGGAGAAAATGGGAAATGGATGAACTTGAAAGGAATGGAATCAATACATTGCTGTATAAAGAATTATTCCACTTTGCAGTGACAGTAGATAAAGGTTTTGTGGTTAGTATGGTCCAGTCAGCCCCTGCTGGTACATGCTGTAACTACAGCACTATGAAGGAAATAAGCATCATTCCCCATCGATATATATATATATATATATATATATATATATATATATATATATATATATATATATATATATATATATATATATATATAATTTATTTATTTATTTATTTTTTACGAGGACACAAGAAGTATTCTTGTAAACCGTGTTCATGTTGTAATACCTATGTCATTATACATGTTTGTGTCCACATAAGCCATATAAACCTGTACACACACACACACACACACACACACACACACACACACACACACTCTCTACTGGTCAAAAGATTTTTTTAAAATGTTTTTGAAAAAACAGAGTAGACCTCTGTAGAATAATGATTATGCAGAGTTTGGATTGGCTATTGTTATGACACTGGTTCATAAAAGGTGTAAAATTAAAAATTCATACACTACCTTCGAAAGTTTGGAGGCAGAACAGAAATATACAGAAAAATAGTAATATTGTGACACATTATTACAAGTTTTATTATCATTATTATACAATTTATTATTAGAACCACATCGGCATACCAGAATTATTTCTGAAGTATAATAGGACACTGAAGACAAAAGTAATGCCGCTGAAAATTCAGCATTCACAGAAATAACTTTAAGTTGAAAATATATTAAAACATAACAGTTATTCTGAATTGAAATAAAATTTCACAGTACTTTTTTTAACTGTATTTTTGATCAAATAAATGGTAAATATAAAAAGTTTTTTCAAAAACATTTTTTTATTATTATTATTATTTCAAACTTTTGACCGATAGTGTATACTGTAATTTATCTTACTATACATTGTATTATATTTCATTTAATTTTAATTAATTTCTGAAAGTGAAAACATGGATTATCATATAATCTAAATTTACAGTTCAAATCTATAAAATAGCCTTCTCTCTATATATTTAATATAGTTATATATATTATTGAGGTTTTATACTTGCCCTTGAAACTTTTCACCATGCATCACAGGCCCAAATCTGAACTCCTTTGCTGAAAAAAATAAATACAGTTCATTGTCAAAGTCTGTTGAGGAAAGCCATGGAACAGGCCTCCAAATGGCAAAAGTAGATGGCAAAAGTTTTTGTGTGTGGTGAGAGAGTGTCCACGTATAGTGTGGCACATGTGTATGTCAGACTTCAGCAAAAGTCATACCCACATGCCGCAGTGGTATCCATCACTAAAGAGTCTCTGGAGTCTGTCACTTTATTTGCAGAGAAAGTTCAGTAATGAGGCAAGTTTAATTCAATCAGCCAGGCCTGTTGCTGAACTCCTGGCAAAACATAAACCCTTCATCCTCCCAGCAGGTTTAAGGTTGAAATGACGAAAAGAACCCCATGTCCTTCTCCACCCAGCCCAGGCAAAGCAGGGCAGCAGACTGTGGCTTACTAATGGGGATGTGGCTTAACATGCCAGGGCTCTGTAGACAATCTAAGGTCAACTGGCCGATTGAGTGTGATGATTCAAACAGAGCTCTGCGTTACAGCACGGTAAGAGACACAAGCAATCCAGACGTGCAGAACACCCCCACAGGCCACAGGGGTCACTGAGTATGACACGACATGGGTGATCTTGGGAGACGCCTTGTCAAGATTACTTCAGATTGATAGCGTTGAAATGAACATGATACCACACAGTGCAGCAGGCTTCAAGGTTTACTTCAGAGCAAGAACAATGGTATATATAGAGAAGTTCTGATTAATCTTCAGAGAAAGCACTGTATGTGGATGTCACATAAGGACTGTTTGAAACTTGTACTGTGAGACACATGCTTGAAAAGCGTACAGCTTAGAGGTCTTCTCCTCTATTATGTCCTCATGGCTTTGGTTAGAGCCTTGTTGCTCTTCTGTGTTTGTGACTGTGCATTCATTGTGGCCTGCCGTTTCCAACAGGTAAAGGAAATAAACAAGCTATTTTCTGAGCAATTCGAAAAACCTCAGATCGTTTCACAGCAAAAATCCACAGCTTTGTTTTCCTGGGTTTCTTTCTACTTTTCTTTCTACATTCAATGCACATTTTTGTATTTTATTAAAATTTATCTATGGGCCATTCTACAGAAAAAAGAAGTTAAAAAGTGAAGTTCAAAAAATATATATATTTATTTTATACTTTCTTTGTAAGTTATGAAAGTTTATGTAAAAAAAAAAAGTGTCCCGCATTTTCATGTCACTACCGAAACAGTGTATGTTTTAGTCCATTGGCTGAGACTGTTTTTAATTACATCCCCACATTTATGATCAGGAAATATTCCTGTGTCCCTCTCTAGCTACATGGTGAGTATATAAGCCCCATCATTTTGAGGTAAATGTGTTCAAAAGTCTGAAAAATCTGTATGTAACTTTAAGGAACGTCACTACCGAACACCTTATTTCTGCAATTAAGCACACTTTTTTGGGAGTTATTCCATAACATTTAGTTTTCATATGTGTTCCACTATTCAGAACTGTGCTAGCTAACCATGTGCTGATTAGCATTTTTGAGCTAGGTTCAAAAGTATCTAAAATTGTCACTACCGAAACAGTCTGGTCGAGTTTCAGATGTCACGTCTTTGTTTTCTTGGGTGTAATCCTATGAAATTGTCACTACCGAAACAGTCACGACCGAAACGTGTCATCATTGTATCAGTAGTGACAAAAGCAAACACATAATCCTTTATTTGGGGGAAATAAACAAAATTTGAGTACAATTATGCAATTTTTTTGTATTTTAGTATGTTTTAGTATGTAAGTTAAAATTCTGTAATGTGATGTGGTCGCTACCAAAGCATTACTGTTACTACCAAAAATGTGCAGTCACTACCGAAACATGGGATGTTTTGTCAAAAATGAAGTATACTGAATTATCAACTAAGATGTTATGATAGTTTTTGGTTCAATGTATATTCAAACTAATGAATCCTCAACGTTGAAATCAGTATGATCAACTTTTTGCCTTTTACAAAGAAATATTGGATTCAAACTTTTTGATTACAAATGACTCCTACACTCTATGAATGCCTGTTTTGATATTTGCACATTAATCACTCCTTTTTTCAAGATACTTTGAGGACATTTAGATGAAAACTAAGGGGTTAAACACACAAAAAAAAAAAAACCCAAAGCTTATAGTTGGATCCAGAATGTATAACAAATCTCATAAATTACACTTGAAATATTGTTAAAAATATAATTGTTATTGATTTACCTCTGAATTTTTATTTTTATAAAATAGGAAAAAAAATAAATAAAAAATAAATAAAAAAAATTTACAATGTAGATGTAAGCAAAATCTTAATAGGTCTATATAACCCTTCTAATTAAATTATTATTACTGTGTTTCAGTAGTGACACATTTGGGGAGAAAACAAATATTCCAAAACTTTCTGAAAATACAATATAAGAATTAACTGCACAGTTACTAGAAATGTGCACCTTGGATATTATACAATTTGCATACATACAATTTTTTTTGGAAAAATACATTTTTTTCAAGACGCTTCCAACTCTGACTTTTGAATTCTGTAGAATGGCCCCTATATGTTTAATATATATGTTATGCTTTCTGTACAAAAGTAAAAATGAGTAAACAATTATTAAGCAATTACTCATTAAACAATTATTAATCATTTAAAGTATTCTACAAGAAATAGAAAAAAGAGAAACAACGTGACGTATCCCAGCAGACATAAGGATGCCTCATGCTGTTGTCATGGCAACACACAACTAACAAACAGCAAATAAACATAAGTGCAGTCTTCCAGATCATGTTGGAAAAAGGAGATAAAATATACATCATCTCCGAGAAAGAAAAAAGGCCAGGAACAATTACATACTCTCACACAGTCTCCTTACATTAATCAAAATTCTGCAAAAACATCCTCACCATATGTCCATAACGGCAGTATGCCTTCATTGTTTTGTCTCAACTATTGCTGGAGGTTGTGCGAGGCATATACTATATGTAATTGTTCTGAAAATATTGGTTATATGCATATGGATTTCATTTACATAATCATCAGTGTATGCAAATGAGAACTAAATCCAATTACAACATACCGATGGCTGATGAGGACCAAGGATGATCTGCACGTAAAGGTCTAATCGCTATAGTTTCATCTCAGACTACAGATTTCTCCAGACACCAAGATAAATCTTTGAGGACCCCCGAGTTGAGACCTCAAAGAGTGCAGGAGAGTTAAACTTGTGATTTTAAATATGGCACTGTTCAGCCGGGCCATCGGCAATCTGTGCAGCGTAGAGAATGCACAGGCTGACCTTCTTGCCAGCAGAGCTTTTTTCCTTTGAAAGTGAAAAGGTCTATGAAAAGCATAAACAGAGAACTTCCTCTCATACTCTAGTTTTGATTCTCAATGCAGCTAGTCCCCTGACATGTGGATCAACTTAAGGGCATACTGACGTTAAGTGACCTCTGACACATAAATACACAAATACGCACCCTTGCGGAACCTTATGATGGGCCTTTTGTGAACAAACATGATAGAGGCGGTGGAAAAGTGTCCCTGGACAGGGCTTTAAAAATGTCCACAAATCTCACATGCCCACAGTAGTCTATTCATTAATGGGTGGTTCTTCAACTTTGAGGACTTCTCAGAAAATAAATTCTCTTATAGTCCACCCAAAAAATTTAAACTTTGTCATCATTTACTCACCCTCATGTTGTGCCAAACCTGTATGACTTTGGAAGAAGATATTTTGAACAATGTTGATAACCAAGCAGTTTCAGTTCCCGTTGACTTCTGTTGTATGGACTAAAGAAAAATACAGTGGAATTCAATGGGAACCAAAACTGTTTGGTAGAAAGAAAGTCATACAGGTTTTGAATGACATGAACATGAGGAAATGACAAAATTTTTATTTTTTGGGTGGAGTATACTTTCACCATTTTTCACACTCACACTAATTTAAATGACTAACTTCTGTGCATTGCTATGGCTTGATTTCATGGAAATGACAGGACAGTCCTATTTTTTAGAAAGTGATAGAAATCTTTTTCACACAATAGATATTAAAACAGTTTATGATTATTTAACTCTTTGTTTAAATTATTCTAACTAAACATAATATTTTTTATTTTTGTCTGGGAGTTTGAAAAGCATATAAATAAATAAATAAATAAATAAATAAATTTAAACTGTAAAGGTATTGTGTTGTAAAAAGTTTCTAAGACAGGTTTAAAGTTGAAATCTTTTTGTTTTAAAAAAAAATGGACACTTGGAATATAAAAATGTCCAAAGAAGAAACGCTCAAATGTCTTACAAAACTGGCCTTTAAAGATAAGAGCAGAAATGACATAAAAACTCTATAAGTAGTCCTCTGAAAAAAAAATATCCTTTAGGATAGACTACAAAAAAACATCGATCCCCAGCTACATCATGCTTAAGAGTTTTGGAGGCCCCTGGGTTTACAGCTCATGCTTGCTGGTTGTTCTGCAAGACAAACAGAGCATTGCTGGGCAGGGGCATGGATTAAAGTTCCCAAACAAATCAGGCACAGGAAGTGATGGCATGGGCCTCTGGGCCAGATCATGTTGTTGGGAAAGTGAGTCAGGCAGTGAGGTTTTCAGATGAGGGGGAGACAGGGTTTAGTCGAGTGTTGTCGGGGGCTCCTAAAATTAGAGGTGTGAACTGAACACTGCAGTGCGGCCCGGCACCATTCGCTATACCATATCTGTCATGGGAACATCATCTCTATTTTCTTTTCATTACAAGACCAATCCCTCCTCAAGCCTTTCAAACAACAGTGGAATAACAGCTTATTTGTTCTGTGTGGCCTCTACAGAGGGCGGAGGGATCGTAGCTTTGTGCTAAGGTCCTGCCGGATCCACTTCACTGTTCCTCATCCCTCGCTGAAGGTGGAAACAATCTTTCCACTTAGTGTAAACTCAGTCAGTGAAGAATCAGTGAACCATTACAAGATTTTAGTTTTTCCCACATTAACAGACCAGATCTTTCCTGGCGCACACTTGCGCTGATTTAACCTCAGCTGTCCGCTTTAACTTGATAATGAGTATAATTATTTTTCAGGACAGTTGAGGAGAAAAAGTAGTTCTTAGGTCTTATCATGAGCAGCCTGACACAAAAGCTATAAAAAGAACCTGTTTTGAAGATTTGGTTTTTAGACAAATTAACTCCTGATTTGATAACACTGTACAGTTTAGACAGAGTGAGCTAGAAGATCAGGTGAATGAAAGGAAAGGTCTTGGCAGACTCATTACATTTGGCACAGCGCTGGTTCGAACATGTCTCCCGCCGGCGGTCTGCTTTAGATCAGCCTGACATGATGAACGGTGAGCGGGTGGCAGCGGCGGCCACAGGAGCCCATCTCTACGCATCCAGCGCTTAAGACGTTTGAAATCTGCACAGTTGCAGTGAGAATTGGTTTATGATGCGTTTAACTGCACAGGCGAATTTGGCTCTGAAACCTGGCAAGAGCAGCACCAGTCTATTGAAAGAATATGACCGCTGCTGCTGGTGTATTACAGTAGAAGCAATAATGTTAAGTGATGTCCGCCGATCATATTTCACTAGCCAGACTAGGGTTTGAAAGTTATGATCAAGAACAAGCTGCCGCCAGGCAAGCTGTAATGTAATTCAAATGTTACATTACATTACATAAATGTTAGTGTGCAAATTATACAATTATCTTCAGGGGAATTTCTATAAGAAATTTTCAAGATGCAATCTTAAAAATCTTTTAAAATGACTTTATCTTGTGCCATACAATTGTTTTTTTGTTTTTTTTCCTACTAAAAAGCTGACTGTCTTAAAGAAAAAAAAAATTAAATCCTTTTATAATTAATTAGTCAAGTCAAAGTCAAAGTCAAAGTCTGCTTTATTGTCAATTCTGCCACATGTACAGCACATACATACAGAGAATTGAAATTGCGTAACTCTCAGACCCATGGTGCATACAGTTAACAATAAAACACTAACAGTACACGTAGAATGCAGATAAATACAGTTTAAAATATAAAAACAAACTATACAGATATACAAATAAGGACATTGTAGAAGAGTTAGATTAAGTGGCATAAGGCACATGGCAGATAAAATGCAAATCGGTTAAATAAATAAACCAAACTAAACAAAACAAAACAAAACTGTGCAGATATGAGTATAGTGCAAAAAGAGCTTAACAAAACGAAACTGTGCAGATATAATGTGTAGTGCAAAAAGAGCTTATCAACTAATTAGTGGTATCCAAAATGAAGTGATAAATAATGACAGCATTTACATTTTGTTAGTGTTTGTTGTCTAATTTTGCAGTCAAGAGAAAATATAGACCTTGATAATTTACTAATCTTACTTCTGTGGTTATATATTTGAAAACCCTGTTGAAAAATGTCACACATAAATTGCACCCATAATTCTCACCGTTCCTATTAGTAAAGGGACTCTCTGCATTTTAATGGAAGAGAGCAAATGAAGCAACATTATCAAGTTCTATTATGAAGCTCTTTTTTCTCAGTAACAGTTTAATCTATTTAGTACATTTCAGTTTTACCAATAAAAAAGTAGTTGAAAGAAAAAATTATAAACAAATATGTAGTTGTTTTTCAGCAGATTGTAGGATCATAATGACAATTGTCACTATTGGGAACCACATGAAAAAAAAAAGCATGCAAAGAAAATATGGAGCAGATCTGGAAAATATCTGTTCAGAAGTATCACAGGGACAATCAAAGGCTATTTAGCATGCTTTTAAAACTCCCCTCAGCATGCTTAGGTTTTAATATGTAGGCAATCACCACAACAAGATTTTTGAGGCCCAGCCTTCATCCTTTCAAATCCCGCCAAACGTGAGTAGTTTTGGAATTCTGGAATGCCATCCCAACCGTGAAGCCCCTCTGCCTCTCACCCAGTACTTCATGGAGGGCAATTTTCCCTCTGGCTGAGCCTCCCAAAGCCGCCTCACCTGGAACCAATCTGTAACACAATCGAAGTGTCCTAACTTGAAAGCCTGCTCCCTTCCTTTGATAGTCTCCTCCTGGTAGTCTGCGTGGCGCTGGAAATAGTCCCTTTGTAATCTTCAGATACAAAAGAGAGGAAAGATGGAGGGCTAATATCGTGCCATCAAAGTGAATTATGCAAATGGTAATGCTACAAAGCTCAGACACTCTCTATTTTTCCTGTGAGGGAATGGGAAATGGGGCTGACTGTGGAAATTCTCAGAGCTGTTGTCATCTGCAATGTTCCCTGAAAAACATCAGGACTTCGCCTGGTAATTGCTGAAGTTATGGTGAAGGACTTGGCTGAATGCTCATTACAGGCAGGTGTCGCTAACCTTGTGCTCTGCCTCTTTTTACCTCTGGATAGCCATGGTTATTTACTTCACGTGAACACGTGATAACTTCCCAAACAGGCAAGACAGGCAAGCAATTAAACTTTAATAGCTGTCCATTGAGGGGTCCTAGGGGATTTTCTCCTGAGTCAACATGCCAAGCTCCATTTCCTTTTCCTGCCCTCTTTTTCTCTCAGCAACCTCTCGCTAGAACTCTGGGATGCAATGCTGCGGTTTTTAAGGGGTTTAGAGCTTTTCGTGAGCTTGATGTCCTCAGAGAGAGCCTGGTCTCATTTCTCAGTCATACTTATGAGTTTTAAAAATGTGTGAATTAGCACTTCAATTTATATACATGCATACATATATAAACTACCATTCAAAAATTTGCTGTATGATTTTTTTTAAAAGAAGTAAATACTTTCATCCAACAAGGACACAGAACATGAAAAGTGGTAGTAAATACATTTATAATGTTACGTTATAAAGCTGTTCCTTTGAACTTTGTATTCATCAAAGAATCCTGAAAAAATGTATCACAGTTTCCACAAAAATATTAAGCATCACAACTGTTTTCAGAATTGGTAATTGGAGCACCAAATCAGCATATTCAAATGATTTTTGAAGGATCACCTTGTAAATTATATTTCAAAATATACTAAAATAGAAAACAGTTGTTTAAAAATGTAATAATATTTCACACTATTACCGTTTTCACTGTAGATTTGATCAAATAAATGCAGCCTCAGAGCACTAGAGACTTCTTTCAAAAAACTTACTGACCCCAAACTTTTAAACAGTAATATATATTTAACAGCAGTATATATAGTACATACTTCTATACATGTATACACACTGCTATTAGCATAGCAGCTTATGCAAATAGTAAATTGAGAGAGAGACACAGAGGAAATAATAAATAGATAGATAGATAGATAGATAGATAGATAGATAGATAGATAGATAGATAGATAGATAGATTCTGGTAGCTTAATGGGCATTTAAAATAAAACTTGTAACTTGTCTTTAAGTTTAACAGTTGCACTGATTGGGATGTTTTTGCACTGACTGGTGCTATAGATAGAACAATGACTTGAAGCCGTTCCCTTAACGAATGTTTCAGGGAAAAACAACATAGTTCTCAATCTGCGGGTTTTTGGCCCATCCAGAGGCCTTATTTACTTGCTGGGTGCATGTGATTTTAATTGTGTGATTAGCGGTTATTGAATTAGCAATTGAAGGGCAGAGTGCATGGATGTAAGGGAGAAAATAAAAGTAAGTGTGCTGAGTGGAGCCTTTGTCTCCCAGCCACAATCGTTACCTTTGAGCGCAAGTCACAAGTCTTCATGGGCACATGGCCATGATGACCGGCTACACTCGAACACAGCCCCTGCACCCTCTATAAGAGCCTAATGTACTAATGACTCCCACTTTTATTTCTGCTGTTGTACACATCAGAGTATGTGAGTGGAGCGGTGCGATTTTGAATGGAGCGAGGAGAGGATTTTTTAAAAGTCGGAGCGTCGTGATTTTCACTCGCTCCAAGAGCGCTCCACCACGAGTACAATTCATGCCAACGACCCGTAATATAGGTATAACGACCCGTAATATCACACGCAATCGCTCTCTCAATAATGCATTCAAACAAATGTAATTACAGTGCTACTTCATCTGTATCCAATTTCGAATGAGCAGAAATCTGTAAGAAATGTATCGATCCGTAGGTAAAATAACTGACGAAATTTTCATTATTATTATTATCACAAAATTTGCACTGCAAAAAGCAGCAATTATACCTTTTAAAAGTTTGCACACTGTGTTCCAATAAGCCACTTTGAAACTCTCCTGTTATTTTATTTTTTAATATACGTTATGAATAGAACAGTGATATTTCAAACACACTGAAATATTTTGTCGGCGGAGCGATGTTTCTGATATCAGTGAGCGCGGAGTGGAGCGGAGTGATTATTAAATGCTCGGTGCGCGGAGGGGAAATTGTTGCTGCTGCACTCCGCTCACATACTCTGGTACACACACAGACAGCCTGCATCTCTCATCTGAGCGTGTCTTCTGTAATCGGGTTTCATACTTACAAATCCAGTTAACTCGTGTATTAAATTAACATTTGACCAGACTTTCATCTCGCTAACGATCGTGGGCCGTTTTGAAGTCTCCATTATGCCATTAAAGGAATCTAAAAGCTTTTAATTGGAAGAGAATACACATGCTAGCTTGACAAGATCTTAGAAGGAGTCTCACTAAACTGAGTTTATGTGTAAAAAAGGTCCAATCCATTAATAACAGAAATTGCCTAATTATAAAAAAGTAATAATTGTGGCAATATAAAGTTTCACACTACTGGTCACTGTTTTACTAAATCATAAAGTCTTACAGTGAAAACATGTGTTTCTAGATGTGTATAGCTCATTACAGTAATAGGCAGCACTTAAAGTAAAGCCTGTTGTGTCTGAGTGCATATAACAGCAAAGGCTTGCTTTTTCTGATTGGCAGTAAAATTTTATTTCAGATCACTGCCACTGATTCCCAAGCAGCAAGTGGGGCTTGTTACAACAGTTGGTGAGGAAAGGAAGAGGGCAAAGTGGTATGCTAGGGCACCACATGGTGCTTTTCTTAATTTTCCTGTCTTGAGAGAGACAGAAATTATATGGAAGCCTGTTTCTGAAACAGAATAAAAAATAAAAAAGACAATTGCGACATAAAAAAATCTTGTTACAATACACAAGTAAAAGAAGAAATTGTCATATTATGAGATAAAATTGCAATTATAAGAATCATTGCAAGAAAAATTCCAAGATATAAAAATTTTTATATATAATGTTGAAATTGTGATGTATAAATGCGAAAAACTAATTAAAATTACAAGATATAATGTCATATTATGATATAAAGTCTCACTGTGCCTTGTAGGCATAATTCTTAGTAATTTCAGTATAGCCAGATTGCGAAATATGAAGTCAAACTGTGAGACATAATATTACGTGAAGAGTTGTAATTAACTTTTTATGGACACTCCAGCTAAAATCATTTACTGTCAATAAAGTACACCTACAGGAAAAAACTGCTTAAAACAAAAACTGAACATTCCTAAATGTAAAAAAAAAAAAAAAAAAATGTCCTAAAGATCATCAACGCATTACGTGTGTGTCATATCACCAAACAATAACTCTACACAGAAATGGTTATATTTGCAGTTTAGCGAACAGGATAAGCTTGAGGCAGTTATGCAAACTCTGCCGCTGTAATGCCTTGGGTCCTCCATGACTGCCACATCATATTCTGTTGTTGACAGGAAGGCCTGTTGCCTTCAGGCATGGCAGACCCTCGCCCCGGCTTCCTCTTCTCTCTCCCACCTCTCCCGCCTCACTGGCGGAACTCTCTGCATGCTAAAACAAATTGATTTTACTTGCCTCTTGTGCTCTGAGGTCACATATTAATCTGATTAATTGGTTGACATTGTTCTAGTGCTGTTTGGGAATGTTGGTTATATTTCAACATACTTCAAGGAGGAAGTGGGTTTTGGGGAAGCAGGAGCGAAAGTTCAACAATCTCGTTCTATGAAACTACTTTTACTAGTTTCATAGAACTATGTCTTTTTAAAGGACTTACAGAATGCAGTGGATAATCAATTATTAAAAAAAAATACATTAACAAATCATCTTTTTTTCTTTCTTTCTTTCTTTCTTTCTTTCTTTCTTTCTTTCTTTCTTTCTTTCTTTCACCCATTTTCTTTCTTTCATTATGTCTCACTATGTCCATCCGTCTCTCTATCATCTCTTTTCTGTCTGTCTATCTATCTGTCTGTCTATCTATCCATTTTCTGACTGTCCAAAAAAATCTCATGCCAAAATGTCATATTAATCTTAAAAGGAGAACTCAATATATGACATTTCCCCAGCAAGCGAGGCCCGTTTGCTACTTTGAGGATCAGACATGCTCACAAGTGGCCCTTTGACCTCAGCCAGTAAACAGCACTCGCAGCTATAATTGGAATCACTTGCACCTAAGCAAGATGAAGGGAGCTTTGTTGAGAGCAAGCTTTCTCCTCACTACCTGCATTATTTCAGCAGGATGCACCAGCCAAATGCTATTTTTGACATAAGCTAGAAAAGAAAAATATAAATCAACAACCATCATCATTGACTGCAACCGTTCACACTGTGAAAGGACAGATGAAATTCAGTTATTTCAGATTTTCTTGCATATTCATACGTTTTTGGATTACGCTTAGAGTTTCTATTTATTGCAATTGCATGAAAAAGAGTGATCAGTACAGTCTTCAGAAATTGTCCTTTAGTGTTTTCTATGGAAGAGAGAAAGTTATACAGGTTTGGAACAATGTGAGGGTGATTAAATGACAGTTTTCATTTTTGTGTAAACTATGCCTTTAATTCAGGATGCTATTTCAGAAAAGAAAATGAGTACTGAGCAGCACTTACTCACCAGACACTCAAGATTGTGCTCTTACACTAAGCTCTAAACATTAAAATGAAATAAAGCAAAGATTGAAATAAATAAAATAAAAATATATGTGCATGTGTAGAATATGTACCATCTGGAATAAATACAGTTTTATGGTAGATGGGCATAGTATACCAAGTGTTCATTATCACAGTCCTCTGTGAATGGAGCTGTGAAGAAAGGACAAGTTCTTCCATGCAAGTGTCCCCCTAAATTAAATAAGGAACATGACTCTGATTAGGACTTTATTTGAAAGAGCTTCTTTCTGTCCATTCCAGGACATTCTGGGATGTTAGTGGCAGACAGACTCCCTTTGTTTCTTGCTTTGGGTGACCTCTGCCATGGGAGTTGGCGCTATTGCAAGCCTGACAGCTCTGGTAAAACTTTGGCAACCGGGTTCACAATAACTGCCTGAGCCACACAGTGTGGTCTGGAAGAGCTTCCGAACAACAGCATTTTAAAACATTAGGGGTTAACTTGACTCAGGTGCAGGTGATCCATGTCACACTGTCTAAAATTCAGAGCAGAGACTGAATTTCCTGGAATCATTGTTTATAAGACTCTATTTTCTAATACAATTCCAGATGCGGCAGAGACAACATCTGTTAGACAGAATCAAACAGGAGAAGACATTTTTATGACACAAACAAAAAACACAAATAATTTGATCCATCCCACATCTATTGTATATTATAAATGCTTTTGTTCTTGCCTTACATCTGTCTAAGCCAAAAACTAATGCACTTCGCTATGAACTTCAAATATAATAAGCAGTAAAATTAAACAATTCAATGTGATGAAGTTTATAATAATAATAATAATAATAATAATAATAATAAATTTATAATTATAATTCATTATTATTATTAGTAGTAGTAGTAGTAACTATATCTTTATCAAAATCCCAACAAGTGTTTGAAATGTATCAGAAAACATTATGGAAATAGGATTCAGTTCATACGATGTTTGTCAATTCCTTTTCATTTTAATTTATATCTTAATTTTGGTTGGTCATGCTATACAATGTCCCAAAAAAGAATATGGGAAATTAAAACAGATTTGAAAATGTATGAAATTCAGTTCTCTATGAACTTGTTGAGTTTAAGCTTAAAGGTTTATCTTATTTTTTTACTTTTTTTTTTTCCAATTTAAAACCTAACTTCTTTCTGTGAAATGTTTTCAAATAATTCATACATTTTTAGTGTGAAATAAGTGTCCAGATTGTCCACCTTTTGGGTCCACTATATAGACACCCAAACCATACTTTACAGAAATGTTATCCAGACAGTGCTTTGCTTAGTCTCAGAAATCCGTGATGACATGATGGCAAAATGATGTCAGCACCATTTGCAGTGGCTGACCAGAGAGATTTGTGGTCCATTTTGAGTCACCAGACAACCTTGATGTCACACACTAAATTCACTCCAGCCAGTATATAAACCCCAACAAACAACAAAACATTTGCTTCGAAAAATGTCCTTTAACTGCCTGTAAGAATTAAAAAAAAAAGCTGGAGCTAACCATGGCCAACAGCTTCTGCCATCATGAAGAGTTTAATAGCAGTGTTTTATGTCAGAAACACCCACTCTATCATTAAAACACAGGCAAAGATATCCATAAAATTTGCAGCTTGTTGGGCTTCCTACAGAAGCTCCTAAAATTGGAGCAGCAACTTTTCACTGTGTCCGCACTCTGAGAAGACCTGTTTCTTTTTCCTTTTTTTTTTTTTTTTTTTTTTTTTTTGGCTTTCCCTCAGTCTAGACCCAATAATATCTCTGCATTTGGTCCACTGAAATTAACCCAGCAAAGTGAGTGATGTGGTCCAATGCTTGTTAAACTGGTGAACATAGTGAGAGCACAGTGTTGAAACACCCCAGTGCGATGCCACTTGGCCAAATCTCCATCTCCAACTCCTCACCAAATACTGTAAGCCTTTTTCTGTGGCATCAGTTTTGAAATGTTTTATGTGGAAAGCCATGTAAAATGAGATTGTCATTGAGAGCTTTTAACAACTGTTTCTCTTTTTCAAAATAAATGTTCTTTCGGTCATGGTAATTATCCTGTAGCAAGACCAAAAGAGAGAGTCCACAAGCCTTCAGTGTTACTGGAAGATGCAAGACAGACAGGCGTCTCTCTTCACCACTACACTAAATGAGCAAATGATTTTTAGCTGAACACTCACCAGGACCAAGAAAGAAAAGAAAGAAAGAAAGAAAGAAAGAAAGCTTAACTCTATAAGAAATGTCTTAATTCATCACTTAATAAAAGTATTTGGCTTTACAGTCTAAACCCATAACCAAAAAAAAAAAAAAAAAAAAAAAGAGAATATAAATATATAAATAAATAAAATGTGCATGACTTGGA
This sequence comes from Spinibarbus caldwelli, assembly GCA_039654775.1. Taxonomy (NCBI): domain Eukaryota; kingdom Metazoa; phylum Chordata; class Actinopteri; order Cypriniformes; family Cyprinidae; genus Spinibarbus; species Spinibarbus caldwelli. The sequence goes on along the minus strand of CM077221.1, from coordinate 13,951,150 downwards.
AGGTGCTGTGCTGAAATCATCAGCTTTAAACATTGGTTTATGTGAACAAACTGCCATTAGATAAAAACAAACAACTTTTTTTTCTTGCAATCAGACGATAGTGTATCATTTTAATGTGTTATTGTGATTATACTAAAACAATGAGAAGACAAACTATTTTAAATAGGACACTACTGAATCAAGACAATGAGCCAATCTTGAGAATCAAATAAGAATCTTGAGAAAAAATAAGGTCCATTACAAAACTGCTATTTTCCAAAACCAATGAGGTCAATGGAAAACTTATTTAAGACTAGACTCTGGAAATTACTCAAACTATCATAGCCAGAATTCCATGGAAGAAGATGATTTTAGGAAAAGACTTGAAGTGTAGAAAGACAAGATTTCAAAGACAGACTACAGTCAGTTTGTCCAGATTCTATAAACCATAGATGGTTTTAAATCTCTCCCACGAGAAAGAACTATAAAATGACACCTTACTGATTTCTCTGTTGCTTTAACTCTTTCAGACCCTACATTTATTCCAATGGACATTGAAATCAGTAATAATTTTAATGTTTTCAAGTAAAATGTTTAATACATCAAAATTACATGGCAGAATCTTAAAGGTTATTTTTATTTGGACAACTGTAATGCAAAATGTTTCTTAACGTAAGTACAGTTTTGCCCAATCTTCACCAAAATTGAGTCAGATCATCATTTCTTAATAACGACCTGAATCTACAATGATGCATGTACAGTAATTTATAATTTGTTTAAGTTCTTGAAATAAATGACAAAATCTTATGTCCATATTTAGAATTTTCTGGATACTATCATTTTCTACCCTGTAACATAATTTGGATACAAAAGGGTTAATATATAAAGGGTTGATTATATATATACCATCTCATAGATAATACTATTCTATAAAAGATAGAAAAACTAAACCACAATATACAGGCAACATTTTTTGTGGGCTAAAGATGATATTGAAAAAAAAAATGTGCATCTGCCAAATGCATAAATGTAATATAAAATTTAAATGAAAAAGAAGAAACAATCAATCTTCTCTTCTTGCAAGGCAAGATATTATCAAATACCAGTCAAAAGCATGGATTCAAATATTTAAAAAAATATTATACTGTGCACTTGAATTGCTCTACACAGAAGTAGTTCAGTTTAACTGCATTCTTTTGCCCTGACCTGTGTGTGACCAGACGTCTCTTCCTGTATGATCCTCTTAAACGAATGTTTAATTAAATTATGGTCAAGAGCCCGAGGGGAAGGCAAGAACAAAAGGGAGACACAAACCCCAATGATAACGTTTCCACTTGCAGCCCTGATGGCAGTAGGGGCATGAGAAGGGCGCGGAAAGGAAGAGAAAGTGTAACCTGGTTTATATCGAACTGCCAAAGGGCAGGTGGGTGACCTGCTGCTCAAATAGGTCTGTTTGTGCGTATGGGTGCAGTTATGCATCTAGGCTTAAGTCTGTGTGACTGACTTAACAGTTTGGCCAAAATTCTACAGGGGTCGAATGCATTAAAATACTGCATATCCTGCAGATTTTGAAATGGGGAAAGCTTGGGACTCTGCTGTGAACTCCTCACCCAATTCTACAGTAGGTTTACCTCAAGTGAAAGTCTCAGATTTTATTAACATAGTATTAGCAGAGGCCACAATGAAAATACTACAAATATGAGAAGATTTAGCAAAAACTCACTTTTGTTCAAAAATGTGGGGTCAGTAAAATTTTAAGTTAAATTATTACTTTTCAGCAAGGACAGCAAGGAATTGATCAAAGGTGACATATAAAAGATTTATATTTGAAATAAATGCTGTTTCTTAACGTTCTATTCATCACAGAATCCTGAAAAAAAATTGATTAAAAAAATGATGCAGCAAAACTACTGTCAACACTGATAATAAGAAATGTTTCTTGATTACTAAATCAGCATATTAGAATGATTTCTGAAGGATCATGTGACACTGAAGACTGGAGTAATGATGTTGAAAAGTCAACTGCCATCACAAATAAATTACATTTTAAAATACACTAAAATAAAAAAGGTTGTTTTAAACTGTAATAATGTTTCACAATATTTTACTGTATTTTTGATCAAATAAATGCAGTCTTGGTGAGCGCAAGTCAAAACACTTATAAAAAACATCTTACCAACTACGAAATTTTGTATTTTGTAGAATTTTAAATACTATAAAGTTCACAGGTCACTACCAGAACAGTTAACCAAAAATAGATTTTACCCCCTAATAGAAGTTACAGAGACCTAAAATAAAAGTAAATTAATATGTTCACAGATTTTGATCTTCGACCACTATATGAACTTCAGTCCTTGGTCATCTACAATACTGCCTTAGGAGTCCTGGGTCTGACCATCAGTGAGTTCAGAGGTCACAGCGATGACAGCGGGCACCTCACTGTGAGAGTGTGGCCCACCTCACTAAGACAATAGCAGCCGATCTGCTCACCAACTTCCAAGAGCAGAACTGAGGATCAGGCCTCGGCTTGTGAAAACAGAGACAGGGTCACCAGATGACCTTCGGGATCACACTGAGCTTTCATCCCTTCCAAATGTGCTGAGGGGGAATGCTGCCTCAGCCAGGCCTGGAGAGACCTACCCTGTTTTTCTTGCAATGGAATCATGTTTGACACTGGCAGAAACAAATTATTTATTCTTCACTCTCAAATTCATGAAAATTCCATTTCAGAGACTAAAAGGAGAAAATGATCTTGAATTGATACTGTGATTCAAAATGAAATGGATCACATTCACCTTCATTCCCTGACATTGTTTGCTTGAGGATTCAAACAAATCACAATGCATATTATACTGCATGTCCTCCCGCAACTATAAACAGAGCAAATCAAAGCCTATGTTTATTTAGCTGGACTTTTCCAAAAGATCAGGGTTCTTCTAAGGATTTAGAAATGTTCAATGGGCAAGACTGCGGTGAGAGAGCTAGTCTTGGGATACAAATAAAAAGACACTAAAGTGTAGCCAAGTCTATAATTCTCTACTTCACATGGATGTTCCCCAGCTAGATTTTCAAAGTCAAATCCATGAGGGACTCATTCAAGACAACAGGTCACAAAAACATCAAGATTTTTACATGAAGTTCTATAAACTCGTTTAGGAAAGAGTGATGATTAGCCCTGTTTGACAGAAATGCCCTGAACATGTGGAATCAAAAGCAGTGCCAGTTCTACTCTGGGATGTGTCACAAATCTATGACCACCCCAAATTTACACCACAATAAAAGCACTTGCACAATGTTTCTACACAGCCATCATTATTGGCAGCTCAGTGGACAATGTTCTTGTGTGATACCACTGTAATTCTATGGTATACTAGCAATTATAATGTGGTAAATGAAAACTAAGGAGAAAGAAAGTCTGTCTGAACATTGTCACAGTCGTTCATGATTGAACCAGAATTTTTGAAAGGCAATTCTATAATAACGCTCATGACAGAGACAAAGTGAAAAAGAAAGTCTTTCTGGTGGTCATGGAAATAGCAGGGTAATATAATGGAGCAGATGTGAAGACATGTCAGAGTAGCCAGCGAATTCTATTATTTCGGTGTTCAATATACCGATATATTGTATGACAACTCCATTCACAAATTTGACAAGCAGATAATAAAATATAGAATTTTTCTTTAGGGGGGGAATTTGGAATGACTTTTCTCATTTATAGACAATAGTAATTAAATCATTACTATATCAGTACTTAACACTGTACATATGGGGCATAACTTTTCTAAAAATACACCACGTCAACCTCAATAACACCAATTTTCTTGTTGTTCAGTATGAAGTACTTAATGATATTTTGTCTCTTGTTTAATTCTGTTTTCACCAAGCGGGAAAAACACCACCACACAATAATAAATGAGCCACCATTTAACTCAATTTTCACTTCACCTGGAAAAAAATCTAATTCATAGGGAGGAAGCAGTGTTAAACTGTTATAGGCATGCATTAGGCCACACACGCCCATTTGAACTACTTTATGAGACTAAATGAAGTTTACTTAAACATTTAGGATCTTGATTCCAATAAACTTATTTTCCAATAAACTGGCATTCCATCTTTTCAGACTAAAAAACAGTCAGTGTCTTAATAGTGTTTCCCATTTATTCACCTGATTCCACATAATTTGAACCAAATTCAGGCTCATTTGAACATTATGGGCTTGTTTTGCTTTCTTAAACAGAAAGGGAATTGGCAAAATGCTGCAGAACAATAATAAACCTCAGGAAGTAACAGCCTCATATGAGCAGAATGACAACCATATTGCTCAAGAATAAAGAGCTAAAAACATTCTAAAAATTTCCAGCGCTGCATCCTTCAGCTAAAAAACTCCTTTAATAAAATCAATATGAACATGAAACTTTTAAGAGAAACTCTCAAGTCTTTTCAATAGATTCAGTATTTCTAACTCACTTCTCACCATTTTAAAAACGCACAGATAGAGCTGAGAAAGTTGTGTGTCCTGTTTTCAAATTGAAAGCATTTGGCCACCAATTAGGTGTTCTTAAGACTGTATCTTTTTTAAAGAAAATTCAAAGTCCTGGTGCTGCAGTAGTTTGCCAAGCCTTGTCCTTTGACTACTGTCATAAAAGGCATCCTTAACTTAAAAAAAAGAAAAAAAAAAAAAGAAGAAAAAAAACACATTCGAGATTGCACTGGTTCAGATCAGTCATATCTCAAAGACAATAACTCAAAGGCATGAGGAATTGTAATTCTAGACAACATAAGCTATGCACAAAGCAAGACATCATCTTTTTACAACAGGAATAGCGACCAAATCAGCATAAACGTCTACAGAAGCACAACTGTTGGTTTATTATCAGACGCTCAAACATAATAGAACCAACCACAGCACCCAACACTCCCACATCTGGCTTTTCCCAGCGGGATGAGGGAAGAGAAAAAAAGAAGACAATTGCTGGACATTTGTGTAATTTATTCAGGATAAATTGCTACCAAAATTGCTGTCTGCAAGCCATTTGCACAGCATTATCTGTGAGAAATGTTTGGAGTTTCCCAAATCCAGCGTGCTTTCGGGGTGTCACAATATACATTTTTATTATTTTTAATTTTTTTCAGAGAACAGCAGAATGGAAACTGTAGCATAAATTATATTATATATATATATATATATATATATATATATATCTGTGTGTGTGTGTGTGCATGCTTATAACTCTTCTGCCTTTCACATACTGATAAAACTCATCTAACCCATGATGCTGAAGTGGCTGCCATGGGATAAAAATTAAAAGCAAGACACTCACAGCACTCATAATTCTGCCCAAGCATGAGAAACGCCAGTTATTTACATACCAGTGGTCAATTGTTGGATACGTTTGGTATGATTGGTGTTTCTCGAGGTCTTTCTGTGCATCTCTGCATTTCACAAGAGAACTGCTGATACAATAGCACACTCTGTTTTTAACCAAACATGTTTGAATGACAGATAACTGCAGTGACACTGATTCATGGAATGTGCCTATTTTCCGTTTCATAACATTGAGTACTCTCATTCCATTTCTTCAGAATACTCAAAGTGATTCTTTTGATCAATAATAATCCAGAAGAAACTGCGGTGCTTCTCTTATCCTGCTTTGGAATGATGAGAATAATCCCTCTCGCTCAGTTTCTAGTGCTTTTTTCTCTTTTCTATCGCTCTTCTTTCCTCTTGTGCTTTTTTCCCCTCTCTTTTAACTGCCGTACAGCTCATCTCGGGTGTGCTCTGAATTTGAAGAAGTGGCATAATTCACCCAACTGATCATGTCACTAAAGGAGCGATTGTAAGATCAAGACCAGATTCCAGCATCAGTCACATATGGGAAGCATTTTTATAAATCTTAATCAATTTTCATCTGTAGATTAAGGGGGTCCCAGGCACAAGCATGAGACCTCCAATGTGATTAGTAGATCCGAATCCAGTGAGGTGTCGCAAAAACGCCTAGTTTTTAAATAAATAATGAAAAAAAATCACAACAGTTTGATTTTACAGTCTCCAGCATGTGCACCCGCGAACGATACTGAACACCCAACACTGGTCAAAAAACTGAAAGGGAAAAATTCAAATCACAAATTTCTCTCCATGGATGAAAGACGATATTTATCATACACACATCTGACGTCTCTTTGGTCTTAACCACAACTTTATAACGTCTGGCTGAAGAGCTGGTCAGGATGGGGTGTTGAAGGCCTGATCTGCCGCTGGGGGTTAAACTATCTTTGACCATGAAGACAGTGGCGAGAACAAGCATGATGACTCTCTCGCTTCGCTTCCTCAAGTCCTGTTTATTCAATTAAAGATCAGTACAACCGCTGTCTTTTTCCCCCTCTTTCTCTGTTTAATTTGATCAGAAAATCTGCTGATGCAGGCTGCCCCCAACTCATGTGAAACCAATTTCAGCTACACATAAAAATCTGGAGCAAAACTGCAAATAGACATGTCTCATCCTCGCCCAGGAGACGTTCTCACATCTGGGCGAATCTGAAAGGTCCGTACCCACATGACCGGGTGGAGGTCAAGAGCCAGACCCTGAGCAGGCTGGGGTGCGGTATTGGTGGGGTTGTGTCTCAGAGTGCACAGACACTGCCACAAAACACACACAACGGAATAAACAAGCCTACAGCCAAGTCTGTGCGTCATGTTGCATACGAGCAGGACCACAGCATGACTGTGGTGGAAGCACACCATCTGGTTACCATGGAGAGGTGATGGCAGTGATTTTACTCCCCTCTCCCAAGCATTCCCCTCTGCCTCACACATAGGAATAATTCTGATGGGAAAAAGATTGCCTTTCAAATGATTCCAGGGTAATTCGGTTCCTGATCATAGTTACAGTCCTTTAAATGTTGTTGAACGTCTGCTCTACCAGTGTGACATTATCACAGGCAAACAGGTTAAAGGGAGAATTTATACCTAAATGACAATTCTGTCATTGTTTACTCACCTTCATGTCATTTCAAAATTGTCTGACTTGGAACACACACACAAAAAAAAAAAAGAGATATTTTGAAGAATGTTTCAATTGCTTTTGCCCTTACAATGAAAGACAGTGGAGACCAAGAAAACACTAAACATCCCTGACATTCTGTGAATGGACAAAAAAAAAAAAGGCTTGGAACAACATGACTAACTGATGACAAAATGTTCAACTATCACTTTAATAATACATATATAGGCGTACTTTGCTTCTAGACAATGTAATTTAATGTATTTGTGTCCTCTAGCTGGCATTTCGTAGTGTACAGTGTCTAAGAGAATATACTGCCATTCAAAAGGGGACGGTGAGATTTGTTAATGTTTGTGAAATCTCTTATGCTAACCCAGGCTGCATTTATGTAGTCAAAAATACATAACTGTAATATAATGAAATATTACTATAATTTAAATAATTCTTTGTTTTAAAATAGAATTTATTCTTGTGATGTCAAAGGTGAATTTTCATCAGACATTATTTCAGTCTTCAGTGTCATATAATCCTTCAGAAATCATTCTAATATACCAAATTGGTGCACAAAAAAAAAAAAATTAAATAAATTAAAAAATAAAAATAAAATCCAAATTTTTATGTATATATATATATATATATATATATATATATATATATATATATATATATATATATATATATATATATATACACAGTATATATATATACACAGTATATATATATACACAGTATATATATATATATATATATATATATATATATATATATATATATATATATATATATATACACACACACACACACACACACAAATATACATACATACATATACTTTTTTTTTCAAGATTATTATTTCATGTATCCATCAATTCATCCATTTAATGCATCCTTGCTGAATAAAAGTATTAATAAAAGAAAAAGAAAAACTTTTGAACGGTTTTGTATATTGAAAAAACTACATGAAATACAGCATAGCTTGAACCCATGCAGCTCTTAAGGAGTTTTAATTTAGGAAAAATAATACAAAGAGATATAATACATACAAAAAAAAATACAATACATATAATTAATGTTTTTTTGTTGTTGTAGTTTTTTTACATACTTCAGACAGTTAGCATTCAGGTCCTTCACCTTAAAATCTGCTGTCAGTGGAATGATGTTATAAAAGCCGTTTTTGGTAAATTGTGTGAAAAGCGATTGTGTCAGTCATCAGGTCATAAAAGATCCTTCTTAACATATACACATATTTCACACAAATACTTAGCTTTAAATCACACGTTGCCTAAAAACCTTGACAGACAACACCCACTAATCATTTATTCATTGAGTCTGTGGAACGTCTCCATGTTAATTAACCTGAATAAAAAAAATTTCATTTTAAAGTTGAAGCTGATAAAACTTGTATATTAAAATGTCATCTTATATTTAGCAAAACCAGCTATGGTAAAACAGAAAAATAGAAAAGTCACTCGCTTTGAAAAAGTGACGTAAGTCACACTTTTATTTTTAGTTATTTATTTATTTTTTTTTACATTGTACTGTTTGATATTATCCATTATAATTTGACACAGAGGGCTGCGAAACACTGACATTGCAGCTTTCATCCATGTGCGTAACCGAACACATTACTGTGTGGACTGTTGGTGTTAACTGTGATTAGGAAATTAGGAGACATTACAAATCAAAAGGCACACAGCAGTATATGCTGTCAGAGTGGGCACAAGTAATCAGAGCCAATCTGGGCCATGTTCAGATCAAATGCATGATGTGTATTGCACATATGCACAGACGCAGATGAAAACTGAACTCTGGTGGGGCCTGCGCTTCATCTGAACATTGAAACGCATGTCAAGTTTGTTTGAGGGCCAATTAGTGTTGTTTATTGCCTCGGAAGGCCTGTTTGGACTCTGGTAGAGATGCACTTCGTACTAAGCAAGCAGCCTGTTGAAAGAAAGCAGGGATATATGGAAATTTAAGCACAATGGCATCCCATTGCCTATGCCCAGGGCAAATTACTCAGATTGAGATTGATTCACAAGCGCTAAAATAAAATGAGGAACTGCTTTAATGTTATTAGCCAAATGGATTAATAAAGCGTGAAGTGACTCTTGCAAATAAAATAACAGATCATTTCCTTGCTTGTTTTTCCCGCTGTATGTCTTGGTTGCATCTGCACTGAGAGTTATTGTGAGCTGCTGTTACTGAACAAAACCATCAATTATGACTCACTTGTCACGCCACATTAACATCTTCAAATGGAAGCATCCACTGCCTTTGGCACAGGCCAGTGCCCCGTGTGACCAATAATGTATTTTCATCAATGGTCAACTTGAAACTGCTACCATAACTTTTAAATATGTTTTGAAAAATACAAAAATAGATGACCTCCAAATTTACTTAAATAAGCCCCATTGAAAATGCTGTCAAAGGTCATTTCCTGACACAATGACCTCTCTTATATCAGAATGAGGAGACGCTTGATAATGACAAAGTGAAAGCATAAATATTATAAAAATAGGTGCAACAAGCATTAAATTTAGAGGAGAGTTAAATTTGTCAGCTTTGAGGCACATCTGTCATAAATCTAATGTTGTAAAAGAGACGTCTACTTGAGGGCAGAGCATATCATAAAATAATAACCCATGGCATCTCAACATACTAGACTATTTTACCTCAATGCAAACCACAAACAATAAGAAACAAATCTGTTATGCTTTATATGCAAGTTAAAAGCTTCTAGTACACATATGGTAAGGTTTTCCACAGAGCATTGTCAATAAATATAAGATTCATATCATGGCTTGAATCCACTCTTTATCTTTATGTCACAATGTTTACTTTTTATTATAAATTTCTTGACCGCACCTTCAGTGGAGCAAAACACTTTATTCCACCTTGTGGTTGTTTATTATTAAAACTGCCAAATATCATTGTCAGTTAACTTGACTGAGGTTCAGTCAAATTGTGATGGTGTACGCATACTAAAAATTATTTAAACTGAGACTCTTTTTGGCCCATTAGGCTCGGTAGTTGAGTATATTGTGCAAGCCTATGAAAACACGTGTTGCACAAATTGCACTATGCATGAGTTATATAGGATAAAAAAGAACTAAAAGAATGAAGACGGCAAGAATTTTGAGAGAACATCGGATCATAAAACAAACTTTTTTTAGTGCAAAATATGCTATGTGCAAATAATCATTTAGTCATTAAATGATTATTTTTTTCAGTGATGCAAAATAATATCTTAATGAGAAAACGTTTTAAGATTTTGAATATTTGTGCATATTGCTGCCAGACCTCACTGTGATTAAATGGATCTAATAAAGTTTTAGTCTCACTCCTTTTGCAAAGGCTGGTAAAAAAATAAAACAATTTAAAAAAAGTCACAGATTTCTTAAATTTACCCCCTTTGACAAAGTATTCCATAGAAAACAGAGTGAGATTCCAGCATCAAGTCTTTCATGGGGTTTTGGGCTCTGAGTGCTACCACAGGGATATGGTTTGTCACTTATGTGAGTAAATGCCTCAAACAAAAAAAGTTTTAGTTTTAATTTATCAGCAAATTTGACAACATTTTTACTAAGCAGTCCTTTTATGCTACACATGGTTAAGACGGAAGAATTCCTATTGTTTCTGAACAAATAATTTGACACTTAAAAACAGATGCAGATAATTAAAGGCTAACTGAGGAGATGACAAATAAAAAGAGCTAATAATTGAAAAAGAAAAAAGACTAATTATGGAAACCAAATGGTAAATGTTTGCTGAAGAACTATACTAGGTTAAAGGAATGTTTTACATAAAAAAATAGATGTTTTAAATTAATGATAATAAAACTTTATGGTTATTTGGTTGCACAACAACAAAAACTATAATTAAAGCAAACATTTATACAACCAAAATTAACACCAATGATTTACTCAAACTTTTGCACAATACAAATGCCTGCAAATACAATTTTGCCTTTCTAATACATATTTTGTGTCAATAAAATGTCATGCTCAATGTGTTAAATTATTAAACGCAGGTGGATCTGTGGTTTATACTAAGCTTTCAACAGCGTTCCAGAAAGCTGACACTTTTTAAACAGACAGAGTGTTATCGTTCACTGTAGCCACTTTCACTGTATTCGCCACATATCTGTTCTAACTTGCATTTATAGAGCATGATACTAATAGCAAATAATTACAGAGAATGAAGCTGGGGATGAGAGGGGAAAAAAAAACACTTGTGAGTGTAGCATGAAATACTTACAAATACCTACATACATCTACATATCCACATACACTGAAAAAAACGACTCATTGAATTTACTAAAAAAAATAAAAGGTAAGTGGTTGCAATCAATTTATTTTAGCTACATTTAAATAAATTTAGTTGACTAACTTTCAACTAAATTTGTTTATTTAGATGTAGCTAAAACAAATTGATTGCAACCACTTGCCTTAAAATTTTTTAGTAAATTCAATGAGTCATTTTTTTCAGTGTAGATGTGTACATAAAATGATACAAAATTATATTATTTTAGTTTAAATATATTTGCATTGTCTATTTAATGTTTAAAAGTCTAAAGAATAAACAGTCAAATTTGTCAAATATGTGTGTGGATTAAAACATTCAAAATACATTACAATTAAGCAAAGAAATAAGATTTTAGCAACTTCTCTCCTGCAAAAACAAGAATTCTGAACTGAATGGCACTCATTACAGAGGATCCATGTAAAGTAGATGGGAGTTTGAAAGCAGAGTAAATGTGATTCCACAATTCAATATAAGATACTACTAACCATTTTAGATGACAAAAACAAACAAAAACAGCAGTTTTATACTTTTTTAATACAAAGAAAATCAATCTGATAGCCCCAGCTATATCCATAAATACAATTTTGCTAATTCTGAAATAACTAAATCAATCGAAAGGGTGGAATGACTTATAAGGTGAGGGCATTGCACTCAAAATAATCTGCCCTGACACATGGAGACAGTGATATATAAACTCACAGGCACCTTTTCAGTGGACCAACTGCCCTTCATATCCAATCAGATGGAGAGAGGGCTGGAAACAGACTGTGGCTGGTTCACATTTGTTCTGCTGTGGCATGTGCCCTACATGCAGGATCCTAGAGGCTGATCTCTGCCACAATAAATGTCAGGTCACTGGAACACAACCTGATGTTAAAATACTCATGTGACATCATGTCTACAAGTAATACCTGTCCACAGGGGCAGCCACATCCTGCAAGCCTCCTGTGTCAGCAAACACAACATTATTCCTGCACTTTCTATTTGTAGCTCATCTTACCAAAGAGCCATCTGTGGAAGCAGGTTCAGTGAGATGCTTCAGTGATTTCAAGGGACTGTTTTATTCTCCATCTGGAATGCACTGATTTTGTTTATGCCAGCAGCTGGTCTTTTTCTGCAGGGTATGGGAGACTAGATAAAAATGTGTAAAGCGGGCTAAATTCGTTTTGCTTTATTCAGCGTGTAAAAGACTTTTAACATGATGCACGGACAATAAAAAGAGAGGGGGCTTTTTCTATTTCAGAATAGTACAGTTAACTGCGGGTAAATAACTATGAACGCGGGACATCTAACTGTAGATTTATAGCATGGGTGAATATTGATAAATTCATTAGTCGGCATATGAAGTTACGCTCTTTTTGTCCGTTTATCTATTAAATTACATGCTATAAAACATTAAAAATGCAGTTCATACGAAAATGAATACACCTTTTCTCATGTTTTCATTTTTTTAAATTAGTTATAAAAAAAATTGGTAAAAAGAAATCTGTTTTTAAAAAACCGGTGAAACGATTTAAATATTTAAATATTTGACAAATTAAATTAAGATAAAATTTTCAAATATTCAAATTTTGAATTAAATAAAAATGAAAGAGTACATGAAAAATGTAATACAATGCCTGTTAAGAATAATTAGGGTTTTTTTTTTTTTTTAATGCAAAACCAGCAACAAATCACAGACTTCAAGCTATTCCAAAAATAGCCTGCACTAATGAAATAATCCTAGACACGTGCGTAGTGCTGAGACATTTAACGGCCATAAATAACTCAAGAGATAATAGCCCAAACATGTTAAAAAAATATCCAAGAGTGTTCGACATGAAAATGGAGCCGGTTCTGACGAGTTAACGTTTATCATTCACGAGGGCAGTCTGAAAATCCAGACCTAAAACTTTAAACCTGAGCTAATTCAATTAGTCTACATTTAGCCCTGGGCTTGAAACGAATCTAATCAATGCACTTTTCTCTGAAAGTGAACCTTTGCGATAGATATTTGCACAAGAATTGACCCCAGAGTCTGCTCACTGCAGATTTGATTTGTAATGTCTCCTAAAGTCAAATACTTGCGTGCATAATTCCACATTTGATTGTACACTGCATATGTGAACGGACGCAGAAACAGTGAAAAACATGGGTTTATCTCATGATTGCAAAGAAGAAAATTAGCTATGAGAAAATGGAAATATTTAAAAAATAGAAAACAATGAGACCATAATCAGAAAATCTAAATACAGAAGAAAATTAATTTCTCGTTTAGGCCTATATAAATAATTACATCCGTTAAAGCTTAACTATAAATCTGACCTTAAAAACATTACAATGATAAAATAATTAGTCAATGTTTTATTATCAATGGCAGACAGCTGCGGTAATATTAGCGGTAGAAATACTCATCTCAATATTGTTACAACTGCAAGCAACCAACCCATTGCAGCAATCCAATTAAGCTCGTATTTCCTTTAGTAAGTCAAAGATTTGGTTGCGGTGGACAGAATGATCACTTCTTTTTTTAGACTATAGTTCTTTCATGGATAGCGGAAGAATTGGTGTACGAGAGAATTTCAATGCAGCACCAGAAATGAATGCTCTATTGAATGTTATAAGGAACGCAGCTTTAGCTGAGACAGTTTTACTTTATTTCCCCTCACTAACGTTCTTAGCTAAAAACTGCTGCTTTCTAATGCCACCGAATACAAACATTGTTGTAGATCACTTTTAATTAAGGCGCCAGAAATAAACTATTTCAGTCAAGTCATCAAATAATAATAATAATAATAAATAGAAAAATAACAGGCGGAAAATAAATAATATATTTTAATAATGGACTCAGGTTGCTGTGAAAAAATATATATATATATATATATATATTATTATATTATCTTGCCCAGTCTTCCCCTCTGCTTTTCATATTCTAAACCAATGCAGGCGTGCGTTACCATAGGACTACGCCATCACCGTCTTTGGAGTTATTTAGTTATTATGCATGAAGACGTAGTTACTTACAGACATTAAAGCAACTGCAATATCTTACAATATATTAGATGTCACACGCTGTTTACTCGACTCGTTACCTAACCAACTTAAAAGCCTGGCTCGAATAGCTTGTTATTGCGAAAAGAAATCTGGGTAATAAATAAAAAAATAATAATAATTTTTGGTTGCTGCATACAAATTAATAGACATCTCACTCACCAAAAAGATCTTGATCATGAATAGGCCTCGAACCTCTTTCTTCTCTCTACTGTGGATTCGGATTCGGATAACAGTCTTGAAAATCTCTAAATCAAGATAAAATTAAGAACCTGAAAAGGTCACATTAGTTTATATTAGTAAACTATTAGGCCTAGTGTTGCTATCGGAAATTTAGTATCAATGTTTCGCCGATTTTTTTTTTTTTTTTTAATGACAATGCACTTAATAAAAACGAAAAGATTTTTTTATGAAGTGACAAGTCAGTTAAAAAAAATAAATTAAGCACAAGAAATTAATAAATATTTAATTTGCATAAATGACAAAAAGCAAAAAGTGTATATGTTTTACGTGACTGAAACTTTTGTTGCCCAAACTTGTTCATCACCATTGCTACAACGTCATAAAGGTTTTACAGCCACTTAGACCAAATACATTATGAACACGTCATAATGGGCAAGACGTTGTTTCAGCAAGGATTATTATAGAAATAGAATGAGAAAACGTGAAAGCTAAAACATTGGTCATTTTTTTTCTTAGATACTACAAAATTTCATGCTGATTGTTAAACACCATATAAAAAGATCCGACAAATACCAACATGAAACATGATATACTGTTTGCAGCAAGAAAACAAGGGACTGCCTGACAATAAATGACAAATTAGTGACAAGTTCTACTCTGGCCTGAATCTATCTCTAATAGGTTTTAAAGCAGTCTATATAATGAAAATGATCTTGTGTGTGTTTATTCAAGTTTGATAGTCTTACTCGGCTTTAAAATTATTTACATGCACTAAAACGACATCATTAAATCGATGGCAATATGATGTCAAAGGCGATATCAGAAGAGAAGGGTCACCACAAACCTTTTTAAAAAGATAAAAACGTCAAATAAAGTGAGAAAGGATTTGGAACAGAGAAGAAAAACAGAGTCTGTGGCTCAATGGCTTTTACGCAGCAAACATACAAGCTCGTACAGAGCTCTAGCTTTTTTCTTTGTTGGCGAGATTAAGTCTCGAGTTAAAAAGCATTGCGAATCAACCATTAAATTGCTCCCTCCGTGTTGCCCTTCACATTCAATGAGTTATATATTTCATATCCTAATGACATTAATGTCATGTGTTAAGTCCCCCCACATATTTCCAACAAAACATTTTTTCTTCTTAGCAAAGGTCTGACCTCACCCATTCATTTCATCTACATAATAACCGAGGAGAGGTCTTGACGTGCGGAGTGGTCTATACCGAGGAGATCTGGGCTGCATCTTCAGAAGACGCATTTTTCGTTACTCCTCTAACCTTAAGGGGGCTTTTTAGCTTTTGGTTAGCTATCCGTTTCTGGAAAACATCTGAATCATTTTATAACCAAAGCCAGCTGCTGCACAAGTCAATGCGTGCGTGCGTGCGTGAGTGTGTGTGTGTGTGTGTATTCGTTTGTATGAGGAAGAGGGAGAGAGTGTGAGAGTATCTGTTCGCTTTGCTCTCCAAAAAGGAAAGAAAGAAAGGGGGGAAAAAAAAAACGCTTGGACGTCTTTCTTTTCCCGAAACTTTTTTTTGTAGGAATGAACGCCGAGACGTGCGTTTCATACTGCGAAATGACATCCATGGATTCATATTATAGCCCATCTGCACCTCAAGGTAGGGATCACCAGGCGAACCCTTTCAGGACATTCCAGGCGAGTGACACCAAATACAGCCCCGCTTTCCTGACCAACAAAGGTCAGGCGTACGGGGAAAAATCTGGGAGCCCGTTCCAGCAGGAATGCCAGTCATTGGATGCCACTGCTGGGGAAGGCACCTTTAACAAATACCACCTCTTCATGCAGAGGTCCTCCTGCAAAACTCCCCCAGACAGCAGCAAACTCCAGCAGGAAAGCGGACACAACGGAGGGCTCATCTCGTGTTACGGTGAGTTGAAAACGAAGCATTTGTAAAACAGTCTTAGTTGAGAGAAGCAACTCAGGATGTCTTCTCTCTTCTCGTTTTACGGCGAATAAATGCAGAGCAAGAGTACAAGCAGATTCTAGTAAGAGTAGCATTCAACTGCAATGACATTAATGTTTTTATGACTCTGTTAAGAAAGGATAATCTGCAAAGCGCTTCAATAAAAAGCTACAATTAGACCAGGTTATTTTACGTGAGAGGCAGTTATTCATATTAATAATCACATCAGAGTAAAGTCCATCTGTAGGCTAATATTTACAAAGCAAATGCAGTGGACTTCACAACTTACTACCAATATAACTGGCTCAGCTATCACAGTAACACAATTAGGAAGAGGCATAACCTCCCCGGCAATTACATTTTACCTTTGAAGACCGAATTAAATTATATTTAATGCGATAATCTGAATTACAATCCTTAAAACTGGATCTGAATCAGACAATTGAATTAACACATTTCGGAAGGCAAACGCAACTAATTTTATACGCTTTTACAAGTTGTCGACGGCACATTGAGTGTTTTCTCTCACTATGATTGCAGGCTCGGATCTATATACCAATATAAAAACCCATCAAGGCCAAAGCCAAGAATGGGAGAACATTTTGCACAATTCTAACAGTTATGCAAGTGCTGTGCTTTATTTGGAATTAGATATATTCAATAATTATTTCCAAATTCCATATATTCCAAGTTATTAAAACATTTTTATTGCGAAAAGCGGAGGCTTTGCACTGAAAACTGAACTAGCATACTAAATCAAAAGAGTCCTTTAACCAATAGGGTACTGAAAATGTTACAACCAAGTTGTACATTCAATAATAAACTCTGTAGAGTCATTTCATCTTCTATAATTGTATATTTAAAAAAAGAAAAGAAAGAAAAAAGAAACCCACACATTTATTTCTTTCAACACGTTCTAGCAATCTGAAGCATAGTGTTCGTGGATGGAAACGGCCCTGAGGACTTGTAAAGGAAGCTAGGAAACTAAATAAGTTCAACATAAGATACACAAGAACTTTTCTCAGGATTCCCGTCCTTTGACATCCATCACTATCTCATGCTATTGAATAATAATAATAATAATAATAATAATAATAATAATAATAATAATAATAATAATAGGCCTAATAATAATAATACGATACGAATGACCATATTATAAAAAAAAAAGTAATAAAATAAAATAAAGTCTATAATAAGATTGAAATAGGAGGGACACGGAAGCCAAAGAGCTGGTAGTGGTAGCCCATAATGAGGTTGGAAAAATGTTTCAATGTGTCCATAAAAAGTCTTCTGCAAATGTTTGTTTTAGTTAATGAATTTTTAACAATGCACATATTTTAAACTGACACTAATGTGTTTGAGATTAAACGAATTTTATCGACTTAAGAAAAGCGTCAGGTGTGCTGTGCGGCCATATATTAAAGCTGTACGAGCTGTCTGCTGCTTAAAATAATAGAAAAACAGGCTTATAATCACTAAAGCCATTTCTAAGACTGCATTGTTTTTGGCTCATTCGAAAGTAGAATATATTTCCAAATTTAAAAACACTTTCGATGAAGATTTCGGTGCAGAAAAAATGTTTTGAAAAATGGCTCATAATGATAAACAATTACAAATAAATATCATGACATTATAAACAAAGCTTTAAATAAAAACATGATTCACCTTTCAAGAATAGACAAGAAAAAATGCCTTTTTGACATAGGCTACAGTCTCTTGGTTTTTTTCTTTTTTTTTTTTTTTTAATAATTCAGGATACCAGAAAAACACAACACTGACTGCAATGAGAAACGTCAAAAAGAATATGCTAACCACGCTATATCTCAATCTGTTACAGACATGCAACAATTCCATAGGCTATGATATGGGTGGAAAGTGCAATACGGGTTCATCTTTTAGCCTTAGTTATCAAAAAGATTTGAGGTACAGAGCATTGTAAAAGAGACCTTAAGAACATGACGAGGTTATTGTTAGGCATATTAGTGAAAACAACTAAGATAGAAAAAAATAATGAAATAAAAAAGCAGCAGCAACACAATAACAACGACATTAATCGTAACACTTTTAGAGATATACTAAATAAGATATTAAATATTTGTGATCGCATTCACATTTTCATAACGACCAAATACAAAGTCATTCGTTTGCAGCTGCAGCTTTCGGCAACGCGCTGCATAATAAACGGATGACGCAACGAGATATCGACATACATTAGATTTAATAATGGTCTGTTGTGCAGATGTTGTCAAATAAAAGTCCTGTTTCCCAAACTAATCAAAGCCTCTCTGACAGAAAAAAGACCATGTGAGTTGACTAACAGAACCTTACAAGCCAATGGCAAAATTAGCTCGTTTAATTTTAAGTTAACTTGTTTTAATAGGAAACACTTTACAATATCTTCAATGTCACTATTAATATAGCATGATGTAATGCCTAACAGACCAGCTGTTGATTTAGATTCATAAAGGCCTGAACCGATATTTAAATCTTACATGTACCTAAATGTTATGACTTTTAAAAATATATTACCAAGGACCTGTTATGCATTATGTAATAATGTTTGTTCATAAATAAAAGTTATTATAAAGTGTTACTTAAGTGATGGGAGGTTTAAGCAGTTCCAATCTTTCAGCACAAAACAATCAATAATTAATCTGCCCACAAGGTATAATATTACTGCCTGTAATATGAAGAAAGTGTCAGTGGTAAAGAAATGGATTTACCTTCAGCAGCTGGCTTAAAATATAGCTCATCATGCACGAAAAAATGGAAGTAGTAATAGAACAGAAAACAGAAATAGAAAACAGAACACTTGTCTGTTTTAAAAAATGAATGTCTATGTAGAGCAAGTAATACTTATTGAAATCAGTTACAAAAAGTGCTGATCTTTTTAACCATATCCTGCTCTGTTCATTGTTGTTCATTCATTAGTAAATAGTTGCTGCAGAATCCATGCCTTTGGTTGCATTATGCAAAAAAATATCAGCTCAAAGGATTCGTTTATTTTTTAATAAGGGATAATGAATGCATCATGTAATTGATCTAGAGGTTAGTGAACACTGAGTAACTGATTTAAATTGAAAACATGTTCCGTCCATCTCAAAACAGATGAATCAATTTATGACTGTTTGTGTGCAATATTTATAATATTAATATGTTTGCAATGGACATGTGTGACTGCTGAATGCTGCCACAAACAACCCTTTCAAGACAATATGTTGATCATATAATTAGGAAAAAGCTACTTTGAAGCACAAAGAATAATAATCAAAAGAATAATAATGAGGCTGGCCGATACAGATAACTGCCTTTTATTAGGACAATGAAATTGCAAAAAGTTGTCTAATTTGAAAGACCATTGGGATTATCAAATAGTAAATCATAATATAATATAATATAATACTCAGATCTACATTTCATTTACAAGAACTTGTTAAAAGGTAATGACTTGTTTTGATCTGAAGAGACATCATTACAGCAATTCAAAACATGCAATATACAAAATGTCCTGCCAGAGAAATTTGTTAGGCCAAAATGAAAGTTGCTGAGGCCAGTTTTTGTGTGTAGTGGATTTATGAGGTGTGATTCCTAAAGAGGAAAGAAAAGAAGTTAGTGAATAAATAAATAAAAGCCTCTGTTTAAACCATGATACTTACCAGCATCGAGCATGGCTTACTTAATAATTCTGGTTTTGAATGGAGCCGCAGTCACAGACTAGATTTGCATCAACGTCACATTTCCCCCGAGCATGATTACTTTGTTGAAGAGGGTATGTGGTTTTCAAAACAAGCTTTTGACTAATTCCTCCTTTGAGGTCAGCACCAATAACAAAAGAAAACGACACTCTTAAAAGGGAGCCCTTCATCACCTCTTAAGTGAAAGCCCAATTTTACCACCATTAGCTAACACGAACACTAGAAAAAGATCACTAATGTACGTCAGATGTACACTGACAAGGTTCCTGTTAACAAAAGCAAAGGGAGTCCATGAAATGTCAAAGGATGACGACTTCGTACAACCTTGTAAAACAAATGCCTTGGAGAAATACACAACGGGTTACCATCACGGCATTTGCATTTGGCTCGAGATGTTGATGGAAGAAATCATATAAACTTACGGTAATATGAACACTAAAGGCATCGATTATCCTATATAGATCTGTATATCTATAGCTATAGATCAGATCATGATGAACAAGGTATTTAAGCAAATTAGTATTATAGGCCATTGATAGTCGACATTACGGGCTAAAATATTTACAGTACAATGAGCTGGCAGTTAATCGGTTAAGGAATGATGATGGCTTGATTGACAGTCGTGTACAACAGGCAACATCACGACTTGTGTTTGGTTTGGTTATTGCTTCTTTTTCAGTATTATTTTGGATTTTGGTGTTTGTATGAATCAGTAAGGCTCAAGCTTGCTCATAGTTTATCTACTGGCTCTGCTGAGAGCAACAGCAAGATACAAAATATTATTCATATCAGGTGAGGGAATGGCAGAATTTAAAGTCTTTGATCCAATCAGTGTTTGAGAAAACTTCTCGTAAAATAATAATTAGTGATTACATTAAATTTCAAGAATTTGGACTTTTTACATTCCTAGTTTGTGTACGACTGTTTCCATATATTATCATTGCTTGCAAACCTTTTTTAAGCACTCTCAGTAAATCTAGCAAAATATGTTTTTTATGAGCACTTGGCCGATATGATGAATAACTATATGAAAGGAAGTAGCTCAGCTACGTTTCTATAATGAGCATATACAAAACAGCAAGACCTTTTTTCCTGTTGTGAAACACAATTAAATACCGAAGGTAGGGATACAAAAAAAAAAAAGTATAAAAAAAAGTTATAAAAATTGTCATCTTTATTTAGAGCATTCACTTTTTTTCAGTCCCCTTTGTCATACAATTAAATAAAAGAAAATCATATAAATAAAAAATCTAATGAAACAAGAATTTACATAATGTATATTTTGACATATGCTAAATATATAATAGTATAATAGTGATTTGTTGTACTGTAATTTCTGAGGAATCAGTTACTGCTTTAATTTATATTTAATTAATGATAACAATTGTGTGAATTATTACCATGTATTATATGAACTGAATATGAATTTGAATTGAACCGTAACAGTACAAAATTAATGATAACATAACTACGAACTAAATATCACCATATAAACTTCAAAATATCACTTACAAGTTAGCACAGTCATAGCACAAATTTCACATTTCATAGGAGATGAGACCATCAGCCTAGTTTTGGAGTCTGTTTCAGCAAAAAACAAGCTGGAGCATAGTCACAGAGGTACTGCACATCCTGAGGAAAAAAGGCAAATTCCCATATATAGCCTGTTGATCTAAGGAGAGGTGACAAGGACTTGGGATCATTTTACCAGTTAGCTCAAAATTTGGCTTTACAGTTTACATTAGCTTCAGTCTGCTTGCCTGAACGCGGCATGCCAGCAGTATGCTTCAAAGACAAGGCCTCTATTTAAACAGCATAATCAAACCCCAGTAGATTCTTTCTAATGGGTCCTCAAATAGTGAATGGCTGAGCATTTGAGGTGAAAGCCAATTTTTGAAGCAAACCCTTGTTTGGAAATTTGTTGCTTTAATTTTCAACTATTGATTTGGAACTTATTTATAACATGAAACGTAGACACACATTCTTTATTATTATTATTATTATTATTATTATTTTATAGGGATAGTTCACAAAAAGATGAAAATTGTCACTTACACACCCTCATGTTGTACACATTGTGCTACAGTTAGCTCTAGACTCCACTGACTTTAATTGTATGGACATATTCATATTATTTAGTTTTCCACAGAAGTCAGTCAGTCATGAGTTTAAAACCAGTGACAATTACAGGATTTTCCAAAACACAAATAAATAAATAAATAATGTAAAATGTTCCTGAATATACTAAAACTCTAATATGTCTTTATGCTACATTACCTCTTTTCTGTATTTATTTCTTGACATTATCTTAAACGACAGTGATTAGTTTTTTACAGCATTCCATAGTGCTTGTTAACTACAGCACTGCTCCAATGTGGTTTCTAATGCCATCCAGGAGATTCCAGACTTTACTGATGATTTGGGAAATGCAATGTCAACTGCTAAACAAACAAAACGGTGCAAAATAGCACAATAAAAAATTAAAAGAGAGAGCAGCACAAGACAAGCTGTTGCAACATGTTTAAAGTGATTTAATTCTGTAACCCTTGCACCAAAAAAAAAAAAAAAATGCTCACTGAAAACTGATATTTTTATACCTAATGACATTCTAAAAGAAAAGCCACAGCCAAAATCACCAAAATACTGCACTTACACAGAGTACTTTAACTCCCTATATTTTTCAGAAAACCACCAAATCTGATCTCTCCGTAATCATAATTGTTGGAAAGGCAGCAACCGAACCAAGTGGTGTTAGTAAAACAGAAAAAAAGTCACCCTGTGTTTTCTTTTTGACAGTGTGTATGGATTCAAACTGCAGTTGAAAAACTCATCCTCAGGTTTTAGCAGTCTTGAGTTCAAATACTTTTTGTCTCGGCACTCCAAGAGAGCCGGACGAGCTGAGCGAGCTGTGATTTATCGCGAGAAGCAGCTTAAAGGAAATGCTGTTTTCTTGCCCAGCATGTGCTCTTTGCTGCAGCCTGCTGGGATAAATCGTCCTTTAGGACTAGCGGTGTGTTTCGACTTCTCTGCGGATACCTATCAGATTCTCACTACCGGGCTTTTTTTCAGTCAGCACCAGCTGAGACGTAACTCTCCCTCTGAAACAACTGCCGTCTTATGCATCATTTTGAATGGAGTCATACAGTTTGCTCTGAAGTCCTAATCTAACACAAGAACGAGAGGTGACTCCTAAAACGTAAAGCAAGTCAAAGGAGGAGACGTCCCTGTGGTTTGGTCCTGCGCTATGTTTAGAATCGAGCTGCTGTTGTCACATCTGCCTTTGACTATGTGATTTGCTCTGGTTTTGCAAATGGCTGCGTGTGCAGACGTTTACTAATGAGGCTCCATCTCTACTAATATCTTGTGGTGTCACGCTCACAATCACCAATAAAAAAAAAAAAAAATGGTTCACCGTTTCCATATGCCACCAGCCGGAGCCACTCTTCATATCACAACCTATCAATCTCTCCATGCCATGTCCGTCTATAAGAGCCTGAAATAATTAGATAGCGGAAGAGAAGTTCAGACTGTTGGCCTGGCTTCAGAGCACCAAGCTGCCTATTACAATTCAATCCATATTTTAACCAACAAAAACAAACCTAATTACAGATAAAAACAAAAGCTTAAATGAGCAAACAGTCTTCCTCAATTTCCTTTACTATTTGCTTTCAGTCATAATAGATGTGAAACCCGGCCCGACGTCTTGTGTTTTAATTTTTTAAACATTTTCGGGAGCTTTGGCATATTTCACCATTAACCCTTCACAGAGACCCCAGGTAGCCTAATTTATAGTGTTTCTTTTATTTGCCTGCTGCTGACCCTAACAATCAGATTCTGCAAAAAAGCATAGAGGATGCCCTGCTGCTTTACAGTTAGTTAAATTACACTTTGATGTGTTCCCCCGTTTTCAGCTGGTACTAAATGACTGCCCCTTATAAAGATCTGACCCTTGCTAACTTATGAGGTCAAGCACCGACATCCTACAAAGCCAGGAACAACTGGCGTCTCCCATCGAAGGCAAGACACCTTTTTAGTGTGAGTGGGTCTGGAACCACTGTGTGAGCCATTCATGCATATTTTATGAAAAAAAATATAGTGGTGCCCTTTTCTCATAATTTATAGGATATATCAAATGGTGATCCATTGAAGATATTTTACTGTGGAGTCGGAGGTAAAAGTAGATGCTGTAAAATGGGTTTACTAGCCCCATTCTTGCTGTGCATACAGGTGTGAGTCTACTCAGGTTAAAAAGCCAATTAGTCTTTTTCCTGAACCTCACCGTCTCCTAACCTAGAGCTGAACAACTGGCAACTTCTGAGGTGACAAAGCCCTCCACGTTGGTACGGCACTGCTGTTATAATACTTTTAGTTTGGTATTAACATTAGAAATCCAATCAGATTAGATGCCATGTCTGTCTTACCTCATTGCACTTGGAAAGCAAATGACTTCACACATCCTTCACTCTGTAAAGTAGCAGAAAAACGGATGTGCAGTCTTGGAATCAGTGTTACAAAAGTTGACGCACAGATAACTAAATGGAAAACACACAAAACCATTATACGTCCATATGAAAAATGCAATTAGAAAAAAAACTAAATAAAGAAATAAAATCCCACACTGCCAAAGTTCGCAAAAAAATGCTACACAACATACATAATATTTAATGCAACCTACACTAACGTTTAAAAGTTTGGGGTCGGTAAGATTTTTTAAATTACAAATTTTATTCCGCAATGCTACAAATAGTTTGAAAGACATTTATAATTGCAGTAAAAACATTTATAATGTTATAAACAATTTCTATTTCAATCAAATTCTGTTCTTTTAAACTCTCTATTTAAAGAATTATGAAAAATGCATCACTGATTCCACAAAAATATTAAGCAGCACAACTACTTTGAACATTGATAAGAAGAAACGCTCCTTGACACAATATCAAATCAGCATATTAGAATGATTTTTTAAGGACCATGCGACATGGAGATTGGAGTAATGGCTGCTCAAAATTCAGCTTTGCCATCACAGGAATAAATTACATTTTAAAATATCTAAAATTATAAAACAGTTATTTAATAATATTTTGTAATATTTATATAATATTTGATATACAATATCATTATATTATATAATAACAACAACAACAACATTAATTATATAATAATAGTAGTAGTAGTAGTTTGAATGTTATATAATATATTGAAATATTTAATAATATTTCATCATTCATTCATTCCTTCAAAAAATAGAATAAATAAATAAATAAAATACTGACTCCAAACTTGGCAGTGTATATCAGACATTCAAAACATCATTATAAATTTAAAATATGTAATGAATAGTCAGAAAAATCTGTGGTCAATAGCAATGGAATATACATATACATACATATATACATACACGCACACCGGTATACACAAACACACACACAGACAGACAAAATCTACAAAAATATGTACAATCGATCTACAGCATCAAAGTTCACTATTTCACTATTATTTATACAGAAGACTAGCAAACTGAGTAATGGGTATGGTACCAAGTTAAAAAGTAGCGTAAAAAAAAAAAGAACAGTGAATAGATTCCTTGTTCTGAATGCTTTTGCAGACAGTGCCAAAAAGTCAGTTTGGGCAATATTCAAAACATTTTATTTCTTCAGTGCTGCCAAAAAAATGTTCTGATTTGCATTCACTGGAAAATGTGGGAGATTTTTCTGTTGTCAACTGTGGTAGACATTTTTCCTAAAGCCATGTATGATCTCTTGAAACGTTGGTGTGTTACAGCACCACAAACAAGGTTAAACAGCATGAACGTGTTCAGCTCTGCACTTTTGTTGCAATCTTAAACTGCCACCCCCCTCAGAGCTCCGGTTCAAAACTTTTCTACTTTGACAGAAACATTTTGCCATGAGATTTCTTGCCTAGAAGGCAGGTCAAGTTACTCGCCCATATGGTGGAGCTAAAGGGGCAGCCAAGTCTCTGTTCACCTTGAGCAGCGGAGAGCCTGGGTTGAACCCTTGGTGGACTACGAGACTGTCACAATACTCTAGGTCTGCCAAAAGCCATCAGTGACACAGGGTATAAACAACAGCCTTTGATCGCTAGGCCCTGATTTCAAACAGGCTGTCAGCTTTTCCGTGTGGGGGCAAGAGGCGTGAGGTATCTGAAGGGACAAGCTGAAAATATTTATGTTTGAGTAAATATGCTGCTCCCACTTGCTTAACAAGATGTGTCAGTCCTGGGCAAGAGGCAATGTGGGAGCCATTATTCCCCCAGGCCTGGCTCCATGTCTGTCATGGTTGAGCCCACGGTGCCTGGAGAAAGCAAAATAAGGAGACAACCAAAAGGAAGCATATACAACCTGTTATGCGGTCAAGAACTGGAATGAGAGTTAAAGCCAGGATAGTTCACCCACAAACGATAATTCATTTACATTTACTTATGTCAATCCGAAACTGCATGACATTTTCTTCTGGGCCACACAAAAGAAGATATTTTGAGTGTTTTTTTCTCCATACAATGAAAGTCAACAATCACCAAAATGTCTTGGTTTCTAATATTCTTCAAAATATCTTTTGCGTTTCACCGAAGTTTGGGTGAACTACCTCTTTAAGAGAGATATTCAACCAAAAGTTAAATGTCATAAAAAAGCTGTTTCCATTTTATGCAGTGTGTTATATATCAAGATAATGCTTTTTCCCTAGGCAGAGTCAATTTGCAAATCATTGACACACAAGTTTCACAAAGCCACAAACATTAGTTGTCTTGATCACAGTTGACATAATTATTGGCAACTGAAAGAGTAGAACTTGATGGAGAAGTGAAAGGATGGTTGTGCCAACATGTTCTAGTTGCCAACATTACCAGGGCCAGAAAAAAAAAAAACAACACACAGATATTTAGGCATGTGGTCGGGGCAACACGTATAGGGCCGTACAAATATTTAGTGGATATTTGGTTTTTGAAAAGGATTTCAAAAATTATACTTTTAGCTTGTCGGTACCTGCAAAGCTACATTCTTGTGAATTATCTACCCCTAAATGAGCAGTTCACCCAAAAATTACTGTTGTTCGAAACCTGTATGACTGACTTTATTTTGTAGAACACAAAAGATGATATTTTGAAGAAATGTTCTGGAAAAAGAAGTCATTTCACAGTTTGGAACGACGTGAGGATAAGTAAGTGATGGCAAAATGTTTACCCTTATGTGGTAGATAATATACAAATGAGTACTTTTAAGTGTCCTACCCCAGTGACAAGGTGTTCACCATTTTTCCCACAGCAGTGTGTTCAGGGGCACCACGATACCTTAATCCAACCCAATACATTACCCAACATGGTTCTGTGAGGAGGTCTACAGTGCTGAGAAAGGCATGTGTGCCAGTAGCATTTACCCATCAGCCCCTCAGTTTAAACCCGAGAAGGTTTTAATCAAGTCTCACATTAGAAAATGAACACATCTCAACACTACATCACTTAAAATAACTTTCCGTCACTGAGCATTCAGCTAACATAAGACATAAAGCTCAGGGTCGCCACTGGATCACATCAGTGGGAATGTTCCCAAAGGAACCCTAATCCAGCTTTACACCCAATTCCTCCTTGCAGCCAAGTGAGCGAAAGAGGGTGAGAGAGACGAAAGTCTGCCAATACAGCCATCAATTTTGTGAGCGTTATGATTTAAGTGAGCATGCTGTTCTTTGTAGCACAGAGCATAGATAGGTAACGAGCACTGGGAAAGAGCTGGAGAAATGACCTAATGTACTGGAATCCTCACATTCATTGATCTGACTGAATTTATGACTGGGGTTTCACAGCTGAGCTGCTGTGTTTCCAGCGGCTTGACGCAGAAAATTACCACTCTAGAGTCTTGTCGCTGGGCTAGTGTGGCCTCATTACGGGCCAAGCTCTATTTTGCACCCTTGCCACAGAGCGTGTGTATGTTTGAGGCTGCGCTCATCAAACAGGGCTGCAGTCTTCGGATTGTGCCCAGGCGGGAAACATGTAATCTTCTATCAGTCTGCAATTACAGCCACAGTGTCTGTTTCACATGAGCAGCTGATTTATGAGCTGAGACTGATGTGAGTCTGACATCAAACCATGGGTCTTAAAGACTCTCTCGTTCCACACACTCACTACAGACCCAATTATGGAATAATTAAGATATTGTGATTGAAGAAGTGTGAAGGACAACACTACATTGCCATGCCCAATATTACAAAGGCAATGCTTAGATAAAATACAATAGGGTTGTATAATTTGTTAACAGTAATTGATGCATTGCAGGTATAATGAACAATATCAATGTAGATTAATTTCTAAATTGCTCGATAATACATTTATTATTATTAAAATTTGAACAAACATTTGTTGAAAAACAGTATACATTAACCTAGATTAAAAAATGCTGTAAAAATTTTGCATGACACCCACATTTTATTTTGAAGTATAACCTACATTTAATTTTATTCCTAAATGTCACTGTGAAAACAGATTAAAAACTGTAATCAGACCAGATTTTAATTATTAATATTAATTTAATTAGTATTTAATGTATTAATTATAAAATATAGATATATAAGTTAATAGAACTTATACATACATACATACATACATACATACATACATAGAAATGTGTAATATAATATAATATTATATAATATAATTCTCAAAAATATTTTTTGGCTTCATTAATATGAAATATCACCACTGTACCCTTAATCTCAAAATGCTCCAGAGGAAATGACCCTTGCAATATAAATGTAATATTATGTTTAATGTAATTTGGACAAAAATTTTGTCATTGTTACTAATTTAAGTCATTGCAAAGTGTTCGTTTCCAAAGTATTTATCCTATGTAACAGCACCCTGGAGAGATTTTGCTGAAGAACACAATGAATATGGAAGAAGAGATGCTAATAATTTAATAAAAAAAATAAAAAATAAATAAATAATTATAACATAAGACACCAGCTGTCATTCTACATTCCACTGGGGTAATCAAGTACCCATAATAAATAAAATGTAATACATTTTTTGGTGATCTGATTTGGTCCTGCAGAATCACTTCCCTCACACCACTTTCGTAATTATTAACCCTTCTCTGTCTTTTTTTTCTGTCTACAGGTAAAGACAGCACAGGTCTGACAGATTCTGAGTTACCCCAAAACAGTGATCCTGCAGGGATGGATGGCAGCTACCTCAGCGTAAAGGAGTCAGGAGTGAAAAGCCCTCAGCAGCCAAACTCAGAGCTGGCTTCTCCGTTGGACAAGGCTGAGGGAGAGAGCAACAAGGGCAAGAAAAGACGCAACCGTACCACCTTCACAAGCTATCAGTTAGAGGAACTGGAGAAAGTCTTTCAGAAAACTCACTATCCCGACGTCTACGCCCGGGAACAACTCGCACTGAGGACTGACCTGACAGAAGCTCGAGTACAGGTGTGTACCCTCCACATATCCATTACCAAATCCAATCCTGTCTTTCTATACTAATTTTAGTGCAGTTGTAGTTCAAAATGAGGGATGGGATTCATGTTAAGACCAACAATTATTTTTTTAAAGTTGGTAAAAGAATAGTAACACCAGAAGGAAGAGATATTACAGTCAGCGCAATGATTATTAAATGTAAATAGAGAATACAGAACAAAAGTGTCTGAAGTTGGCCGTCACAAGAGACCATAAAGGAAAAAACGGCTTTCATATTAGACGTGTCCAGAGTCTACTTTTATCTCGAGCCGCTACCTGAACCTCTGAGCCCAGCTGTATTAAACTCAGCCTAGGTCTGGAAAACCAGAACCTTTATGTGACCCACACCTACCCCTACATTTGCATATAATTCCTCCAACACTACTGCTGCATTCCTCCACCAACAGACAGACCGGGAGATCCCTTTACCCGACCCCAAATGTGCGCTTTACTTAGAAGCCCTGGATTTGCAGTGTTTTTCTTTCATTAATGTCCCACTCAGGAAAGAATGTGTCCCTCCCTGCTCTCAAGGGTAGGTGAGAGAACAAGGCCTGAAGCTCCTTCATGTGGTGAGGGCTGCTTATGACCTACATACATGTAAACGACTTTGACTATAACTAAAGAATGATAGGAAACATCCAAAGAACCATGATGGCTCAGTTCCAGGGAGAATGACCACTGTCAAATCTTTTTGGAACTTTAAAGTGCAGCCTTTTCTTATCTACTTCGGGACAGTACAGAAAGATAACCATTTTTACTACACATAACACTAATGTTAGCCTCAGCTTTTTTACAGCAACAAGAAATAAGCACGAAAGAAAAATAAATTATTCAAGCAAGCTTAGTTAAGAGTCTGGTTTGGGTCATTTGCTGAACCCATCCCCCTTCTTTTCCCCATCATTTCCTGTTGCTTCTTTACTCTCCTGTATTACTGAAGTCAAAAAAGACCAAATAATGATTAAAAAACAGTACCTGTGTGCAAACAAACTTACATCTTAGTAATGCATTGTAAATTACTAATGTCTACACAAATTGGCTGAATTTCTAATTTTTTTTTTGTGCCTTTCTAACTCTTTCCCTGCCAGAGTTTTTGAAAAAAAAGTTGCCAGCCACCGCCAGACTTTTTGATAATTTTCTCTAAAATTTCATGGCCCCCAGAATATTTTATTGTAGGAATAACTGAACATGCACTGTTGATGATCGCATTATTTTTCATATACATCTGCTTACATATGAGATCGCTCATACTTGTTTCTGTGTCTTCCTCGCGTGTGTTTTTGATCGGGAGATTCTGGACTCATTCTGGAGATGTGTAATAGGGCCCCCGAGTGTATACCAGTGAAAACACGGAAACCCGAAAAATTCTGTGTTTGGCGGGGAAGCGTTGTCTCATAAATAACGGAAAATTCTGTGTTTGGCGGGGAAGCGTTGTCTCATAAATAACGGAAAATTCTGTGTTTGGCAGGGAAGCATTGTCTCATAAATAACGGAAAATTCTGTGTTTGGCGGGGAAGCATTGTCTCATAAATAACGGAAAATTCTGTGTTTGGCGGAGAAAGAGCTAAGAGAAAGATCTGATAATATTCATATATTTAATAATAATATATCTAGAAACATTTAGTCAAAGGTTAAGGGCTTAAAACCACTGAACCTTTTCATCTAAAAATGTCATTTGACATGATGACCAAATAAAAATTCCTTAGAGAAAAAATACTATGAATTGCATTTTTCTATAATCACAGTTCTGGAGGTTCAAGACAAAAAAATATCTAAAAATGAATGATTTTTAAGTAAAAGAGGTGAGCTTGAGTGACAGCAGAGGCAGACCATCAATCCTCAAAGCTACTCTGGACTTCAAAGCTGCTCTTTCCCCTTTTCTCCTGGGTTTAGTTCAGTGTTTCTGTTCTCTCTCCCCTGGTGCTGGAACATAAATAAAGCTCCATAATAAGCCTCTAAGCTGCTTTAGCTGTCAACGACTTTACCAAATACTGTGTTACTAGCACGCATGGACAACATACAAAAGATTAAAAAAAAAAAAAAAGAGTTTTTTCTGCTATGTTTCGAACAGGTGCTGGTCAAAATTAGTTGACTTGTTAATATTGGCAGGCTTGAACTTATTCAGCAGCAACCACTAAAGGAAAGAATGACAGAAAATAAAGAAAACAAAATGCAAGACCAAGGCTGTAGCTGAACTAAAGACCCAAATAACTCCCCATCTATGATTTCTCTCACTCTCCCTGTCAGACCGGTTCAAAGTTGAGCTTTTGGTATAAGTATATACTACACACCTCAGCACTGGCTCATCAGTATGAAAGGAATAAGGGAATCTTTCCACCACTCGTCTACGTGCCTCTACCGGGTCGGAGAGTCAGATATGGAAAGCCAGGAGCTTAAGAGTCAGGAAATTAAACATAGAATGAAAACAAACTCCATTTTGAACTTTCTTCCATCTTTCTTTTCAATCTCCCAACTTCCATGCTTAGATTTAGGAAGGGGAAGACAGTCTGAGAAAAAGATAAATATAAAGACAGGAATAAAAATGCTGGGGCACACAATGCGTATTAAACAGACGTTTTAGCATTCATAGCTGCCCAAAGAGCATCAACAACAAGCATCATTTCAAAACACACAAGGATGCAAACAGAGAGCCACAAGAGCGATGATGCCTGCTGAAAAAAATCTGTGCGATTCAGAAAACAAATGTTCTTTTTTCTCAAGGCAGTTAAGCTCTACAAACATATGATGTGGAGCCAAGGGACGCTGATGTCCACCACCACATTAAGTGCAAGCAGAGCTGAGGTGCTATCAGGTTACGCTCAGAGATATGCTGACATGTTGCTGGCAATAGATGCAAAAACCACAAACTGATTGACCAAAGAGCCATACCCAGATTCAAGTTCAAGCTCCGTGACGAATCGAGATTGCAAGACAAAAGAAAGTCTCTGTTTGAAAAAAAAATAAATAAATAAAAAAATAAAAAAAACTTTCCACTACACAAATCAATAAACAGATAGTTCTAAACAGAGAAGAGCCGGGATTAAAAGAATGGAATTTTGGCAGCTCTTCAGACTGCAACCCATGAGAAATCACTTCATGTGTAATTTGTTCTCTAATTCCCAGGTCTCCAAATAACAACCATCTATTCAGGGAAACAATCCATATTTCTATAGAAAAGCAAAGAGAAAAAAAAGAAACAGTGTACATAGCCAGATAAAATCCTGACTATTTCTTAAAGGAATAGTTCACCCCAAAAAAAGTCACTATATAATTGTCACCATTTACACACTCGCGTCATTCAAACCTGTAACTTTCATTCTTCTATTGAACACAAATAAATAAGGTTTTAGACACTTTTTTTATTTATTTATTTTTTTTTACATTGATGGGGTCCAAAACATTATTGGAGCCCATTGACTTTCAATGCACGATCAAAATGTATTAATTTGTGTTATGCACAAAAAAAGGTCATGCAAGTCCAAAATGACGAGGGTGAGTAAATGATAGAATTTTTATTTTCGATTCACCTTTTCCTTTCTAAAAGCTGAGCGGCAATCTCCTAATCCATCAAAGCAAGCGTACGGTGGTGGAGGAACAGGGGGAGTGACACAGTTCTCTGAGGCCTCTGGCCCCGGTGGGTTCCTGCTTTCTCCTCCCTGTCCCCTGCTGCTGCTGATGGCTCTGATAGAAAAGAAACTCAGAGGAGGCCATCACAATCTGTCAGCTCCCACAACATCAAACAACAGCCAGGTCTCACCGAACTGTTTCCAGGAAAAGATGCTGAAAAATAATATAGCCGAGGGGTTTCCTACATGAGCTCTAGACTTACAACTCAAGTGACAGACTCTCTATGCACCAAAAAAAAAAAAATCATATAGACATTTGATACCAAATAAGTTACACAATGTGATCAGTGTACATACGGTGTAATAACGGGAAGTTTGATGGATGTTTACAAATCTCCACTAAGAAAACATTTCCTGTCTATGATGTAACACCACAAGTGGCCAGTTAACATGAGGTCATTTAATCACTTACTAATGCGATATCCTCATGATTAAGGGGTGATGTCTTACTTGCAGGTGTGGTTCCAAAACCGCAGAGCCAAGTGGCGGAAGAGAGAGCGTTTCGGACAGATGCAGCAGGTCCGGACACATTTTTCCACAGCCTACGAATTGCCCCTTCTCACTCGGCCTGAGAACTATGCTCAGGTATAGTACTGTCTTCAGTAACAGCTGAAAGTTAAGAAAATACCTAGTGAATATTGATTATTATTATTATTAATCCTAATTAAGGATTGAAATTTAAAATAAAAAAAAATCCATTCTAGAAGGTTCCATTAACAGTTCTATTGAGGTGCGTCCCAGTTTATGTACTTATGCACTATTCTATGCTACTTTTTAGTATAAATAGTGCCATGGTGTGTTCTCACTGAAAACTCAAAAAAAAAAAATAAATAAAATAAAAAAGGTTCTCTGAGGCAATTGCAACAAATGCAAATCGAAATTGCCAAATAATTTAAATTATAATTAAATTTTTCAAAAATATCTTACAAAAAGTGTGACACAGATGTGAAAACTGTGAACAGTTTTTTTTTAACAATTTACAGTCTTTTTAGAGTCAGCAAAACTCAAAATGTTTATCTTCAACTACACATTATCATATGAACAATCAGTAGCTCCACTGTTTTAAGCCACACATTTAGTTGTAAACTGTGTTTTAATGACAAAGTAATTTGTTAAAGAATCATACTACACTTCTTGTGCTTTGCTTTTGATACAGTAAAAAGTATCAAATCATTCAGAGCCATTAATTAAAATCAGACTACACTACTCGCACTTTCTGTTTTATGATGTAGATTCAGTACCGATGTTGCTGGGCCGCTGAAACCATGTTAGATTACTTTATTATGAAATACATGTGTGAGAACCGTTACTGGAACCAATTTATTTTCTTAATAGTCATCTTTACCTCAATGAATATGAAGTTAACTTTTTAAAACCTGGATGTTGAACAGTGGTGATAAACATTTGGAAATTTCAAATGAAAAACAATAGGAAATCAGATCTGTGTACCACTGATAATTGCGGGACCTGAGGAAGCACAATGTCGAGGTCAGGTCACATCAGGGCTGTGGCTGAGAACGACACGCCTTCACAGGAGAACCAAAGAATCTCCTGGATTTATTATGAATATGTGGCCGGGTCGGAGGGCAGGGGTGGCTCTTTGGGGAGCGTGCCTGCAGCTGTGGAATGCAGCTTTGCTCACATCTGGGGCATCTCCCTGAGAGGGCTTTCATCTCCCTCCACAGCCCTCCCTCAGACCCCCACCTCCCCAGGCTCAGAGCAGAATACAGCCCTATCAATTCACTCTGTGCTCCCTCCGCTCAGCAGAGGAGGTTACTCTGGGTGTTGAAGGAACATCTAGAGACAGGCATTCCTCCTCCACACTAGGCAAGCAGCTCCCACTCAGTACGTGACCAGATGAATGCCTCACAGCTCTTGATAAATCTCCACGTCGAGTACCACTGAGGATTCTGCACCTTCGCCAATGCAATATTTCAAAACAAGAGGACTTGATAAATGCTCTCATGACTATAAGTTACATTAATGTTATTAATGCTGAGATTGCAGACTGTAAACGCACTATACCTTAACCTTCTGCGTTTGTCTTTGTTGCAGATTCAGAACCCTTCTTGGATAGGCAGCAGCAGTGCGGCGTCTCCGGTGCCCGGCTGCGTTGTACCCTGCGACTCGGTCACTTCCTGCATGCCACCTCATCCACATGCTGCTAGCGGAGTGTCTGACTTCTTGGGTGTGCCCAGTCCTGGAGGTCACATGGGACAGACACACATGGGCAGCTTGTTTGGCAGTCCAGGCATGAGCACTGGCATTAATGGGTACGATCTAAACATGGACCCCGACCGGAAATCCTCCAGCATCGCGACACTGCGAATGAAGGCTAAAGAACACAGCGCAGCCATCTCTTGGGCTACATGACTCCCCCAAGATCAGGACATTATCTCGAAGTCCCTCAACAAATAAGAGAAGAAGGAGCAAATGTGAACATCAGTTAGCTACAAAAGCATGACCTGGGAACAAGGAGTGCATGGATTGACAACGAAAAGAAAAAGTAATAGATATACCATGAGATTTATTTCCATTTGAAGTCTAGAGAGACAAGAGAAAATCAGAGATCATAAAACTGAGAATGTTCTGGCTTTGAAATAAGAAAGAAATACAAGAAAGATGACAGAAACTTGACATCTGAATGCATACAAGAATTAAATGAAAAAGAAAAAATGAATCGAAAAAAACCCCTGCACTTATCCACTACTAGTGTCCCATTTGTAAACACACATAAATTTATCTAAACGCATCTGGCTTCGTTTTCATCTCAGCATAATCAAAACCTGTTAAATTCTTCTGTCACAGACTCCTTTTCTAAATATGCCATCCCTGCCTAGACAGTTCCAAAGGACTGACAATAGAGTTTCTCACAGTAAAAACTTTCCCATTGCAGGCTTTATCCAAACATATATGCCGCAGTAATCAGGGTAAGCTGGACTTGCTTTTTATACTAACTCCACAGTGACACAATCCCTCATTGATCACACCTACATAGAATAGTTTGTATTAATTCCATTGGTCTTGCAGAAGTATATCAACAATTTGAGATAAGTACTACACTTGCCACTACTCTAAAAAGGGGTGAAACACTTGAGCAAAAGTCTGTTGGGAGTTGCGCATCAGGCATGGTAGACTTAAAAGAGGGCCAGAGGGCCAGATCTAGCTTTCTCTCTTTTGCAACCACATTTCAATTTTTTCTGGAAGAAAAAAGTTGTTCTAAAGCCGTTTGGCAAGATTTGACAGCCGCATACTCTGAGATACAAATCTTGGATCCATCATACAGGCTGTCAAATTGATTGTCAAACATAACTAAAAAATACAATCTACAAAGAATGAAGGATGCAAAAATAGGTTGAGAAAGTTTTCTGGTGCCTTAGCTACTCTGCCTTAGTCGTGGCTATATAATATGTACCGTGTTGGGGCTGTCTGAAATTTGAGCCATGCGTCATTAATTTTTTTGGCAGAAGTCCTCATTGCACCATCTCAAATGAAACTATCAGCTTGCCAATCTGGGCATCATGTACTACAGCTCTGATTGGAAGCAATACTGGGCTTTGGCATGTAATCACTCACATTGCCATGCACAGAGGTGACAGAAATATAAAGCAAGCACCATTGCAAGGTACTACAAGTTTTCTGCTTTTCCAGAGTCTGATTTAGATCAGGTAAAACAAAGCTGTTTGAAATCTGGAGATGAATCTGATACGTTCTGCCCTTTGGAGAAGCCATTTCTAATTTGTAAATGAGAACCACATTTCCTTTCCTTCATTCTGCTGTGCGGCTTATCTAGATCCCTGGAGATACTTCTATATACACACACTCACAACTTTTTTGTTATAATACCGGAGCAGTGACTTACCTGGTTTGGGGGGGTCACAACATGGAATCGAGTTCTGTTTTACAATGACAGCAAACTAGGCTTCATTCCTTCATGTTTTTAAACAAAAACTCAAACATTTAATGCACTGGATGCAATATCATGTTAAAATCACCTTGTAAAAGAACCTCACTGCCAAAAGTTAATTAGAGATGACCTGCTTACTGCTGCTCACTCTCAAGTCCCATGGCTTGGATATATGATATGTAAAGTGTAGGGGCTTCCTGAAGTTTGAGCCATGCTTCATTAATTTTCTGGCAGAGGTCTTCATTGCATCTCAAGACTGAGCATCTCATCACTTAACTTAGCAAGGGACCTGCAAAAAAAGCCAGTGATAATGTTAATGTGCTTTTCATTTGGACTAAAACTAGTAAGTTGATCCATCCTGCACCGAATCCATCCACCAGAACAACAGTTCAACCACCAATCCTCACTGAGAGCCATGAGAAGTTCTGCCAGGTCAGAATTGTGAGTCCTGACACTCTCTCTTTGGCCTTTAAGAGGTTGCTGAGAGGGTGAAGTGACTATAGTGTTCCGGTGTTCTGGGAAAGGACAATCCACACAGCTGTGCGCAGGGTAAATGCAAAACAAACATGCCTCGCACATGCTTCCCCTTCAGCTGTCATGGCTCTTCTTTCAAAGCCCCATGCTGAACACGGCCCAGCCTGCTACCCCAGCCAAAGCATCAGCCCTCAGCGAGTCAATGCACACCCGTGCTCTCAGGCAGACTTTTTAATTAACACAGAGACATCTGTGGAGAGGGATTCTGTGTCAG
This sequence comes from Spinibarbus caldwelli, assembly GCA_039654775.1. NCBI lineage: Eukaryota > Metazoa > Chordata > Actinopteri > Cypriniformes > Cyprinidae > Spinibarbus > Spinibarbus caldwelli. Next base: position 13,913,294 of record CM077221.1, on the reverse strand, counting down.
AACAGAGCAGCATGGGCTCCGTGTTAACCTATCTTTAACTATTGTGGAACCGGGAGGGGCGTCGATGAAGCTCAGGTCAACACTATCATTAATTTGTGTAGTATCAATCACACATATACATTTCTGTAGCATTAAAAGAGCTAATCTGCACATACAGAACACAAGTCATTACATTTGATAATCTTGTATTTCTTTCAAAGGTAAATCAGCATAACATGTAACAGAACAGATTGTACAGTATCCAAAGGAAAGTTAATTGTCAGACAGTACCTTGCAGATGCCTATGAGTTACAGAGATACTTAAGTCTCTGTCCCATCTCCCGAAACTTATACTACTGAAGTAGGCATATCCAAGTACTAGAATAATATAATGCTTTGTTTTGTGTGTGGTCGCATGTACGGTATTCTTTGGATTCCTTTCTTGCATAAAATATCCTTGGAGCCTTTCTTTTGTAAAAATATCCTTATTAGAAATATATTATTTTATGTGTGACTGAGGGTTCTTGCTTTTGTTGTATTGTGGGTCTGGGGATAAAATGCGATACATTTGGGTTTTTGGTATGTATATGAACTTAAAATAGTTGTGATGGCTTAAAGCTAAATGTATGGCTTTTGAATCATTTTTATTAATTATTTACTTTCAAGCTTGTTTATGTTCTATATATATATTGTGTGATTTACAACCGTAAGTTATTGCACTTACATTTTTAATTGTTTGAATTACTTCAAGAACATCTGATTCGAGTGGAATAGCACTGTAAATTATGTGTACTCAATCAACTATCAAGTACTTTGAGAACATAATGGTAAAGTACAGAGGGCTGGTAAACTGTTTATTATCCATGTGCTTTTTCAGATTTGATTCAAATCTGAAAAGCAAGCTAAAACAAGTTGTGCATTTTGTTTAAACTTGGAACAAAACCTCTTTAAAAATTGTTTTTTAGCAAGACACTCTGTTCCAGGACATTTGACATACTGATCTCAGAGCCGGATGTAATAGCCATCTTACATTAAAGACATACTGAAGACATGAAGTTCCTGTTGGCTAGAGAGTGTGCTTTTAACTAGGCTTTCCTTTAATGGGTTAAAAAGCCTACATTTAAAAGTTTAACCATTACAGGTGCTGGGTATTCTACTATGGATGTTTCATTTCATTTGACATTTTCTGTGTGTTCATTTTTGTTTGTTTCTCTAAATCCAGATGAATAAAAAAAATAATAAAAAAAGAACTAATCAAACTAAATATCCCCGTTCAATATATTAGTAATTGCATTCATAAATTGCAATCCATGATCCATGCAGCTTTCAATTTATAAATCCAGAAAAGCAGCATGAAACAAAGTGGACAAAAAGACTTTAACTGCTGATATTGTACACAGAGTGGATTATGAAATGGATGTTAATAACAGGTGACAAATGCCTTCATAATGCAGAAAAGAATAGCTCAGATAGGCCTAAATGCTTGACTTTGATGATTAGTTAAAAGATAAATGCCCCCTCTCATTCACATTTTTCTAAACTAGACAAATTTTGCATAAAACACTTCACAAGCTGCAGACAATCTGGCTCTCTGTGTATAACTGGTCATTCAGTGACATTTCCAGTACTTAACATGTTGTTGAAATTTCCTTACCAGATTTTCACTTTCTTCATGCAGGAAGAGTCAGAACAGGAACAGATTTCTCTTCACAAGTTCACTCCCCATGGAGATGAAATGAATTTATCTCAGACATGCAGGCTTCTGAACCTAAATCACTCAAAGCACTCAGACATCTGCTTCTGGGACCAGACAACAGAGGCAGCTGGAAAAAAGACGACAATTCATCCAAAATCTGCACTAAGTCAACATACCATCAAATTAGGGATGAGAATGAGAACACGAATACTCAGAAGTGACAGGAATAAAAACACAATGAACATGAAAACTTCACACCAATCAAATTCCAGCAACAACTGTGCAAAAATGTGCCAAAATAGGGCCTCATTAATTCTGTGATTTGTTTGAGGTTACAAAAGAACGACAACTTGTGTCGGCAAAGTGGAGCGCAACTCACTGAAACCAAATGAAAGATCTTGTTTTTAAAATTTTAAGTTGACGCAGTCTTAAAAATGCCACACTCGCATTGTGAGATGCTATAAAAACAGCAAGATGCAAAGCAAGAGTCAAAAATGCATGTATACAGAGACCACCATTTTAAAAGAAATACTTCCACAGTCAAAATGACCAAAATGCACATCTCTAAATTAAGTATTTCTTTTTTCCACACTCTGTTTATTACATATAATACATCTTAATGTAAAAAACAAACAAAACAATTCAAAGTAATGGAGATATCAAAAAGAAATGTGACTATAATACATTATGAGTATGAATAGATGAGTTCTTTGCAATTTCATGGCATATAACCATATTGTTATCTGCTGTACAGTATATAACTCTGCAAACAGTGTCTTTTAATATCTAGTAATACCCAAAATATGCTTTAATTAGGCAGACATAAGGGTTGAACCAAATAGGGAACATTTATATAAAATACTTTTTTTCTCCAGCAACATTCAAAAAGTCAGCAACTGAATATAAAATTAAATGTCAAACTGATATAACACAAACTTTAGTATTAAAATCACTAAGAGTGACTGTGCAAAACAATATCTCATGTACAAACTAATGGCCCCAACTCAACATCTGAGATATTCAGTTCAATTTATGCTACAATTTGTTCAGCGTGATGCATATCTTTAAAATAAAAAACAAGTTAAACTATAAATGTAAAATTACATTAATATATATCCTCCACTGTTTACCAGTGGGCTGTGATTCATCTGTATGTTTATTTTCCTCAAATGGACATAGTGTCAACCACAAGGAAGGTTTAAGACCGAGCCAAGCTCTGATCTGTCCTCATCAGACTCAATGTATCGTCCTGTTTCAGCAACCGTCCTCAAGAGTGAAAACATGATAAGTTATACAGTGCATCATTTCCCATTACACCACTAATGGAACGGCACTCCTCAAATGTCATTAGGTCAGATTAAGAATGAGAAATCCTGGAGTGCCCATAGCCTGTTTGGGAGATAAAAGTGGTGGGAAAGAGTTGTGGTAGTGTCACAGACTACCAATGTTGGGGAAACTTTTGAGTTTCTCTGGGAAGTCGTCTTTATAGAGTACAGGATCAGCACGGTGCTCGACAACCTTCAGAGGCATGGTGCCAAACACAGAGGCGAACTTGTTTATGCACTCAGACCTGGAAAGAAAAAAGAAAGAGACTGAAAGAGTGGAGGAAAAATGGAAACATGGATAACACTGATGCCGATGTCAGAAAATTTGTCTTCCAAAAAATGGTTGTTGAGGAAAAAAAAACATTTATGGTACAACCTAACTAGCTAGAATCATCAGAATCATGAGGTACATGCACAAAGTAAAACAGGGATCAGATGTTTTCAAAATGCCTGGCATTCCCAGGACCCTGGACTTATGACAGGAAATGTATCGAGAGAGAAGCATAACCAGAGGCAGGAACAATCTAAACAAGTGTGACCCCTGGAAGGGTTCAGCAGTCAACGAAGTCCCTGATTGGCTGCTACCACTACGTATTCATGTCAAGGTCAAACACTCTCTCGCAGGCTGCTTCGGCTGCTTTAATTCCTCAAACACAGCTTGGAAGTATGAAACCAATCATCAAGACTGATTATGCTTCAGCGGATGAGGAAACGGTTGTGATTTTCAAGGAAAATCAGTTCAACCCTTTCTGATGCATGCTTCGCCTTGTTCATACTTGAATTGAAACACAGAATGAATTAATGATTTGTGGTGAACCTCTGACAGAGAGGAAAGTCACAGTTCTTTGAGAAGGAACATTCTTCGTAAGGTCCAGTGAATCTGAATGTTTTGATCTGAGAGCACAGGAAAGTACCTCCTGTACTGTACTACAATGAGCCAATTGTTGGTTAAACCCACAATGTGTTTCAGATGCCAAGAATGCTGCCAAAGCCCCCTCTGCCCAACTAAAGGGAATCCCTGTTTATACTGTACCTCTCCACCATGTGTGTCTGGTCTAGGGACAACCCGTCAATCGCTGTGCACTCCGGGCATTTGAATTTCTTCCGAGGAGTTACCTAGAGAAAGAGAAAAACAAATGTGATGTATTTGATTGTTTTAACTCAGAAGTCACAATGAACTTTTTTGTTTCAATCTTCAAGTCTCAGTTCTCAAATAGTCAGTTTTATTGTGAAGTTGCTGTATTCTGTTGTAGTTTTTCTGTGTCCATCTTTCAAAACAAGTCTTTCAAAATTTATCCTAATAAAAATCATTGTCTCATGACATTGTACAATGTAAGAGCTGTAATATTGTCATTTTGGTGGTTCTTCACCATTCCATAAATACCCATGAGTCAGTCTGGTATGCTCTACAACAGTGTTTCTCAACTACAGTCCTAGTGACCCACCTATCAGAATGTCTCACTAATTAAAACACCTGATTCAACTCATCAGCTTCTTAAAGTTTTGAATATGGCGACATCTAAAACATTCTGTAAGTTGGGTCCCAAGGAGGACTGAAGTTGAGAAACACTGTCCTATAAGATACCTTGGATCTTTTTCTTAAAAAAAAAAAAAAACACGAATAACCATCTGAAAGTATATTGAAATATAAATGAGAGAAGAATAACTTTACTACTTGTAAATGTACTTTAATCGCCCAATCAACTACAGGAAGACGTCAAAGAAACACTTATTTCAAGAAAGCTGTTTAGCTAGAAAGAAACTTAAAAATTTTGAAAAGTATATAGCTAAAATTGTAAATACTGTTAAATATATAGACTGTTTAACAAATGTATTATATTTTTATTTGTTATTGATGTCTTATTTAATGTTTTTTGAATAAATCTGTCAAAAATGCCTGAAAAAATTTTGGAATATTTACAGAAGCAAATTTTTTTATGACTTTTATATCATCGTTAAAAAGCAGAGACTTTTCATTTTTATTCAGTGCATAAAACTCAAGTGTTTTATCTGTTTTTACCTCAAAAAATAAAACCGTCTGACCTACATGCATCTGTATCTCCCAATTTCAGGCTGAGAAATCATGACACACTCCTCATATTAAAAAGCAACAGAATCTGACACAGCATTGATAAGGTTGTTTAATAATGAGCTGGAGCTGCAATGATGGGCTTTTGTGAAGTGTGTGTATGTGTGTGCTTGGGAGCTGAGTGGGAGGAGATGACTTGATGACAAGTCATATAAGTCAGATGTAATGAGAGAGCCGTCCATGCCCATGGCCTAGCTAAACGACCGTATCTGTCGCACTCATTAGACGAATGATGTACGACCCCTCTGCCCCATCCCTCCTTCAACAGCACACACACACTTGACTGACACTCTCCACAGTGGGAGCGCGGGGTTGGGGCACTAGGAGGTGTGGGTGATGTGGAGGAGAGAGGGGAGAAGGTTCACAGCGTAACTGACTACAGAATAAATGTGCCCCAGTGAGCTTCGAAAAACAGAGCGCACAGGAGAGAGGCAGACAGTGACATCCAGATAACAGAGGTTAAGGCCAGGACTTTACATGCCGAACAGCACCTGGACAAAGTCACTGTAGACTACAGACTGTAGAGGCTGGAGGAGAAAGGCGAAAGCTGATCAGAGACAGAGCTCCAGGGAACACTGTCAGAATGCCCACATTCTTTTAGGGAACGCCCACATTGATTTTTAAGGGATAATACTTTTTTTTTTTTTTTAACAAAAACAGTTCATTATCTATTTGTCAACCTGTCTGACTCTTTAAATGAAAGCCCTAATAATCTGCAATGTTAACTTTGTGTTAATACGCTTACAATATTTCCTGCACTACTGTTTTAGGATGCCACTAGTATTGAATCCCAAGTGCTACGAAAAAAAGTAATATATTTCACAAGAGTTGTGAGCTTGCAGTCTTAAATAAATGTGATGAGATTTGGTTTCCTCACTGTAAAAACAGAATTATACTACAATTCAAAAGTTTGGAATCAGTAATATTTGTTTTTTGAAAGAAATTATCACTTTTATTCAGCAAGGACGCATTAAATTGCTAAAACTGAAAAAAAAAAAAAAAAAAAACATTTATAATGTTACAACAAAAGAATTCTATTTCAAATACATGCTGCTGAACTTATCATATTTATCAAAGAGTCCAGAAAAAAGTATCATAGTTTCCACAACAACTGTTGTCAACTTTCGAATGGTAGTATATACAGGAAACACTGTAACAATACCGTGGAGATTTTGGCTTTTGATATTAGTTTACATTAGTGATTTGGGTGGACTAAAGTAGGAGCTTTGTGTACTCTTATTTCAGAAAAGCAAAAAAATGTGGTTTTACATGATATGGCCATTTGATTCCCTCCAAAGTAGTTACAGAACCAAAACAAACAGGCACTATCAGAAGACAATCGGCCATATCGTACTCTGAGGTTATGTTACCTTTATTGGGGCTTTGCCAGTGATGTTGGCCACAAGGAAATTCATGGCAATGTCCTCACAGTTCATATGAGCATCCACCCAGTTCTTAATGTCTCCGGGCATTTTATACGTGTAGAGATAGTTGAAGTACTGGAAAGGAAAAATAAACTGATGTCAAAACATTTTTTGACAACACGAGAAACAAACCATTTTGATGAAATGAATGACCTTAATTAAGGGGTCTGAATTACAAATGATGATAACATCTCTTGATCTCTGAGGGACACCATAAAGGGACATTGAGACAAGGACATTGACAAGATTTTGGCAGAGCGCAACTCTAGATGGAAGTGATGGAGTCTATGATGGATTTATGCTATACCTTATGATAGAATGCAGCTCCAGTCAAGACCATTGACACTTCATTGGTCCACTCAGATTCATATTTCCACTTGCCCATTTCGTGGTCCCATAAGTGGAGCCGTCCGGGATATCCGACCAGCCTATCTGGAAACTCACGCCATACCTACACACAGACACACAGAACACATCTGAGACATAATATAAACCCATCACAAAATCTAAGACCACAAAGGATCAGTCAATTGTTCAACAATTAGAGTCGTTTTAGATAATACTGACTTCAAGGATGGTAAACCTTGAATGTCAAGGGTTAAATCAATGAATTTCAGGTCTAACGGCTTGTTAATCCCAAAAATGACAGGCAGGCCTACAGAATATGATGTAGAAATTCTTGAATGTCATTCCCGAGTAGCAAAAACAGCCAGTGTTTTAGCCATGCAGCCATGTCTAAAGCTGTCTTCCATTTCATACAATTATCCATAAATTACACTTTATTCTCTCAATAGTGTATAAATGCCTGCAGGTGAGTTGAAGGCAAGCCTGTAGCCATGGACAGCATTGCTTGTACTGTCATCCTTCATACATGAGAAAAAAAAAAAAAAAACTAAATTATGAAAATAGAGACTTCAACCGTAAGGAATGCTTTGAGATGCCGAGCACAGATTTAGGCAATAGAGGATGGTTCAAAAATCCTGCACTGCATGCAAGCTCAACTTTAAGTAGGAGTGACCTAAAGAGGCACTGGGATCACAGTCCTGGCCTATCATCATTGTGCATGTGGGGAAGACAATTAATCCCTAGTTGCTCCAGATACAACCCCTGGAAATACTGTGAATTTAGGCAACTACTTCAATCGAATCCATTTAACAATCAAGATAAAAGTTGGTCATTCAGTGCGATAATCTGTAAGTCACATGCAGACTAAGAACGCTAACATTTCTTTCAGTCTACCCACTTTCGAGGCATTTTCAGACCTGCAGTTTGTCTGTTTTGTTCCTACACAAACCAAACTAAGGAAGGAAAATAACCAGGTTCCAAAGAAAACATCAAATGCTCGAAAAACAAGCTCTAAGTATACAGTGCAAAATGTATCATTTCTCCCTGAATGCAGTAATGGCCGAATCTGAAATCACAAACTAGTTTTCCTGAATTATAATTAGTGGATCCAAAATGAAAGTATACTACAGTTCAAATGTTTGGAGTCAGTATATATTTCATCATCAAGGTTTTTTATGCTCACAAAGGCTTAATTTATATCATCAAAAATACAGTAAAACAATAATACTGCAAAAAAATATTACAACTTCAAATAACTAATTACAATTTTAAAATATTTTAAAATGTTTGTGTGTGTGTGTGTGTATGTGTGTGTGATTTTAAGGCTGAATTTTCAGCAGCCATTACTCCAGTCTTCAGTGTCACTTAATCCTTCAGAAATCATTCTACTATTGCTCATTTGAAGGTCAAGAAACATTTATTATTATCAATGTTGAAAACAGTTGCTTAATATTTTTGTGGAAACTGTGACACATTTTTTGTTTCAAGATTCCTCAATGAACAAAAAGCTCAAAAGAACAGCATTTACTTGAAATGGAAATCTTTTGTAACGTTAATTTTTTTTACTGTCACTTTTGATCAATTTAATGCAACCCTGCTGGAAAAAGTATTCATTTATTTAAAAAAAAAAAAATCTTACTGGCCTCAAACTTTTGAACAGCGTATGTGCTACGTAAGAGGACTGGTTTGAGACTTGATGCAAGACCCAATACAGAAGTACTGACTAACTTCAAGCTACCCGTATAAACTAAACCTTCATAAGTGTAGTACATATATTTAATAGTAAGTAGTAGTACACAAACAGGGAATCAGTGCTTTTACTACCTCATATCCAAACTGCAGCTCATCTGAGGTCAACATGATGATGTCATCATCAATGGCCAGGACAGCTTCTGTTTCGATCTCATCAAATGGGAAGAAGCGATTGCTGAGCTTGTTTTCTTTGGTGCGCAACACTTTAAGAGGTACTGCGACTTTGGGCCAGAGCGACTCTGTTACAGAGAGAAGGAGAGAAAGAAAACAGTGAGCTAATAATAATACACTGTCAGTTTCAGAGAAGATGAAAAACTATGAGAGATGGCAGCAACTGTGGAAAAGAGAGCGTGGGTGGATAAATCTAAACACATCACTGAGTAAAAGCACATATGAATCTGACCACACTTACATTCTTCTCAGGGCAGAAGAGACAACGCTCTTTATTTTCAGTTGTGTAAGAGCTTGGGAGGAGTTCAGATCACGCAGAAGACAGATGGCACACAGAGTGTCACCTCATAAAACTGACGAGAGAAAGTCTACTGGAACTCAAACACAGAGACCCTAAGACTGGGGGAGTCGGCAATTATTCCACTACCCCAAAGCCGGGGTATAGACCCTGGAAATCTCAGGAGATCTGGAATGAGCTCATCTCCGTTAGGTCGACGCAATTCAGCCTACAGTGTACTTCCACAAGATGACACAACAAACTATGAAAGGAAAAAAAAAAAAAGCATTTCCTAACTGCCGGAAAACCTCCCTGGCCTCAGTCAAAGGCTGAAAGAAGAGCCAGATCTTCACATGCAAGTAAACTGATACTGTCACCATATCCAAGCCTGGCATGGAGGGTTCAACAGAGACTGAAACAAACACAGACAAGATGGACTACAAAGACAAGTAACATTTTAACAACTAAAACTAACCGGCGTAATCCAAAGCGCCACAATGCACAAACTTGTACGTTAACACATCATAAATCTGCACCATAAGAACAAGCATGAAACTCGACTGCGTCAAACAACTTGTGCGAAAGCTTTTTAATGGCCTGTAATCACTTCCTTGCCCTGTACTGAAATTTCACTTGGGCTGTACTTTATGTACGAACATTTTAAAAGAGCTTTAGCAAATTATATCCCCTGTGACACCACCATATAAAAGCTCTCCTCCCCTCCAAGTATTAAGCCCATTGAGAAACTCCCTAAACGCAGTCCTATTGTCAGAAGTCGCCAGCACCTCATTAAAATGACAAACAGTCAAGACTTGGGGAGCTAAAGCTGTTCGAAATAAACAAACATAATTAGCAATGGAAAAGGGTGTGGAGGAAATCCATCCTCATCAGGGCCTGAGCCCCAGGTTGACCCGTGAACAGACCTTATTAATTCTAATGGGTCACAAAAGCTTGAGCCCGGCTTCACTGATGCCTCTAATCAAAGGCAACAGTGAATCATTAGTCTACTTCAAAGTATTTCCCTTCATAATGGCATTACTCAAATCTATGGAGAGGATATATTTAATTCCCCATTCCTCTTTTTTTCCCAGGGACTTCATAAACAGACGCATACCTAATCGCCTTGTTAAGCAGTATCATTAAAGGCAGAGCCACAATAAATAACTACTAATATCAGCTTATTTTGACATGTCTAATGGGTCATAAATTTGACCACAGTGGTAGGAAAGGGAGACCGTTATGGAAACGATCTTTTTGGTTTGACAATAAAGTTTAAGGGTGGATGTCTGGTGAAAACATATATCACAATGAATTAAAATACACTTAATTCATCTAGTCAGGAGTAATAGGACCCACAGATATTAACAGCTCATAGACGGTCAATGAGAGAAGCCAAATTTCTGCCAGCTCCTCACGTGCATCTACATGCCAGGGGCAGAACCAAACACTTGGGTTCTCACTCCATATCTGAAGATAAAACCAGAGAGGTTTGGCCACAGACCAAGGCACATCATGCTTTCAATTCTCCAACCTCAAGAGGAACACGATTTGGCTACTCGCTGGCTTATCATTCATCTGTTCCATATCAGGGGTTTCATGTCTTTTGTGAAAGCCGCACAACTGCATTTCATACGAGTGTCACATTTTCATTCTTTCATAACTGAAGCTGTCAGAACAACAGTGTAGATTTAGTCACAATCTCTTTTCAAATTCAACAATTTGCTAAACAAATAAAATACATTTAGTCAGACTAAATAAGTTTTATTATCCTGACAGAGAACGGCAACGATATCGATGTTCTGGCAGATATCAATAATAATCATTTTATGCCAATAATTATCTGCTATGGACAATAACTTATAAATGGCTGATATTAAGATTTAATGTTTCTGTATTTCATAAGGTCTAAAATAAATATTATACAATACGAACTAAAAGTTCATTTTAAATGCTAAAAGTGAATTTAGGCATGTATCTAAAGATAACATTTAACAGTGTTAAATGTAAGCTGGTGTTTCAAAGATTAACTTTAAATGAGTGTTACATAATGATGAAGGTCATCTAAAGGTTAAAAACAGGGGAGATGAGCATGCACAATTAAACATGTAAAATATCTGCCAATGCATATTTATTAAAAAAAAAAAAAATATATATATATATATATATATATATATATATATATATATATATATAGTACAGATATAGTAGTAGTAGCGAATTATTTTTACTGCTATGTCAGCATCTAAGGCTATCTTCATGGCAAAAACTGAGTTGGAATAAAATAAAAATCAAGCAAACACAAAAATATAGCATTTAAAATTACATATAGTACAGATATATAATGAAATCCTACAACAATGTGACACTAACCTTCAGGGGGGCTCTTGTTCTGGTTGTTCCACACCACCAGTAGTTTGGCCAAGCTGGGCACCTTGGAGATCTCAGTGATGACCCTAAAGAGACTTTCGATTCGATCATAGGTCAAGACCACAGCCGTGAACCCAGGTGAACGTGGTGGTATGAGAGGAAGGAAAAGTGGACTGTTCACACATGTCCATTTCTGTTGAGATAAAAATAAATAAATAAATAAATAAATTGGTGGGAAACTCAATTCAGTGTACCTGTTTTCTTATCTTAACAAATGCAAAGACTTTCCATGACTAATTTAATGACCTGAAGTGCAGTAAGATAAACAGCAGCCTCAGCCAAAACATGGCTTTATTTGGAAACACGCATTGACTATAAAATTTAAAGATTACTGAGAATGCTAATAACCAGCAGTGGTGGGTAGGTGATTAAAAGTGGCATGGAATGTCAAGCACACAACCAAAAAAAGTTTAGAGCAGAGTTAACAAACAGCTGGAGCAGCATGCCATGACCTTTCATTGCGCCAAACATTCACCTAAACCTTCTCATTCAAACGAAAATAAAAAGCCAGGATCTCATTCTCTATAACCTAGAGAACTGCTATCAGCTGGATTTGAAGCTACCCAATAAAGAATCTCTATCATGACAGTCCTTTAAAATGTCTATCGCAGTTTAATCCACTGAAGGCTTTGTGTGCATAGGTGCTACATTCCTTGCGGTAGTCTAAATTTCAAAAAGTGGATGGATTAAGCGAGAATGTTTTCCTTAGCTGACCTGAGTGAAATCTGGCAGAGAGCAGAAGACAACAAAGTGAAGATCCAATACACTGTGGTCAGATATTAAGAGCTAAATGAAATACTTCCTTGCTTCAGGCTCTTTGTCATTCCATGGCATCCGTCCATCCTTTTCCTGTTAACTGTTATGTATCTGAATTTGATTAGAATGTTAAACTTCCTGATGTTCTTCTTGAAATAAAATGCAAACACATGGTACCCACTGAAGCTTGGTCAAAACATCAACAGCTCTTAATATTTCCCTTCCTACAAAATAAGTAAAGAAACTGAGAACTTAATTCCAGTGTCATTTGTCATGACCATTAGGTCTAGTCAGCAGCAACTCAGTATGCTTAATATCATCAAGAGACCATCGACATTAGTTTTCTGTCTATTACTGATGATCTTCCTCCACACAGCTCCAAAATAAAGATCTCTATTGCAAACACAATATTTCTCAGAACCATCCAATCTTCACTTCATAATATTCTGAATTATTTCTGGACATACTCAAGCTTTGAGCCGTAAAATAGTTCAATATTAGAGCTAACTCTTTCTCTTGGGTATATAACTGTATATTGGCTCATATTTCTATTTTATATCATTTCTACTTTATTCCGTATGCTCCTTCCACAGTTCTGGTACTTATAAAACCGGTTTACTGTGGCTGCTAATCCATTAGTCCACCATCAAAGCAAGCTCAAGTTTTAATGTAAAGTGATACACCTATTAATGAGCACAATTCCGATTCTAATTTGGATCTCTTTTGTTGCTATTTATCCCAAGCTGTTTTGTCGAGAGTGGAATTTTACGATCGCACTCCAATGAACTCTGGTGCAGCAGGGGTGCAGATGAGTCCTGGCAGGACTGGGGTGAAGCAGGGGTGCTGGGACGCCATCGGCGTCAGTGGCTGTCTCCTGCCAGTGTGGGGCTTGGCTCATCTTCCTGGCCCGCTTTAAAACAGCCTGTAAACTCCCAAAGATGCACAGACTGGAGCCCAGATCAAGTAACACTGTAAAGTAAATACTGCGAGTGCTTAAAGGGCCTCTGATGCGGTCATGAAGACTGCTGTTTATTGGCCTGAAGGATAAGAACTGAACACAGACTGAGTACAGACTTTCTTTACCGTTCATGGTCTCTTCTATTTTGTCAGTAGAGAAGAGACACAAAGCGAAGTGACAAATAACAAACAGCTCGGTGCAACTCCAACGAGGGAAAAAAAAAAAAAAAAAGTGCTTTTACTTTTAATTTGAAGATTAATTTAAAGAGTTTTCAAAAAACTTTCCAATGCAAAAAGAAAAGTTTTGGACATGGTTTGAATAGATTTAGTGTGAAAGATTATTTGCATCTGGTGTAAAGATCTGTAGCCGAAGCCAATTACATTTTCATTTCAGAAAAAAAGAACACCTTTCACTTGTCTATGTAAAATTCTCCCTTTTGGTGTGAGGCCTTCATTTAAATTTTCCTCATAATAATACTAATCTCACTTCCTTTAATCAAGGGTGTGTTTGATTAAAAAAAAACTAAAAAGGCCCCACAAAATGAGACCTGCAAGCAGAGATGCTGTGACGCTGATAGTCTACAGCAAGGCTGTGAGCCTGTTACACCCTCCTATCCAACAGCTGCTGAAGGTGCCTGCAAATAGAGAGCCGTGGTTAACCACGGTCTGTCAACATGGACACAGCCGTCCATCGTACAACATCAGTCAACCATCCTGCTAATAAAAAAACAAACTTTATATGCCAATGGAAATTTCTTTGAGGTGCCTGACACGGACACCAAAAGCAGAGGGGGAAATAATTAAAGTACCACTGTGACATATAAGTGGTAAGATGAATAAAGAACACTGTGGTGTGGTGCGTATAAGCTTGGTCTGAATGCTCTGATCTAATTGGGCAGGCTCCAGTGCGGTTCAGCGCATGTCGAGACTTTGTGATTTGTTAACGTAAATAAGCAGGAAAACAAGACTAATTTTTTATTCCGACAGTCAACGCCAGAATATTTGCTTGCGGTTAGTCAGTGTTCACCTGCTATTTGGAACAAGCCGTAAATGACCGGGTTCTCAACTTTTGGCTTGTTTCTGTGAATGCAGACTTGCTCAAACCAAAGCCAACCAGACTCTCCAAGGTCTGAAATACGATGCCAAGAAGTGCCATTTAAACCTCTTCATCTATATTTTAAAATGCATCACACAGAGAGAAATTTCACCATCTAAAGACAAGGCCGTTATTATCATCTCGGATGCAAAAGTTTATTGGTTAAGTACAAATACTCAAGAAGAGCTTGTTATCGGGCACCAGTATTCTTTTGTCACACGTGAAAAGAAGAGGTTACAGGCGGCTCGAGTGATGGTGAGGGATTGCAGGCCGTTTCATGTGGGCAGAGGGGGCTTGGCGAGTCTTGCAGCTGGGATCACACTAGTACAGCTTTGGGATTAGTCGAAAATGGAACCCAGATGAAAGCATGGACGCCTGTTCAATTGCAAAGGCTCATTGTGCAGAACATTTACCTCCAGATTCTTATTGAAGCTGATGGGCAGCGATTGCTAACATCACAGAGACCGGGCTAAAATAAGAGCTGGATTCTAAGTGGCAGCGGCTTCCTTTAGATTTGAACTGTCAGAAACAGGCACCGGTCACGTTGCTTTAGTTTCGTCCTTCAAATAGATGAACAGTGCCTGCCTTCTTTCCAATTCCAGAAAGAAACAGGATGAGAAATGTATACATCACTGGTGCATACACATTTACAAATCACACATCTGAAGTAGTAGCTTATTTTCTTCAGCTCTATTAACCTTCAGCATCTAAAAATTTGACACGGCATTCCAAAAATGAGTGATGTTAAGAATTCTTTACAGATAATAAATGTATGATGGAACATAAAGCATTCGTTTGGTAAGCAGAGGATGAATGCAAGTTCCCTCAGAAGTCAAGCACAAAAAGCTGCCTGTCCTGACGACATCTCCTAAGGCAGAGCTGGAGAAATGTGCTTTCAATTATGTCCCGGTGGATATAGGGAAGGAGAACAAGAAATGCACTCGATTTATGTACTGCTCCAATTCTGCTCAGCGTGTTTTTACTGAACATTCATAAAGTATTTAATATTTCCCGTAACGTTAGCAGTCAAACAGAGACAGGACTATTAGCCTCTTGGGGGTCTGGATGCCTCCATTTGATCTGAATGGTAGTGTGATGCTGAGAACTGGAGAAGAACAACAACAACGAACAAAACCCCTAATGAACTCCTTGCTTCTGCCATTTCTGGTCTAAGCACTGACTGTGTACAAAATCAGAGAAATGGAAAAACAACATTGGATTAGTCAGTTTTTGGCACACTGCAAAGTACGAGCTGAGATCTGTGGACTGACTGACGGAGAGACACTCTGACAGAGTGTGCTTCATGTGATGCTGGATTATTGTGAAGCTCATACCAATGTGCAATGTTGTCTTTACAAAGCTGTCTGCTGCCACTGCTGAGCGACACCATGTAAAATAACATGGAGCTGAAAAGTACAAGCCCACTTCTTTTATTTTTTAACAACCCAAGCTCACTCTCACTTTAAGTTGTCCATACATCTTAATCTAACATGCCATTTAGGTCTTAAATGTAATTTTCTCCAAACACACAGAATGTCGTAACACATCACAAGAGTCAGTGCCTATAATAATTAATAATTAATAAATAAATTCAGATTTGATTTAAAAGTCGGATTTGATACTGATTTTACTTCGATTAAAGGCCTATTCACACCAATTTTTACCATTAAAACATGCAAAACAATTTCCATTTCCAAAAAAAAGTCACCAATGAAAGATGAAAAATCTGCATCAGACATGGTATTAATTATCACAGCTAAAAATAAATAAATTAACCACTGTGAATTAGTTTAGTGTGAACAGACACCCACAGTCAATCTGAGAGAATTTAGATTATTCTCTAAAAAACAGTCATAACTAACATGTGGGCAGTTTGGAGAAACCAAATTTGGTCCCACTTTATATTAGGTGGCCTTAACTACTATGTACTTACATTTAAATTAATCATTTGTTACTATGCACTTATTGTGTGCATACATGTTTTTACATTGTACTTATATTTTAAAAAATACTTGCATGTAATTACATCAGTAATTGATTTCTGTAATTACATTTATAATTACACTATTGACTCATCCCTTACACCTTAACCCACCCATACCACTAAACCTCTCCCTAACCTTACCCGTATCCCACCTCAATAGCAGCAAGTGTTTTGCATTACTCTAAGAACACAATAAATACATTGTACTTATTTTTTTATGCAAGTACACAGTAGTTAGGCCACCTAATATACAGTGGGACCCTAAATTTAAACTCTGAAATGCATTATGTGTATGTATAAAGAAAAAAAAGGACCAAAAAAAAAAAAGTTACTTACAACTACAGGAGGATTGTTCCACTCCTCATAGGTACGAGCTGCATAGGGGTAGATGCGATCGTTAATGATCTGGAGAGTGGTCATGCCAATAGCCTTCATGGAGCTGAAGTAGGCTTCCCAGAACCAGCGGGCCTAGGGAACAATAAATGGCATGGCATTCAAATATTTGTGGTAAGAGCAGCAAAGTACAGACAAACTGATAAACAGAAATATATAAGCACACAAAAACCATGTGAAAGATACAGTCCAGAGGCATAAGATAAGGCCTCTCACATCCCTTAACTCCCACCATCCTGCTCGTGCCTTTATGACCCCAACACACTTTCAAAGGCAAAACAGCCCATTAAAAACTGGTGACATGACTGCAGGGACCATTCCAGACGGTTATGAGCCCTTTAGACTATCAGTCTTTTAACTTTTCCACTCAAGTGGCACTGAGACTGCAGCTAAAGTTTAAGGGCAGAGGTCAGGTCATTTTCTCCACACCAGCACAGGGAAATGCTGCAATGTAATCACACTTTTGACATGTTACTTGAATGCTGCTATAATGCTGATTAATACAGATTTTTTTTTTTTTTTTTTTTTTTTTTTTTACAAATTTCGGATTTTTTTTGTTTATTTTTTATACATGTACATTACCATTAAAAAAGTTTGGGGTCAGTACAATTTGTTTAAATAATAAAACAATATTTAGCATGGATGAATTAAATTGATCAAAATTAAAGAACAGTAAGACAGTAAAGAATTCTACATTGACCAAAAAAAAAAAAAAAACATTTAAAAAAAAAATTCCATTCTCTCGAAGTTTCTATTTAAAGAATCCTGTTTTCAACATTGATAATATGAAATTGTTCTTGAGCACCAAATCAGCAATATCAGAATGATTTCTTAAGGATCATGTGACACTGAAGACTGGAGTAATGGCTGCTGAAAATTTAGCTTTGCTATTACAGGAATAATTTAAACAACTATATATTAAAACAAGAAAAAAAGTTATTTTAAATTGTAATATTTACAAATTTACTGTTTTTACAGTATTTTTAATCAAATAAATGCAGCCTTAGTGAGCACAAGAGACTTCTTTCAAAAACAAAATGTACTGATCCCAAACTTTTGAACTGGACTGCACATATTAACTAAAATGAGAAATAATTTTCATAATACCATTGTAGAAAAATAAACAGCCTATACCTTTACCAGTCATTGCCAAATTCTGAATTTAGGTAGCTGACCTAAATTCAACTAGACTTTAAGTTTAAACAATTAAACCCTAAGGTAAACAATCTGTGTAAATAACCTGTCAAAACAAGAACACACACTCTTTTCCCTCCACTGCTGATCTATTAACAAACCCAAAGCTCCAGCAGTGAGGGGCGAGGAGCACATAAGAGTTAATTACCCATAAAACAGTGCTATCTCCTGCTAGGAGGCGCCATGCCGCAGTGACCCAGCTCCACCCTTCTTGACCCTGTTCTCTTTAACAGGGTCGACCAAGTGCATGCTAGAGGCAGCCTTATTACCTGGCCTGACCGCAAACAATGTCAGATTAGGTCTAACTACAAAGAGTCAAATGAGACCAGGGTGAATATAAAAAAGAATAATGGCGTTCCAACATTTTCCTGGGCCAATTACTGAACAACGTCAGAGAGCGCTAATGGTCTTTCTTTTAAAAACAACAATTAAAAATTGATTTATTGTGTCACTTGATGAAATAGAGGTTTGTGCAACACATTAAAAACAGAGAATCCTCTGACCATTCCAGTTAGTCTCAAGTGAACTGAACTCAGCGCAGCAAGGTATTTTTTATTTTTTGCTTGCTTTGCAGAAAAAGGGTCTTTTTCTGCACATCTTTTCATTGGCTGCTGTGTTTGTTGTCATATACTCAACCAAAGACTATAGAAATACAAAGACAGTTCACTCCTATACTTATGAATGAGAGAAAGTGCAACGCGCAATATGGCGGGATAGTCCCGCCCTCTAAATGAAAGAGCCAATTGTTGATTGGTAAAGTCACTGCGTCACTGCAGTGGCCATTAGGAGCTCCGGTTCCCATAGAAACCTGGGGCTGGACCAGCAGCTGCGCATGCACAGTCATAAGCGCGTTGGAGCTACGCATGCGCATTGGCTGGTCTAGCCTAAAAAATAAGCTTTTTAAACGCTATTTGACCACAAAAAACAACATTCATGGGGCAGTTCATTTCAGATTTTATTGTTGATTTGAAATATGTAATTTAATTGCGAGTTCAGTGAGCCATTTTTGAGATTTCAGGATTCCCCCATTCATTTAGATAGGACTTGGTCTTGTCTGAGCTGCCTGGAGGCGTTGCAAATATGACGGCCGAGTGAACGGACTTTCCTTAAAACGGACTTTGACTCAACCCAGAACTCAGTTCAGCACATTAGAAGAGTGCAGTCGCCCCCCTTTCCACCGGCCCCTAAGGGCCTGGCCCTTAAACCTTAAAGAAATACAACTACACAAAAACAGCTTTTCTTTTTATGGAGAGGGGAAGAGGATTCAAAAAGACTTTCTGATCCCAAGGGGAGCGCAGCTGCCCATAAATCAGCTCGTGATGAAAGTTTCCTTTCCAACCAGGAGAAGGCAGAGAGAAAACCGCACCCACCAAGCGCTGAACCCGCCCCGTTTGAACGCTTGCAAGAATTTTTATGAAGAGGGAAGAGACGGAGTCTCGTAAGAGGATGTTGGCAGCTCTTCTGACACATTTAAAGTTGTTCATGTTTTACACTCTTGAACATACAAGAATCATTCCTTTATCTTAAAGGACACTGTTCTATATAACACATAACTATTGCAATAATAACTGCGGATGGGAATCATAAAGAATTGAATGATTCCGTTTCAAAATATCTTAATGATTCTGGTTCCATAAATTATTCCTTTAGTACTTTTGAGGATGAAATATTTAGAAAAAAGCAAAATGATGATATAACTTCAATAATAAATGTTTTACAAATAAAATCAGCTTATTTGACTCATTTGTTTAGGAATAGGTGGGACTTGGCACTGATTGCACTGTATGGTTGAAATTCACCAAAAAGAAACAGCTCACAAAATTGATTAATTCTGGAAATTGTTGGAGAACACAGCTTGTGCATCATTGTTTTGACTCACTAAAAAGAACAGATTCATAAGAGCTATTTGTTATGAAGAATCGATTGGACTATACTGGTTGCCGTGCATGGTTTTGATTCACTAAAAAGAACTGACTCATAAGAGTCATTTGTTATGGGAATACTTGTCCCGCTGCAATTTTTTTCAGTTTGTCCTAAAAAACTGCCAATATAACAAATAACAATCTATGTGCTGACAATATTAAATGACCACTAGGCAAAAGTACTGAGCACTGTCATGAGTAAATCATGCATGCAAAATCATCAGCAACATCCACACAGTGGATCCGTGCATTGCTAGCACTCTTTAATCCCGGGAGAGGGCACAACCAATTACATTCAGCAAAAGGACATGAGACGATTTGATGAAACGTCAGAAACAGCTACTTTCTTAGGCTGAAAGATTTGGCGATCACATCATGAAGTACAGTAGTTGGCTGCTCCCTCTATTGGTCAAAATGCAGAGAAAATCCACTACACCTACTCCTCACAACTGTCTGTAATACTTCTGCCTCCTATTATTTGCGGCATCTGCATTTTATGCACTCTTACACTGAAAGTTCAAGAGGGTTGTCTTCTGGCAAGATCAAGAACAAAGTAGTAGGATTTTTTTTTAAATCCAAGTAAGGTATATATCAAGAACCAGTTCTTTGTGCAATGGCAGCCATACAATCGCTCTGCTGTCTGGAGGTGGTATAGTCTAGTAAGAAAGGAGTGGATCAAGATGTGTTCAAGTGTGGGCTGATATCTCACTGGCTTCATGCCATGTCATAATTCCAGCGCAAGATGTGTTTCTGCACACTACGTCCTAACACCACCCAGAAACCTGTGGAACTAAACTACAGCATTCTCCTCACACAAAATATTCAACAAGAACTTGAGACTGTTCAAGAAGTTAATGCCAATGGAAGCAGAATGCAGTTATTATTAATTATGGCTAACGTATAGTTTTCTTTATGGCAATACATTGACCATAATTATTATAGAGTGCAACCAAAAGATCTCTTTACATGCATTCCATGTGGTTTAGGCACTTTAACATAAGTGTACAGCTGAAAAAGCTGAAGGGGAAAAAATAAAGCGAAAGTGTGCGGTTAACAATTTGTTTGGATAAAGACACATCACTAATATATAAAATTAGCTTTCATCATGATTTACTATGGCAGGAGAAATTTCATCTTTAGAGAATCAAAAGTACACACTTGCAGGAATATTGTTTTTGGCATTAACCCACCTGTCTAACGGTTATTTTCATAGCGGAGCTAGCACTCCATTGAAAGGAAGAAAGAATGTTAGTGGAGAAGAAGAGAGGTTGTGACTTCTTTAACCTTGCTTTCACCCTGTATTAAACCTGAGAGGATTGCTTGCATTTAGTCTGAATGTGACTCAGTTGCTATTGAACTTAGTTTCCATTAGTTTTGACAGCATTATCATTTACTAACTGTTGCAAAGGGCTCAGGGTTGTTGGACTGTTTTTCAACAAATAGCTCCAAACAGATGACAGATGATGCTGATGCACTGAATGCAAATTTTCACCGTGACTGCCAAAATGTAATCACATTCTTACCTGTCTCTGCATCTCCTCCACCTGTCTGTGAGGGATGCTCTTCAAAATAGTGTACATCTCTGGCAACTTCTCTTCTGGAATGACAACAGATGCCCTGCAAATACACAAATAAATGATTCTCTTCAATGCACTTACTGCAACAATGCAATACTGCAACATTGATAATAGTACCAAATGTTTCTTGAGCACCAAATCAGCACATTAGAATGATTTCTGAAGGATCATGTGACACTGAAGACTAGAGTAATGGCTGCTGAAAATTCAGTTTTGCCATCACAGAAAGAAATTACATTTTAAAACAGTTCATTTCATTAGTCAAAAACAGTTGATACATTGTAAGATTTCACAATACTACTGTCTTTTTACTTACTGTATCATTTAAATTGGCAGTCTTTGTGAGCATATGAAACTTCTTACAAGTTTAAAAAAAAATAAATAAATAAAAATTATATATCTCACTCTCTCTCTCTCTTACTGACCACAAATTTTTGACCCAATGTGAAATTATGCTATGGTATGTTCAAGTTCAAATACATTTTAATATGTATAAGATCATTTTGATTAATGAGGTCATTTTATATCTAAATGTACATAAGCTACTGATTTGCTTATTATTCAGTGTTAGCCCATGACTTTCGGAAGTCATGTTAACTTTATTCATTAACACCGGTGACTGACAACAACAGATTTTTGACATTTACCTTTTCCAGTCCAGCACTTCAGAGAAAGGCAGAATGTAAGAGTCAGCCATGATGACAGGGACACATCCAGCCTGCAGCACGTCACTAAGCGTGGCCTGGCCGAGCCGGGCCCCTCGCAGAACTACACAGAATGATGACTCCTACAGAATACACAAGGGACACATTTGTCATCTACAATAACGATACACTCCCAGATCTCTCCAGTTATGCTGTAACAGACAGCATTGTGATCTAGGTGTGTGGTGCAAATGAAGGGGTTGCAATGAAAGGTGCTAGGATCAGAGTCTAGAGGGGCTTTGTGTTGAAACGGGGGTGATGGCTCTCACAGGGATTTGGCCTCTGCTCCTCCTCACTGTGGAACGTCTCCCAGATGTGCTGCAGCACCCAGCCCAGATGATAAGCATACTTCCTGTCTAGACAGGGCTGGACGGGAGATGAGCGTGGTGGACAGGAACAGCGTTTGTTTCTTTTTTTGCTTACGCCGATGAAGAATTGTGTTGCGGTGGTAAAGAATGCTTCTGGATGGGTTGAACATTTAAAGTCTCTAGAAATGTTTGGGCCAAGCTCTCAAAGGCAGGATGAGTTTAATTTAATTTACACAATGATGTACCATTTATGAATTTAACTAACTAATATTTTGTCTATAGTAAATATTTAAATCCGATTTTAGTCCAATAATGCAAGCGATATAAAAAAAAAAAATTATAAATATATATCAATCATTTCTTTTTATATATATATATATATATATATATATACACACACACACATATACACTATACTGCCAAAAGTATTGGGTCACCCCCTTCTAATGAACAGGTTTGACTACTTTAGTAGTTTCCATGAGTACAAATCTTAACGTTTAAGCATATAATGATATTCTAGCTGAACACCTCTGGTGTGAATTTAAATGCAGACCTTGAGCCAAAAACTCATCACCAAACACCAATGACTTGTACATATGGGTACAGTCATTTTAGACACTTCCAAAACTGTTGCAACAGAAATGGAAATACAATTTTTAAATACATGAATTATGTTTCCATCTTTGTTGCCACAGTTTTGGAAGTGCCTTTTTCTGTTCTAAAGAAGGGGGTATCCCAATACTTTTGTCCATATATAGTGTATGTACAAGTCATTGGTGTTTGGTGATGAGTTTTTGGCTCAAGGTCTGCATTTAAAGTCACACCAGAGGTGTTCAGCTTGGATTAGGACTTGGCTTTCTGCAGACCAGTCAAGCTCTTCCACACTGATTAAATAAATCATTTCTTTTTGAACCTTGCCTTATACATAGAGTCATTGTCAAGTTAGAATAGAAAAGGGTCCTGTCCAAATTGTTGCTTTAAAATTAGAAGCACACAATTCCCTAGAATATCATTATATGCTTAAACATTAAGATTTGTACTCATGGAAATTACTAAAGCAGTCGAACCTGTTCATTAGAAGGGGGTGACCCAATACTTTTGACAATATAGTGTATATATTAAAAAAGAAAAAAATAGGGCTGACATCTCAACGCATTAATTTGGTTTGATTAATTACAGAAAAAGTAATGTGTTAAAAATGATAAATGCATTTAATGCAAACCGCCCCACCCCAGATTTGTACGTTATCTTACATTGTATGCAGTTGCTTAGTGGCAAACATGATGCAGGGTAATGACTGTATGATGTAGCTTAGAAGAATGCAGTTATAGGCCCCCAAAATTTGATATTATATAAATAATTACATATATTATATTATTACACATCATTAAAGGGATAGTTCACCCAAAAATGAAAATTCTGTCATTAATTACTCACCCTCATGTCGTTCCAAACCCGTAAGACCTTCGTTCATCTTCGGAACACAAATTAAGATATTTTTGATGAAATCTGAGGGCTCTCTGACCCTGCATAGACAGCAGGGGAACTAACACGATCAAGGCCCAGAAAAGTACCAAGATGATCGACTAAGTAGTCCATGTGAAATCAGTCTGTCAACTGTAATTTTAAGAAGCTACGAGAATACTTTTTTGCGCAAAGAAAACAAAAATAACGACTTTATTCCACATTTTCGTCTCTACGGTTTCTCTTGTGGACGCACGTGCGTTCACGATAGTACCATGACGCAAGCGTGCGCCGGCGCTGACCCAATCCAGTGTGATGACGTTAACACGCGGCATGGTGATGTTGAACACATGCGCCGTGCCTTGTACTGTCATGAATGCGCATCCACAAGAGAAACAGTAGAGACGAAAATGTGGAATAAAGTCGTTATTTTTGTTTTCTTTGCGCAAAAAAGTATTCTCGTAGCTTCGTAAAATTACAGTTGACAGACTGATGTCACACAGACTACTTTGTCAATACTTTGTCAGTACTTTGTCAGTACTTTTCTGGACCTTGATCGTGGTAGTTCCCCTGCTGTCTATGGGAGAGTCAAAGTGCTCTCAGATTTCATCAAAAATATCTTAATTTGTGTTCTGAAGATGAATAAAGGTCTTACGGGTTTGGAACAACATGAGGGTGAGTAATTAATGACAGAATTTTCATTTTTGGGTGAACTATCCCTTTAATTTCATTAAAAACTTTTAGCACTTGACAGCCCTAAAAACATAATAAATTATAAAAAAAATTAACATTAAATATTTTAAATCATTTTGCATCATATTTAATATATTTTTTTAAGTGATTCTAATATTTGCGACATTTAAAATATGTTCTAGCATGTTTACTATGTGAAATTCCATGTGAATTCATTGTCGTTTAATATGAATGGACGTACGGAGAAACAAACCTGTAAGATTTGTGGATAGTCGTAGACCTGTCCTTTATAGCAGCGCTTTCTGACCAAAGCCAAACCCTGAGAGAGATTACTGCATTTGTCTAGGAGGAGCAGGGCCTCCCCATTCTCCTCCTTCAGCCTTTCTAGTTCCACACGGTATTCCCGATGGATAGCCGTCTGAGATGACAGAATGAAGTAACGTCGGGGCCTGACGTAAACACATATTATGTGATGACATTTCTAGTCATTAAATATAAACTGGTTAATCAATGTTGATGAGCAGGATCTCACCCTGGTTGCCTCTCAGGAAGGTCCACCTCAGCAGATAAAGGGCTATACACGGGGATGCTGACATCATAACCCTGCCTGTACGTCCATGTGGAGAAGCCTCCCCCAGCCAGCAGGGCTCTGTGAAACAAACGCAATGAAGATGACAACTCTGTCGCCACGAGTGTCTGCAAAAGGCTCTAAAGATAAAACACGTCCTTAATCTGGTTTTACATGACAAATGTGCGAACATGCCGCTACGAAGCATTTAACAGAGTTGCCTTCGCGTCCTTGTTCTACAACGAGTCAATAAAACTTCAAACGGCGCTCGGTTTGAGGGAATGGAGTATAGGGAGAGCTGCAAATATGGCCACGCAACATACACTGTCTTTTTATCTCACCCCACACATATGCACATATGGGCAGCTGGTTCTGATGAGGCTGTACGCCAAATGGAGCACAGCTGGATGAGCCCAGGAAATTCCCTACAGCTCCAGATAAGTGTTCATCATTTCAGGGCTTTCTAGTACATAAAACTCACCTTTTCCATCCAAAGCAAAAGATCGGCCAAGTAATAGGCTGAGAAACATGGCCCATGTTGCAGTAAATACCAGGAGATTATGTTTGTCTGCCTGCTCTAGGCAGTAGTGTGCTATTCTCTTTCATGATCGCTCTCAGTGCATCTTTGATCTCTGAGTCTAAGGAACACACTAGGATGATGATACAAACACACATTAGGAAATTTAATTGAAAAGAAAAAACAAGATGACATCTGAATTGGACAGTTCTGTGACACTGATGTGTATGAATAGATTTGTTGGGATGCATGTCTATTTTAATTATATATTGCAAGTATTCCAGTTTATCTCAATACAAGGGTGTTGAAACACCAAGAAGGTCTTTAAATCCAGCATGGATTTCTTGAAGAGTCTGGCATCAGTCTGTCAGCACTATGGTTCAATGTCATTTTGGACAAGCATTTAATGTTAATTTAATCACACTAACCTACAGAGGTAAAATAGTGCCATGTTGCAAACTTACATGAATACGACTATCCTAAGATCAAAAGATATAAGAGAGGATATGAGAGCATTTATTGCTTCTCAGGTGACATTGCTGTTGCACAAGGTCAAACATAGAGACACACTGCCCTCAACTGGCGAACATTACATCCAATCTCTATTAGAAATTAACCATTGTATGCAGTGAAAATTTTTGCCCTATGGAAATGGTTTTCAAGGGCATTTTTTTTTAACTTTGAGGGTATTTTTTTTCTAACTGTATAAAACCACAGTATGTCTTTCATTTATGTAAAAGACTGCAACTTAACTAAGATTAATCTGAACAAGAATGGTTGCCAATTATGCAATAAAACCAACATTAAATACAAACGTAGCAGTAAATAACTTTAGTCTTGTTTTCAAATTTGGGTGTTGTTGGGAGTGTTCATGTTTAGTGTGTTCAAGGCTAAATTTTAATTAAAAAATAAAAACAATTCAACACCACTCACTTCTGAAACAGCAAATACAGAGCAAACTGACAGCTATAGGTCACTAAGGTGTCTGTAAAAGGACTAAACTTATACAAAATTAATGAAATAATAAAAACTGAAATACATACAATGCAAAAGACAAATCTTTCCTAAGTTACACCATACCAGAATGAAGCCAGAATTGAATAATAAGAAATAGTTATCCTAAATATGAGGATCTGAATACTGTTCTCACAATACATAAATAAAAGGTCAAGTATCAAGGGTATAGAGATTATCTGACAAAATCTACATTACCGTTCAAAAGTTCAGAAATTGGTAATTGTCTTAATGTTTTTGAAAGAAAGTTCTTATGTGATCAAACATACAGTAAACCTGTAATATTGTGAAATATTAACAACATTCCAAATAACTATTTTCTATTTTAATACATACTTTAAAATGCAATTTATTGCTGTGATGGCAAAGCTGAATTTTCAGCAGCCATTATTCCAGTCTTCAGTCTCACATGATCCTTAAGAATTCATTCTAATATGCTGAACTGGTGTTCAATAAACATTTCTTACTATTATCAATGTTGAAAGCACTTGTGCTGCTTAATATTTTTGTTGAAACCATGATATGTGTTTTTTTATGATACTTTGATAAATAGAAAGTTCAAAAGAACAGCATTTATTTTAAGTAGGAATCTTTAGTACAAAAGTAAAAGTCTTCAGTGTCACTTTTGATTAGTTTAATGCATCCAATTTTAAAATCTTACTAACCCCAAACTTTTGAATGGAAGTGTACATAATTTCAGGAAATCTGGATTGAACATTCAGACTTCCTGACATATTTAGCAATTTTGTGTGCCTGTTAATTTCTACTAATTCTTACCTGTCTCTGGGCACATCCAGAGCTGTATTGTAATCAGGGGGTCCTCCAGGAAGCATATTGAACAGCAGGTGGTTCATGCCTTTGTCCCACCTAAAAGTGTATCAATACATATATATAGCTTGAAACAGTCAGTCATGACTTCAGAAATACAGTGCATATGTCTCTAAAGCTAAAATATGAGTTATATAACAGCTCAGAAGAGTGCCAAAAGTGACACTGTAAAAGAGAAAGCGGAGAGCTGCCAATATAGCAAAAAAAAAAAAATAAATAAAAAAACCTTGAGGAACCAGTAAAGCCAAGGTAGGCAAGGATAATTTGCATATACTGAAAGATATATATCTACCTGGGCAGCATGGCCAGTGCCTGAGCGGTTTCACGAATGCGCAGAGAATTCTGATTCAACACATCAATGGAGGGTATGAACAGACATGCTCTGCTCACATCATCAGTGTAAAAATCACTGTCCGAGATGGCGCTCAGCAAGTTATTGTATTCTCGAGACAGGCCAGTGCTGCTGATGGGCACCCCTACTTCATCCACAAATCGCTGAAGAGGATAGATGTACACCTGTGTACAAACACACACACCATTAATAGATCAAAATAGCCCTGTTATGACATCCAACCTAATAAACATAAAACAATAACACAACACTATCTCTCTTTGCATCACCTTGATTTTATTCTTGGGATTATATCCACAGCGATACACATCAAAGCAAGTGTGCATTCGACAGCTCAGGTCACCCCTCTCGGGAATAGGGCTGCTCATAGGTATCCTGATCAAAGGAGCATCATGCACACTACGACGGTCCAGACTCCATTCTGCGGAGGATTCAATGGAGTGAGGCCAGAACTGGAACATCCCCGTTGCAATCAACCCCAGTAAGACCACAGAGAAGAGAGTGATGTAGTAGATCCGGTGTTTAGTCTTCATACGGGGTATGAGCGCAGGGCCCCGGGAACCATACTTCACTGACGCACACATGATGAGCTTTTCCAGAGCCAAAACCACTGCAGAAGACACAAACAACACTGATGAACATCTACACGTCAGAGAATATCATCAAATGTTTTGATGGACAGATATTAATAAAAAGACATATAATAGCTGTACATGATCTTTACCAATTCATTTACTATACTTTTGATTCCTTAAACTACAATTCATTTATTATATGACTGATTGTTCTAATTCTAATTTATTATATGACTAATACATCTAATGACATTTAAGTTATCATATGATTTTTCGTTAGAGAACTGATTAAATTATTTAAAACAAATTGTGCTTGATTTATCTAATTCCAATTAATTTATAATAAATTAAGTATGGATCAATGTATAAATTAACTGGAATCAGATAAATCAAGCATTGCCTAGCATCCATCTGGCGAATCTCCGCTTAGTGGTGTTCGGTTCAAGGTTTTTCAGAGTCGACTCCGACTCCCACCATAGGAGTCGATGGAATCGAGTCGATGGAATCGACTCCTTGACTCAATTTAGCGTGACTGTCCAAATTAGTCCAATTTAGGTGTGACATTACCTTTAAATGAGCTATCAACGTTGTTTGCTGTTGCCAACACTTAATTTCACAAAGGGAAAAGTCACGAAATATAGCCGTGGTGGAATATTCTCTCAGAATTAAATAAAATTAGATGTTCAGGGGACGGCACTAAACGCATATTGTCAAAAATACAATAGGCCTAAATACAAAAATACATACAAATCTAGGCCTACACTTACTGATTTGTTTATTTCATGTTTATTGTGTGTCAATTTTTAATGATTTAAGGTCAGTTTAATGATTGAATAGCCTATATGGAAAACTGACTGCATTAAACATAGGCTAACATTACATAAAATCAATTATACAAAGCTGTTACAGAAGCATGTATAATTACAAACTAAATTTACTATTCCACACCTGTTTAATACTCCGTTTGCAGTGTGTTTTTTCCGTGCTGTTGAGTATTCACTCGATGCGTTCCGAGCGGTGCGTGCATGCAACATCGCAGCGATCGTTTCCGCACCGAGTCTATTTTTGCTGTGCTGCACAAGCTGAATTAAAGTGACAGGGCATTGCTAACGTTAAAAATGTGCATGATTGATACGAAATGTATTAATTGCGCCATAAATGCACATAGGCTAATTAAAGTAGTTATAGCTATAGGGGTAAATCAAGGAAAGGTACCCTACACTTTTAGATAAACATGGTAACCGATGGCACTCGATGTAACCGATGTAACATTCTAACTAGAGTTAGAAAACAAAGTTCTTTTTTATAACCAGCAGGATTATTTGTAATGTAAATGCAATAAAAAAAAGCCACGAGATGGCTGTTTCTAAATTAACCTTGTGAGAGCCTACCTTTAAACGTAAGAAAAGTAGACTGTAGGCTGTTTACATGTTTTGCCACTTGCCTAAGCATCTTAATATATAAACTTTATATATAAATCAGTAAGTAAAATGCATTTAGTAATATTGCGCTTAAACGTAAATATGTCTAAAATAGTATTACTGTGTGAAAAGATAATCACTATGGTGAGAGAGAAAAAAATTGTAACAACATTCGAATTTGAAATCAAAATAATGTTGGTAAACAGCCACCATCATAGCTGAGCACTAAATAAAGCACACTGAGCCCGTGCTCTGCACCGCATATGAACCGCACACGGACTGCACTGCAAACGGAGCATCGCTTAATTTCGTTCACTCCTTGCTGATATACAGCACTCAACTGCCATGCACTGGATTTGAGAATCTGTGAAGAAAACGATTTCGGAGTCGATACCGAGAGTTGATTCCAGTGCTGGAGTCGACTCTGACTCTAGGGCTATTCAGAGTCGAGGAATCGACTCTTTTGGAGTTGACTCCCCATCCCTATCTCCGCTCTCTACCCAACAAAACGGACAAGCTTCTTCTGCTCTCCCGGACAAATAAGGATTTTTCAAACTCTGCTGCTCTGTGTTTCACGGAAACCTGGCTGAATAATGCCATTCTGGACAGTGCGCTACATCTGCTGGGCTTTCAGCTGTTTAGAGCGGACCGCGATGCAGAATCAATGGGGAAATCGCGCAGCGGAGGGACATGCTTTTACATCAACGAAAGGTGGTGTACAGATGTCACTGTGTTAAAGAAGATGTGCTGTCCCGATCTAGAAGCACTCTTCATTAACTGTACGCTGTTCTATTTGCCGAGGGAGTTTTGCTCGGCCATTCTCATGAGTGTTTACATTCCTCCGCAAGCGCATGTGAGCTCAGCTTTACAGAAACTCGCTGATCTGATCACAGAGAGTGAGCAACAACACCCGGACTCTGTTTTAATCATTCTAGGGGACTTTAATAAAGCAAATCTCTCCCGTAAACTGCCAAAATACAGACAGCACATCACATGTCCCACCAGAGAAAGTAATATACTGGATCACTGTTACACAACAATAAAGGATGCATATCACTCTGTCCCACGGGCAGCTTTGGGGCTCTCTGATCACTGTTTAGTTCATCTTATACCAACCTACAGGCAGAAACTGAAATCAGCTAAACCTGTATTAAGGACTGTAAAAAGATGGACTAATGAAGCAGAGCGGGATTTACAAGCCTGTTTCTTTCTCACTGATTGGAGTGTTTTTGAAGCTGCTGCCACCGATCTGGACGAGCTCACAGAGACTGTAACATCATATATCAGTTTCTGTGAGGATGTGTGCATTCCTACCAGGTCTCATATAACCTACAACAATGACAAACCATGGTTCACTGCAAAACTCAGACAGCTCCGTCAGGCCAAAGAAGATGCTTGCAGGAATGGGGACAGAGTCTTGTATAAACAGGCCAAATCCACACTGGAAAAGGAGATCAGAGTGGCAAAGAGGAATTATTCTGGAAAGCTAAGGAACCAATTCTCTTCCAGTGATCCTGCTTCAATGTGGAAAGGTCTGAAAGACATCACCAATTACAAGACACCATCCCCCAGCACTGTACAGAATCAACAACTGGCAGACGACCTGAATGAGTTTTATTGCAGGTTTGAAAAAACACCCTTCACACCTCCTGCAACCCCCCTCTCCTCCCCTCCTGCACTGCAGATCAGTGAAGATGATGTGCGTCAGGTCTTCAGAAAAAACACAAGAAGGAAGGCACCAGGCCCAGACGGTGTGACACCAGCCTGTCTGAAAACCTGCGCTGACCAGCTGGCCCCCATCTTCACACAGATCTTCAACAGATCACTGGAGCTGTGCGAAGTGCCCTCATGCTTCAAATGCTCCACCATCATCCCCGTCCCAAAGAAACCCAAAATTACTGGACTTAATGACTACAGACCTGTGGCTCTAACGTCTGTGGCCATGAAATCATTTGAAAGACTGGTTTTGGCTTATCTGAAGGACAGCACTGGACCCCCTGCAGTTTGCCTACAGAGCAAACAGGTCTGTGGATGATGCAGTCAATATGGGACTGCACTACATCCTGCAACATCTAAACAGACCAGGGACTTATGTGAGGATCCTGTTTGTAGACTTCAGCTCCGCTTTTAACACCATCATCCCATCACTCCTCCAGCCCAAATTAACTCAGCTATCTGTCCCCACCTCTGTCTGTTAGTGGATCAACAGCTTCCTGACAGACAGGCAGCAGCTAGTGAAGCTTGGAAAATTCTCATCCAGCACCAGTACGATCAGCACTGGCGCCCCCCAGGGTTGCGTACTCTCCCCACTGCTCTTCTCCCTCTACACGAACGACTGCACATCTAAAGATCCCTCAGTCAAGCTTCTGAAGTTGCAGATGACACCAGAGTCATCGGCCTCATTCAGGACGGTGACAAGTCTGCCTACAGACAAGAGGTTAAGGAGCTGGCTGTCTGGTGCAGTCTTAACAACCTGGAGCTCAACACGCTCAAAACTGTGGAGATGATTGTGGACTTCAGGAGAAACCCCCCTGCACTCCCTCCACTCACCATCATGAACAGCACTGTGACTGCAGTGGAGTCATTCAGATTCCTGGGCACCACAATTTCTCAGGACCTGAAGTGGGACAATCACATTTGGCGCTTTTCCACTGCATGGTACGACTTGGCTCGGCACGGATCAGAACGGCACGGCACGGTTCAGTTCGGCTCGGTTTGCGTTTCCACTGCAGTTTAGTACCGCTTTAGAGTGGGCGGGGTTATTCACATGTAGCTATAGTTGCGCCGCCTCTACTGCCGTGACTCCTGAAAAACTTTTTCATTCCGCGTCGCTCCATCAAGCTCTCACTGGATCCGCTCCTCGGCTATCAATGAGAGGAACGTCTGTACTTCCTCAACAGACAACGAAACAGCCATTTTTTGGTTGTTAAAAGAAAGGTGCGCTCATTCAAAACAGTTGCGTTCGATCCTTTGCTGGCTGTGCTGATTTAAATCTAGCGGGTCTGTTGTGTCTCGTGCCGCAAGTTCAATGACGCAGGCAGTGACGATTTTCTCCGGCCAATCAGTAATCAGCAGAGTTTACACGTCACGTTTTGGTAACGGTACGGTTCGCTTGGAACCTCAGCCGAGCTGGTACTAAAAAAAGTACCAGGTACCAGGTACTGTACCCAGTGGAAAACCCCCCAAAAGTGAGCCGTACTGAACCGTACCGTGCCGTACCATGCAGTGGAAAAGCGCCAATTGAGTCCATTGTGAAAAAGGCCCAGCAGAGGTTATACTTCCTTCGTCAGCTGAGGAAGTTCAACCTGCCACAAGAGCTGCTGAAACAGTTCTACTCCGCCATCATTGAATCCGTCCTCTGCACTTCAATAACTGTCTGGTTCAGCTCAGCTACCAAATCTGACCTCAGAAGACTACAGAGGGTAGTACAGACTGCTGAGCGAATCATTGGTACAACCCTCCCCACTCTCCAAGAACTGTACTCATCCAGAGTGAGCAAAAGGGCTGGCAAAATCACTCTGGACCCCTCACACCCAGCACACTCCCTCTTTGAACTGTTGCCGTTTGGTCGACACTACAGAGCTCCGAGCACCAGAACGACCAGGCACAGGAACAGTTTCTTCCCTCAGGCAATCCATCTCATGAACACTTGACAATAAACGTGGAACACACAACACTATTATACATTATTTATTTAACACACATACTTATTTAAATTTCAAATTTGCACATATACCTGTACATACATAATTGTCTATATTATATATTGTGTTTTTGCTATTTTGTATATTTGTATATTATTTTTTTATTACCTGTGTCCTGTCGCTGTCACTCTGTTGCACTGCGGAGCTTCTGTCACTATAACAAATTCCTCGTATGTGTAAACATACCTAGCAATAAAGACCATTCTCATCCCTCAAACTCCAGTTACTTTGTTTAGACCAGTCTCTCTCATTTCTTTCAGAATTATACTTATTAATAAAAGTAGACCATATTTAAGCATTTTACTCAAAATATGTGCTGTCTTGGCTTGTAAATAAATCCAAAACACACTCGCTAACGTATTTATAGCAGGTACGCTAGCAACTACAAAATCATGAACTAACCTTCACGGTGTCCAGTTCACTGCCTCAAATCTCAGCACGCCTCAGCCATAATCTCATTTGTTGGTCCAGTATGGTGCAAATGCTGAAAGTGAAATTGTTAACTGAATTTTGTTTATTATCCCACAACACATTTCTTATGCTAAAGAGACAGCTGACAGGAAAGAAATTCGTCTCTCCTTCATGGGGAGTTCCACATGTTTTTCTTGTAATTCGGGTCGCATGGCGCCATCTGCTGTAGAGGGAGAATGAATGAGAGGCATAGGCTGCGTCTTCAAACCTAGTAAGCCGCCTATCTAGACAGTATTTTTAGGTGTTAATGCCACGGTCTGTATGTGTCTAGCTAGCTAGCTCTCTAGATATTTTAGACACAGCCACAAACAACAGCTATCAGTTCACCGTTTCAGCCACCATTTTTTCTTATGGCGTTAATAACTTTAAACGTTATTATTGTGTATTAATTTGGGTATTAGAGCAATCTTTTCTTTATGCCTGGTGTTTTTAGCCAAGAAACAGTCTTCTGGGTCCTGTTCTTCGACCGTGGTTTAACAAAGCCCGGATTAGTTCACATATCCCGGATTGACCTAGCTCAATCTGAAATTGAGTTTCTTCGGCTCTTCTAATATATTTTACACGGATTTACGTATCTAGCTAATAAAGACAGTTGAGCGTTCATGTGAGGATTTATAATTTTGTTTAGACTCCTAACCTATTACATCATGGCTAAACAGCGTGCTGCATATTTCAGCGCTGCTGAATTGCAACTTATAATGCAAGGATATGAAGAAGTTAAACACTTAATAAAAACCAAAGGGAATACAATAGCGGCTGCAAAAGTCCGTCAGGATGCGTGGCGAAAAATAACTGCCAAATTAAATGCGTAAGTATATCTTACATTTAATTAGTCTGGGAGAGCACTAATTAAGCAGTTTTTATGCAGTATATATGACACCTGTGCTGACCAACTAGTGTATGTGTACTATGCTTAGGCTACCTTCTTATTCTGCTGTTGGTCACGCTTACAATTACAGATCCAACCCTATGGGACCTAGAAGAACTTGGCAACAAGTGAAGACGAAATACAAGAATATCGTTCAAAGTGGTAGGTCACGGGCTTTTCAGTGGGTCTGATGCCCTTTGTCTTCGTTATTTTGTTCATTTTTTTATTCTCTTTGTTAGGGACTACACAATATAAGGACATTATCTCTTTTTTACTCACTTTTAGAGTAATGTCAGCTGTATAATCCAGAAGTTAAAATGTATAACTATAAAGATAAACACAATAAATAGTTTTCCCACACAGCAAATAAGGCCTTAAAAGCCCAAATGAATTGCAAGCTGTAGGTGATAGAGGCTTGGTGAAACTTTTTTTGGAGGTTACAACAAAAAATATAAACTATTCTTGAAAGCATGTGCAGTGCTTTTTCCTACAGCAGATGTTTTCTTTTATTTATAGTAATTATGATACATCAAAAATACAAACTACTCTTGAAAGCATGTAGCCTACAGCACAACACTTTTTCCCAGAACAGATTTGTTTATTATTATTATAAAGCAGAATCAAAGTGTAATAAACCTTTTTCTTGTACATTTTACACATTTTTTCTGTGACATTTTCCTCAGACCCTTAGCACTCCCTTGTGGCCCCCTGAGCCCAATTTGAAAACCACTGGTCTATATTAAAAACTAATATTAATTGGTTTTTAAGTGTTTTGAATTGAATAACTTAAAGGTTTAACACAATTTAGCTAACAAGAGAAAGGCTGCTCTGAGGAAGATGGGACTAGTCCCAACAAAAGAGGAGCACATAGAGGAAGAGGAGCTGCCCCCTGAGAACGATGTGGATGGTCCTATCATAGCGAGCATAGTTGGTGGCTGCTCCTCTGATCCAGGAGATATGGCTGGCTGCAGCAGTTATGTCAAAGGTATGCATCAAAGGTTGTTTGTCTTTACAAATGGATACTGCAGTAAATTTACATAATTCATATCACATCATTTCAGTAACTGAACATGGATTGGCCCTTCTTCAGCCACCTGTATTATCAGATGAAGAGCTGGACTCTGTAAGTTTCAGCTCTGTTTATTTAAATTTTTAATGGGATATCAATGATCATAGTATTAAATGAACTAGTAATAGTATTAAATATATTTTTAAATTTTATTAATATTTAATCAGTAATATGTGGGCGGGCACAACAGTACTATTTGGTGATATGAAATGCAGGAAGATGTTTTAATGCTTTCTTTTTAAAGGAACCTGTGGAAGATGTTAAGACACTATACAAGAAGTATCTCCAAGTAGAGATCTCCAACAGAAAGCAAGAAATGGCATACAGAGCTTTAAAAATGCAGAAAGTGGAGAAAGAAATACAGTTATTAGACAGAAAATTGGATGTAAGTGTGATATTTGATAATGAATTGTCAGAATAAATGATATGTGTACCTTTTAGACCCACTAAAATCTGTTTTCAGACATTTTAATTAGTTTCTTTAGTTTAGTTGGGAAAACAATGAAACAATATTAGAAATATTACTTTTCTATGTTAATTTCTGACGTTTTAAAATGGGTTGTCATATACAGTGAAAATACAGTGAAATGTAATTAAAATTCAACAAAGAACTGTCTGACACTCAAGATAGATCTATAGATAGATAGATAGATATGCTTTCAAGTTGAAAGTGGGCTGAATAGGTGCACTTGTCTGAATATTTATTATGATTAGTAGGTTAATTTGTGTCTAGAACTAAAATAGTAAGTGTAAATGTGCCTTTTTTCTTACTACAGGGTGATCCTTCATGTTGAAAATAAAACATTTTTATAAACCTACTGTGTTACTTTCAATATTTAAAAAGTCACAACACACAGCAGTTATGTGCTCAAGAACATAAATTGTGACCGGGATGCTTGGCATAGAGCAAGGTATGTGAACATGAGGAAAGGCTGACATATGTAGTCTCTGTCACCAAACACAATCATAATGGTACAATCATAATCATAACCTTACTGAAATCTCTGACATAAAGCTGACTCAGTTATTATGGAGTTGACCCTATCCATTTGGTTTCAACAATGACAGGAACATGAACAAGTTTGTGGACTGTCATATTTACATAATATATTGGATAGATGATTATCAAACCAGGTCCCCCATTTCTGATAGATCTGATTCAACTACTTACCTCCTTAGTTGAGTGTTACATGACCTAAAGTGTATGCCAAAAAAGGCAGAAAGATCTTAAGATCTCAGGAATGTCATCCAGTGTTGGTTGTGACCAGTGTGAGTGATAAAGTCTACATCCAGTCTACCATTAAAAGCAACTAACAAGTAGGTTAACAGTTCATAAACAAATATATATTATGTACAATTTAAACATTTTACAAACAGTACAATGCTTGCAAAGCAAGCAAGCAAAATGAAACAGGCAGTTAGCATTTAGAAAATAATTGCAGGTAGTCAAGGAAATGAAAATTGGTATATGATGTTGCTGACAAATGGTTAATGGATGATGAGCACTTGGAAAAAGAAAATTCATTCTGGCTGCAAACTTAATGACAAGCTTGTACAACATGCTGTTAAATTCAAGTCCCGAGGAGCCAGAACTATTGACCTTCCACACACATTTGATTCAGGAATAGTGATTTGAATCAGACAAGGATGAAACTGGGATTAAGGCATTTAAGGCTTCTTACCTGCTTGTTTGTTTGTTTGTGTGTGTGTGTGTGTGTGTGTGTCTTGAAGTCCCATGAGTCTTGAGAACCAATGCACTTCTCAGGATATTTATTTTTATAGGGGTTACAATCATACAGTTTCCAAAAATTCAACAGTCTAGTGTACTGACACACTCTTTAAAGACATAATTGGTTTATGTAGTACTTAGTATGTGCTACAAAATGAATGTTTTTGAAACTTTTATCTAGAATGCTTAGATTTGCTATTGGAATAGCCATATTCAAACCGTGATGGGATACACAATGCAAATAAGCACTGCAGATGTGCTCTCTTTTTTTTTTTTTTCTTTTCTTTTTTAATAGCATTCAATGTCATGTGTACAATAGATACAACATAAATACAGCACAGTTTTGCTAAAATCACATAAAATATTCATGGTTGCAACTCACAAAACATTACTTTATAGAAGCTGCTGGCCTCTCAGATTTTATACAGAAATACAAGCACACACACACACAAACCAATCTTCTCTGTTTCACGTACACACACCCATTCACACAGTGTAGTTTTTTTAAGCATGGCTCTGGAGCAGTGGTGAACAATCTACTGTAGATAAGAGGTAAAACATCTTGGTACAAATCAGTCTTTTTGTCATCTATAAATATTCAACCAAATATCAGTGCAAGGTGTCCTCCATTAACTTTAAAGGACTGCTATAGATGCCACCCTTAATTGACGAATGATTTCACAAGTACCTCAAAGTCCCAGCTGTGAAGTACGATACATTTTTGGCAATTCTCAGATATTCCGACATAACAACAAACAGATGGCAAATATATAAATGTTTTCTTCTTTTTCTTTTTTAAAAATTTATTCCATGCCATGCCATGTTCTTCCTCCTCAAAATGTCTTTAATGTACAGCATGTTAAGATTACTGGATTCCCCTAAACAAACATATAGCAAACACCATGGCAAAAAGCTGATGGGAGAGAAAGAAAAACAAATATAGTTTAGCAAAGAGTTCAATGCAAATACTGTTTTAAAATACTTCTTTATTCTACATTCATTTGAATAGAATTATGAGTAGCCCATTTCATGGCAAAGCCACTTCTTCTCTCTCCACTAGGTGGCGATCGCAAACCATAGTTCTTGCAAAACAATTTATCATCACATTATAAGTGTAAAATCATCGCATCATACTTTATTATTAAAAAAGCCAAATAATAGCCTTACTTCAATAGTCAGCACCACAATAGCAAGGGCTCCTGCCATATAGATGTATGTCTCAAAATAGTCCACCACTGCTGAATAACAGCCCTGTTAATATGAGAGAACAAAATGTTGCTTCAGTGGATTTCTCATTTATTATTAGCTACTCATAATAGTCATTCTAAATTGGTTAGAATCCATGTATATATTAACAGAAGAGTATATATGACTCAGAAACTCAAATCATTCATTTTGAGAGCTATTATTATTATGTAGACAGGGTCTTATCCCATACTGTCCTTTCTCCAAAAAGATCATATTTACTTCCTTTTATTTTGGTTTTCATCCTTTGTCTTACTCAATTTCTTGATGCATTTCTTGTTCCATATTCATTCCCACTCATTTACTAATTTGTACTAAACTCATTGCTGACCTTGTTACGGATTGGCATAATTCCCTTGAGACATTCCTCCCTGCTCATCATCAGATCATTCCTCTGGCAACAGACCTCTGGCACTAGTCTGCTGGGGTTCAGTCGTCTGAAGAGGCTCTGATCATCAAAGTCTTCAGCACTGTTCACCCCACAGCAATCAAACTATGAAGACACCAATATCCAGTTAAGACTTTAATGCCATTATTGTGTTATATTTTGTACGGTATGTTATCGTACTGTGGTCATAATGGCGTTCCATGTGGAGGTGAAGACATCAGTGCTATTGGTGCCTTGGTAATGTGTTTTCAGCTCCTTGGTGAAGTAATCTCTGGTGAGCTGTTGATCCACAGATAGACAATAGTAGTGAGAGCAGAGGTTTATTACAGGTGGCTTGATGATATCCAGCTATAATAATACTCACATGCTCCCGGAAAATGAATGCCAGAATGGCCACCGCCAACTCTGCCAGGAATATGATGAGTATGAGCATGAAGAACTGTGGAAGAAAAACAAGAT
This sequence comes from Spinibarbus caldwelli, assembly GCA_039654775.1. NCBI lineage: Eukaryota > Metazoa > Chordata > Actinopteri > Cypriniformes > Cyprinidae > Spinibarbus > Spinibarbus caldwelli. The sequence goes on along the minus strand of CM077221.1, from coordinate 13,873,553 downwards.
ATTTGCATCTAAATCAAAAATGTACAAATGGAGGAAATGAGCATTAACAATAAATATCCTATATAAACAGATACCAATAAAGTATATATCTAGTAATAAAAGAAAATCCCATACAAACAGTAGAAGACATTTGTTTTCTCGTATGGCTCCGCAGCAGCCCAGAAATCCCAGTAGAAACAGCATCCCGCCCATGATCAAAATTGCATAGACTCCAGTAAACAGGAGAGGGTTGGCTGCCACAATCTCCCGGAAACCTGTCGGATCCACCAGCACCCAGATTCCCACCCCTAGAAGGAATGCACCTCCAAGCTAAAGGAGGAGAAAATGGCTTAGTATAGATCCCAGCACAATATAAACACAAAATATAATTTTTGATATAGCCATATTGAGCTTATCAAATAGTGACTGATGCTCAGTTTTTCTATGGAACAGCACATTTTCCCACAGCACTAGTGTGGCAGAGGGAAATTCATGAGGCTGCTAAAAAAACACCTTTGAGGAAAAAAGGAAGTGCAGTGTGGTTCATGAGTAAAACGAAGGCACGTTGGTGCAAGATCAGTGCGTTTTTTTTTTTCATACTGTAACATTAACATTAGGCCATGAGGGCAGTCATGGCCTAATGGATAGAGAGTCAGACTTGTAACCCGAAGGTCGTGGGTTCGAGTCTCAGGTCCGACAGGGATTGTAGGTGGGGGGAGTGAATAACCAGCACTCTCTCCACCCTCAATACCACGACTGAGGTGAGACCCTTGAGCAAGGCACCAAACCCCCAACTGCTCCCCGGGCGCCGCAGCATTGGCTGCCCACTGCTCCAGGTGTATGTTCACTACTGTGTGTGCACTTGGATGGGTTAAATGCAGAGCACAAATTCCGAGTATGGGTCACCATACTTGGCCACACACCACTTCCCTTCCCTAACGTTTGTTCAAAGTGGCGACAAAGTGGCGTTGGATCATTGAGACTCTTTTGAACTACAGGTTTTGTTAGGAAAGCAAGAGTCTGCACCTGCATATCATCAGGTTTTTAATATAATAAATAAAACAAATACTTCCCACACTTCCAACCAATGCAAATCATCACCCCTAGTCAGCCTGAAACAAACACAACTAGCATGATGTCACAGTCAAGTCTTATCAGCCTACGGTATGTATAACAACGGCCTACACTCTTAAAAATAAATGTACTTTATCTGCATCAATGGTTCCATGAAGAATCTTTCAAGTACATTCACTTTTTCATTCTTTATAATGGAAGAGGTTCTTTAAATTATTCAAATGTTCTTCACATTAAGAAAAATGGTTCTTTGAAGAACTGTTGAATGAAAGGTTCTTTGGGGAATGGCATCACTGCAAAACACCCTTTTGGAAGCTTTATTTTTAAGAGTGTATAATTCTCTCGTGCCATTCAAGAGAAAGTAAGAGAAAGAGAGCACTCACAAAAATGAAGAAGTTAAAGATGAACATGAGGTACTTGATGCAACTAAGACAGTCCCCCTCCATGCTTGTGCCTCTTGCTGAAGCTTCTCCTTGCCCCTGAGGAAGCATCATAAGAAACAAAGAGAGCCGTTACTGCACAGGAGACGCGAACATCACATGCTCCGTTTAAAGATAAGTCCATGAGTCAGTGTTGTCAGTGACTGGTGGCCTTTTGTGTTTTTAAGCTCATTCAGTGAGATTATTTTGTGAATTTGTCACTTAAATAATACACTGGCATTGACAAAACACACATTGACAGACATATTGTGTTCAGGCGTTCCAGATGAATAATGCCGCATTATGTATTTCAAAGAATGACTGGCAGCTCCTGTAATCATATGCCTGGAAGTTTAACACAAAAATGGACGTAAAACAGAATTCACAGCATTTTATCTATAAAAACATTTCACACCGACTGCTCGTGCATGTTACGTGCTGACTCGACGTACACGATGAGGAGAAGTACTGAAAACGGGCAGCTTGGCTAAAAAACACCATCAGGACTTCTGGAGCACATTTGCTCATCTTCACACCAGGCGCGATACTCAGCCGGCTAAATAAACATGTCCTTTCAGGACTCCAGACCGCAAGCTGTGTGCCCCAGTCTTTCTCTGAAATTCATCTAAGCACTCTAGCTCTTTTCTGCTTTTATGCTCCAGGTGTTTTCAAACGATGTTCCATCACCTGTGCTTCTTTAATGATGCAAATTTCCCTTCGGTCTGCTACGAGAGAAAACAGGGTGCACAGTGTACAAAAACACTATTAGAGGGTGTTAATACAACATAATGAGCGGTCGAATTTGATTCTGGTTGCTTGAAATTAATGATAATTTTTAGCCTGTCCTGCATTTATACTCAGTATCCTGCTTTTCAGCTTTGTGATGATAAAGAATATCTGTTTGATGCTTTTTCCCGCATGTCTTTTTAGAGTAATAAGGTTGATGGTAAGTGCTCTCTCTGTGAAAAGCTAAAGTGTCCCTTGCTGACAATGCACTCTCTATAATTACAGGCCATTAGGGGAATTTAGGTTAATGATGGTACAGTTCTTCATTAGTGCGTTGGGTGCTGAGCTCACCTCCCACAGGTAGCTTTGACTTTGCTACTGCCTCAAAAACTGGCCCTTGGGATCAGGTGAAGCAGTAGTGCGTATAATAACAGACGGACTCTCATATTTTCTGGTTTGCTATGACCAGCCAGTGTCTCGGCTAGCCTTCTGCAGCTGTGGTCCCTGTAAAAATAGTTCCGAACAGCTGGCCGATTTCACGGGAGCTGACGGTAGATGCCGTGGCGGCAAATAATTCCACCTCTCTTCACACGGAACGATTCAGGCATAATTCAATAATCCCCCCAGCCTGGTTTTTCCAAAGTAATTTCCTGTGCAACACTGTGAGTCAGTCAGGTGTTATAAGTGGCGGAATGGAAGGGACCTCGGGAGCCCTGCTAAACTCGGTTAACTCGCAGATGGGTGAGCAATTTTATTTGTATGTGTGTGGAAAGGTGGGTGGTTGGCCATATCAGTCTTAGATTAAGACCACCAGCCTCAGAAGGTTTGAAGGCTCAGCCCACAAATCTCAAGGCCATTATCACAGAGCCACAGCTGCCTTTTTTATTGAGGTCTTTAAACCTCATCGCAACAATCCACACTCCAACAATGGACAAAAGGAGTTGCATTATAGAAATTAATGGACTATGTACAATTTTTGTTTGTATCTTTGTACTCTATTTAATTAATTTGCTTTTGTCAACAGTGCTGCTTTGCTTAAACGTCATCTGAAGGGCTTCAGGCTGCATGCAAAATAGTCAAATTCTGGACAACACTAATTTGCGACAAAAATTCAAAATCTAGTCACCATTGGCACCAGTCGTTTTGGTATCATTCCGTGGGGTTATGCTATTTAAACACATCTTTACACAACAGTGTTTCCAGCATGCTACAACGAACATACCACAAACCACTGTCTGATTTGCGAACAAGTGATTTTTATGAAGTGGTTCTTTTTAATAAGTCAGTTAAGAAGATTCATATGTGAGTTAAGGCCCCTGTTTTACTTCTTTTTCTGCATTCTACTTCATCTTGTGCAGATCCGTGTCAACACAGATTTCAAAGTATACTCAGTATAAAGTATACTAGTGGACTCATTCTGTCTCAATATTCACCTTGTGCCTGCACCACTGTACACTTCTGATGACTAAAATTACAAATCAGACTCAGTCAGTCAGTGAATTGTTCAGAGGTGCATTTCCCAAAAGTATAGTTAGCCAGCTATGGTTACAAGTTCCGATGTTACCAGCATAGTTCAACAATTTGGTGTTTTCTTAATACATACTGTACTTCAACCGAACATTCACAAACAGCTAGGCAAAGTTGTGTGGATGGAAATACAGCTCTTGAACTTTGATTCAAAGATAGATATGCTATAAAGTTCCTGCATTTTCAGGAAACAATCATGAGCTAGTTAGTCTCTCCAACTATGGTAGTTAAGCAGCGAGTTACATTGTTTGTTTGGGAAACACACTCCAGAACCATTTCACAATTCACTCAAAAGTATGTTTACATGCAACAAAATCATTAGTCGCATTGTCAACAAAATTGCATTGTTGGCTCAGTCAATCTGGTTAAGCTCAATTCAAATGAAATTTCAATCTGATTGAAAGGGGTGGTGTATATCTTCAGTAATCTGATTCAAAGATGCTAGCACACATGCACAGCTTACAAACATGCGTGCGTATGTTTATTTATGACCTGATCAGTGGTGGAGACTGAATATTTGCTACATATTTGCTAAAAAGCTTTTCTGACTTTTTTTTTTTTTTTTTGATAGGACTATGTCATTAAAGCGAAAATGGCAGTTATGCTCACTGTAGCTCTTGTGACTTGCACTGTCTTTCTCTGTTACTGAGTGTGGAAACTGATGCAATGCGCAAGGGCTGAACTTTGAAATAGATGCAATGCTAATGCACAAGTAATCAAATATGTAAAACTGATTGCAATGTTTAGGGTACATATAAACAAAACATTCAGATTGTGAAATGTGATTGGATTCGATCAGACTGCAAATAATTAGTGCATGTAAACATACCTAATGAAACAATTCATTATCCAGGTAAATCTGGTTTAAAATGAATGTGCATATGTTACTAGTAATTAAAGATACATAATCACAGCTAAATTTTGTTGTAGTAATTGGTATTCTTAAAAAAAAAAATTGATAGTAAGAGAATCTTTGTTTGGGAGCAAAACCAGAAGATAGGTGACATGCTGGAACCGCAGTCAACAATTTAAACAAGCAAAAATTATCTTACAAAACAGATTGTCCTTTATATGGAACAAATAAAATCAGGATCACTACAGGAACTAAACCGCTTCTTGATCCAGTAATTCTACAGTTTGTCAAACAAAAAAGCCATTTGGCTTCTGTTAAGTTAAAACTCAAATATCTGCATATCAGATTTCAGTCTTGGGTTTTTTGCTCATTGAACTCAAAAAGCACCCATAAATCTGTGTTTTTAATGCAGAAGGGTCCTCTTGAACTGTAGAGGGGAAAAACACTGCACTGTTAGAGCAGTAGATGAGAGTCAATGACCGATGAGATAGTGAGGCAGGACTGAGTTATGATTTCTGCATCCAGCTACAGAACACAACCAATCACACACCGCCTCTGCCTCTTACAGAATAAATCAACCTGTCACAGCTGCCTGGAGGAATCGTAGCATACACATGAAGTGTTTTCACACGGCTCTGGTAAAACATTGAATTCACGATGCACTCATCCATCACAAGACAGCCTCCAACTGGGTGGTATAGCTCAGAGAGAGACAGTATGGAGGATCTTCTTCATCCACTCCTCACATTGTGTGCAAACACTTGTTATAAGCTATTTGAGTGCGACGTGAGGACATTGCTCTTCAAACCATCTGTGCATGTTTGTCTCAGCTGACCCATGAGATCCAGCATTGGTGTAAGATCTTTCCATCTGGTCGGTTTCTTCTGGTTGTGAAGTACAAATTGCTTAACAAATAATAACATTAGGCAACATGTTTCTGATTGAATGATAACCATGTTTTCAAAATAAAAAACACACATAGAAAACTGCACTTAAGTTAAAACTGCACTTAACTCTATTTTGGTAAAGGATGTCACACCTACCGACTGCCTTTGCTGAAGTCTTGCTGTCTTTTGTTAGAGGTATGTCACATTTACCTATTAAAAATGGAAGAGGGTTGTCAGACTAAAAGACTGCCTCTGACATTTGTCTCCGATTCCCTGTCATGAACTACAACGACCATTTTGGCAGCAAATCAATCTGAAGCTCAGTGAAATAAGAACAGGAATGCCATACAAAAAAACTATTGCCTGAATTAAGATGCAATGGTAAAGTATGTTTATTGGCAGCTTCAGCAAGAACAAACAAATATGGTTATTTTTGTCATCATTTACTGACTTTCATGTCATTCCAAAACTGTTTGACTTTTTTTCTTTGAAGAAGATATTTTGAAAAGTGTCTCAGGGTTTTTTTCTCAATACCATGAAAGTCAGATGCATCCAATGATAATTTGTCATACAGGTTTACAAGAGGATGAATCCTGACAGACTTTTTAATTTTCGGTAAACTATTTCTTTAACCATAAAGCCTACTACATCATATTTGATACTCAAATTTCTGAGGTCTCTAAATTATAAACTTGATCAAAACTGAAAAACCTGATGTACACAATTTACTTTAAGCTTTCTGGCATCTGATTAATATTTTATACTTTATCAAGTAAAAGGCCTTTTAGTATATTTCTAATATTTGTAGAATTCTGAAGCAACAGAATTACCAAAAGTTATCATTGTAGTGCATTAAGTGTTTTGTGTTTCTATGCATTTTATGAATGCATGAAGTCTGCTACTGTTATAAAGATCTCATCGATTTACATTACAAACAAATATCTGAATTTATGTTTTGGATTTTTTCTAAAGTTTCAATAAACATTTTAAACACTTCAGCATTTGCTGAGAAAATGTGCAGACATGCACTACACTGGCTAATATTAGACTAATGTTTGCTATGACAGAAACCAAGAGAAAAATAAGCCATCTATATTGCAGTGTAAAAGACAGCCACTTAACAGATTTGCATTCTCCCAAGTGATATAAACCAGACAGCATGCTTTTAACTTTTCTCATAACTGTGTCAGCATGGGGCTGATTTCAATAGAATATACTGAACTTAAAACACTTAAACACTGAAAAGTCTATATTTTGCATGTAATAACACAAAGAGAGAGATGAGTCAAAGTTAAAGCCTGATTTCAATGGTTCCAAACTTCTTTAGACAATTCCCTTCAACAATGTTTCCTTTGTTCATAATGATGAAAAGAAGGTGGAAATGAAAAAACATAATACACACTTTGCTACATAATGATTAAACACTAACATTAATAAGCCACATTAAAAGTCACACTCTTTGTAATACATTGTCAAAACAGGATCTGTGGTTAGATGTACGGACCTCTCTGTATCTAGTCCTTTTGATGCAACCAAGTTGATATTTTTGGCATACATTCCTGAACTGAGACTGACCTAGTAAAGATTGCATTTTACCCCTGGGGAGCTTTTTCTTTTTCCTCCCGCTCTTCTTATCCAAGCCCCTAAACTGAGGTCAAATGGCTATTGCTTTTACCTTTGATGATAAGTCACCGCACCAAATAACTTCAAATGAATGGTATGGCATGATGTTAAATACATACAAAAATATATTATTTTCCTCTTATGGGTCTCAACTGATAGGAATGAAAAAAGAATGTTGTGGAGGAGGGTGGAGGAACGATCCATATTAAAGAGCAGGAGTCAATGGTTGCTGTGCGAGGTGAGCTGAATGCTAAGCAGACACATAAAGTGAATTTATAGGACTTTCCTCTCCTCTTTAAACAGTTACTGAAGCCCTTGGGAAATGGCTGTATCTGAGTTACCATCTCATGTGGCATCAGCACATACATCATAACCTCTGTATTAATAAACCGCGCTCTGGTGCACAACCAGTCAGTCAATGAATGCTACACTTTTTCTCAAAGGAGTACATTAAGCTAAAAAACATCACTTAAAGGAAATAATTTAGAGAAAAAAAGAGGGTTTCCTTTTCATTTACTGAACGATACAACACAAAAACATGCTAATGCATTACTGTAATATAGGTAGTTATTTTCAGAGCATGCACCAGTAAACACTGCTATTATTTATGGCTTTCCCATCGCAGTCCGACGCCTTCAATCCTCCACGGTCTCTGCATTCTAGAGCATGCTGTATCTGAGGATGATGTTTCTGAAGAGAGATGCCTGTGTATCTAATTATGTCAGCACCTCTATCTACCCAAGAGAGAAGCATACACCAGTGCTAGAGCCAATCGATGCATTTAGGCTAAGAACTGATCTGTTGATTAGTTGCTACACTAATATTCTCACCACCTTTTCTTTGGAGATAAAGGTTCATGCCAAGTACACAGTAGAAACAGTAATTCTTCAGTCCCTTAATTCAGACTATTAATCACCTACATTTGGACTGTTAATCACCTGTTATGTACTTAAAGTGCAATGTAACAGAAGTGGTGACAGATTTTTTCTTCCGTATTGTGAGTGAAACAGATTATTGGAAAACAAAAAAGATGTAGGACGCAAACTTGGTTCTTTCCATTGGCTGGTGACTGGATGGAGGCAGATCTGAATGCAAGTTTGAAGTCAACTGTAAGAAAAAGTTAGGATTAAAGTGGACTGAATGATTCTAGAAGTCCAGCATACGTCACCTGTCATTTCACCAAAAGATCAAAAATCATATTGGGTGGAATGAATCTTCCGCAATAAAATGCATTAGGAAAACAGATTTCCACTTACTGCCGACTTTAACTGTGTAAACTTTAGAAAGCCTCAGATTTAATGACTAATCCTTCACAGTTTCATGTATGAGATGTTTCATCCACCCTGTTCCCATTGGTATTCAGGAGCTGGTACTGTGAACATCACAAAATGCTATGACCTTCAAATGACGTGTTTTGACTCAGATGTAAGGTCAGACAGACAAAACTGAATTTTTTAAGAAAGTGCAACACTGACCCTACAATACATAAGAGATCTGTGTATTGGACAGTCCTTATAGTAGAAGTCCAGCATTATGCTGTGAGGGACAAAAACATGGTGGATATTTCCAGACAATGCATATCACACCTAACACTTAAACAAAAATGATTTCATCTGGAGAGAATCAATAAATGACAGAGAACGGGACTTATGAAACATGTGAGAATTATTAAATGTAACAATATTATAAAATACACACAAAAGGGTCATTATAGAAGTTAATGTCAGTTAATCAATAAATATCTATTACTAAATAAACAAATATTAGTACACAAACAAATATTCATATTTCTAAATTAGACTCTTAATGGTGGTTATCCACTAAAATTCTCCATTAGACTAGAGTTGATTAGTGCCAAAAAACTGCCAATAAAGTAATTATGGAAAAATTAAAGTAAATTTGCAAAAGGGGGATATTTTCAATAGTAGATGTGTTAGTACAAAAATAAAATAATTATATATTTAACAAAAACAAGTAATATTTTCTTGTAAATTAAATGCATTATGAATGAGATGTAGTGTGCTCTCGCTCAATCTTTCAAATTTGTCCAAAAATCCTCACTATGACAACGAAGAGAATAACAAGCCTGAAAACCACGTAAAAAGGAGAGTACATGAGCATTAACAACCTCTAGGTGTTACCATAATGTTCCCAGCTCTAATTATTCTAAAAGGAAAGGAGGCTGTTAGTGTTGGAGGGCAACTGAGTGCTATCTGCTAACCAATAGACATTGAACTGTGCTGTTCTTCTCTGTCTCTAGAGGATACCAGTCACAATCTGAGAGCAAGACATCTGCCAAAAGACATCTACTTTTAAGGACATGCTGAGAATGATACAAACGTACATGAGATTGGGTGGGTGTCTGGTTCCCTTGAAAACAATCGAATTTCAGGTTTATATTCGCAAATGTTCGCACTTTAATAAACGTTAAAATTGCCAGACACCCTTTTGGACATGTAACCTCAAAAATACAAGCTTTCAGCAATGAAAAGCATGAATATGATGAAAAATTTTACCATTATCTATACTGAATGTCTGTTAACACCCTGTTGAGATAAGGTTTGACAGACTCAGGGAGCCAGAAGAAAAAAAAAAAAAACAAAGCTGGAGGGAGAAGTATTGATAAAAAATAAAAAATAAAAAAAAAAACATTAGAAACAGCCAGCAGCAGAAAACCTTCTCGCACAAATACTTTACTCTTGCACCATCTGCTCTAAATATTAACAAAAACATGAATGAAGCAATGCAGAACAGTGTTAAAACACTTCAGACTGAGCCTCTGTTTTGAGAAAGTATACTGATGTTCAGGCTTCTTCACATTTTTGGACTTCCAAAGGAAGGAAGAGGAAAGCACTAGACAAAACAAGTGTTAACAATGCAAAAAGGCCATTTTATGGCATACAAATCCAGAGATTACATTTACCCTTGTTCTTCTTGTACATTCTCAGAGCGGCTGAATTTAGTAAAAAGCCACAATGTACTCAGCATGAGAACAAGATATTTGTTCAGTGTGGGAATGTCTGAAGTTGCTGATAGTGGAAACCCTGGCAGTCTCCATTAAAAATGTCTTTTCAGATTGCTCAGAACTAGACACTTACAACACTTTCAAATGGAAAGTCTAGAGTCTGTTCTCTCTTAGCTGTAATTTTCTTTTTCAAGACTGCAGGCTGAAGGCAACTGCCATTTCTTTGAATATAATGTATATAACAAGGAAAAATTCCATGTAAAACCTTCCATTCCTAAAATATCTTAACCCTGTAAAGCCTGAAACATAAAATAATAGTTTTTCAATGGAACAGTTTATTGAAAATTTATACAAAAAATATTTTAAAAATTATTATATTTGATACATCAGGCTTTTACAGATCATTTAGTCAGATATAAGAACATATGGAGCTCATACTCGAGAAAAGAAACACCTCAGTTCTATTTAGAGGCCCAAACTGAGATGAAATATATAATTTGGTACAGATGTTGTAATTTATATGGGCAAAAAGTAAGTTCTGACTTACGAACAACAATCCAATCAATTCCCAATAGACAACATCAAGTCCCGCCCTACATTTTCTTCTTGTTCAAAAAGCAATTTCACTTGAATATACTTCACAATAGGGAAGAAAAGATGATCACAATTTTCTCTTTCATGCCAACTTTAAATGATTAGGAAGAGCATTTACCATTATACTGTCAGCATGGCTTGGCAAGCCTTAGAGACAAACTATTGATTCTTCCAAAGAACTGTTAAAGGAGAATGAAAGTGTACTAAATTATATTGAGGAACACTGTGAAGCCAAGATCAAAATAACCAGTGGATGATGAGGGTTTTATGAAAACATGATTCCTCAGATGGATGGTTATAGCATTAGTGGTTGTGATACACAAACAAGCTGCATTCCCAAGTTTAAATGTGAGTCATTGTTAATTTTCATCCTGACCTTAGTGACAAGAGCCATCAGATTTTGATGGCATTATTAATAATGATCAAAAAATCACCATACCATATGTACCTGTAAATGTCTCTCCCTTCCAGCTGATGGCAAGCGTGATGCTTCTCAGAAATCTGCTTCACACTCTTCTCTGAGACTGTGGATAAATGTGCAGAAAATGAAGAAATCATTATTTCATAAGTTACTTATAAATGTCTCAAAAATACTTTTATTGAGACCTCATACTCTCAGCTCTCTGTAAAGCCTGCAACCATCTTGCTATAATTTTCATGCATGCTTTTAGTGCTCCAAGTGTGAACAGATAGATGTCTGCTCAGATCCCTTCTGCAACAACAAGAGCATCCAACTAAGACAAAGGCCTCATGCTTATAATCTGACCAGTGACCTTGAGACCAATATGAACAATGTCTCCACTCACAAAAAGAAGAATTTCTCCAGAGGCCCTCACAAGCAGTTTATTCAGTTTAACCTTCAAGCTCGAGGATGCTTCACATGCACAGTTCATTAGAGAAACAGAATATCATTAACACACTGATTATCAACTAGAAGGCCACACAACTGAAACAATATAAGGCACTTGTGTCCAAAGTACTTAATGCACTGTGTAGAAAACTCTGTCAACCTCTACCCTCTGAGCGCAGAGCATCAAGAGCAGATTAGCCATGGTGGGGAGTTCGTATAGGGCACACCGCTAAGGGACTGAAACGTTCATCTGTTTCCATGGAAACAAACAGAGAGGAAAATGGAGTACCAATAAAATGTCGCAGGGAACTGTCTGAGGTGCACAGAGCCAACCAGATCACATCAAAGTGTGTTACAACTAAATGCTCAGGAGAACCAGAATGAGGAAGCAAAGGCAAAGCTAAAGTTGATCAGACTGGCAGATTTCTATGTTTTTTTCTATGTAAATATTAATAATAAAATTGAAAAACAAATTACAGAGAAGAAAATGTGTTGCTAATATATATATATATATATATATATATATATATATATATATATAGTCCAAAGCAGAAACCTGTATAAAATTACAACCTGACAAATATTATGTAAAAAAAAAAATAAAAATACATGTCATATATATACATACTTTTAACTAAATTCAGGAATGCATTTTCCTGAAGAGGTCTGATATTTTTAACAAAATCTCCCAACCACACATTTTCCTGAACATTAATTCTGCTTCCCCATCCATATTGATCTTTGCCTGTAGTAACTTTCCAGCTGTTGCGCAGCAGAGTTACATCCTCCAGGAGCCGTTTAATCCTGCGGGCTCCACAGCCTGCCATGCTTCAAAAACTGTGAGAAATGATGATTGAGAAAGAGCGGCACATTAACTTTACCATGGCTGGAACACAGTGTGATGACTGACTCATCACAGTTGTGATAAACAAACCAGCACTCATTACCAAGACTTGTTTCCAGCTGTCATAGGGCTACAATGGTAATTAACAGTGTTGGGAGTAGCTAGCTACAAGTAGCGACGCTACTAGCTTAACTACATTTTTCAGTAGCTTTACAGAAGTGATGCTACTTTTAAAACAGTGTAGCTTTTGCTGTAGCTAACTACTTTTTCCAGCAAGTATCGGTGTAGCGCGACCAAAGGCTACATTCTGTTTTGCATTCTGATGAGTCACGAGCCTGTAATGCATTGAAGCAGCTCAGCGTCTTCTTCTGACCTGATCATTTGGCAAAGCAGCTTGTAGCTGGTCAAACTACAGTTTCAGAGTAACTTCCTCAACACTGGTAATTAAGTATATTATAATAAACGTGAATCTGACTGTTTTGATGCAGTTCAAATAGGCAGAAAACATGTCAGCAGTTCAGCTGAAGAATGTTTGTTTTTCTGTTGTAGGTCACATTTGCGCAGATATTTAACTACCTTATATAACATACACACATATATATTTAATATACATAATTATATACCATAACATTAATAGAGGACAGAAAAAGTTGCATAATGTAAAGCATATACAGTATATGGGTCATTGTGCATATTTTATTTTATTTTTTATTTTAGTATTTTATGTTTTATTTTTTGCATTACAAAGTATTGAAATGAATGTAATACAGCTTGAAAAAAACAAAAAAACAACTTATGTAAAAGAGATGATCATTGTGCTGATGTATTCTGTCCTGTTACCAGAAAAACAGCCAGTATATTTTCCAAAATATAAGTACTAATATGAGTGTGTGTGATACTCCTTTTTTTTAAAAAAATAGGTCCTGTTTATATTGCTTGTGGAATATATGACCTGTCACACCATATGACAGATTCAGGCTATGGCCTAGAACAATGTGACAAAATAGAGCAAACTGTTAATGGGCTGTGTGGAACTTTTAGACAGTAAATATCAACTGCACAGAAAGAAGGCAAATCATCCTTGCGCAACAAGCAAACCATATTATACCAATTCCCTCAGGACCAGCATTAATTTAATATTATTTATATACTTTTTTAGTATTTGTTAATATTTTAATTAGCTTTTATTTTTTTTATCTTTTTTAATCTCTACAATTTTTTACAATTTTAGTAATTATTTTTAGTAATTTCAGCTTGAACTTATTTCAGTTAGTTTCCAAAGCAATATTTCTCATTTTCATTTTGCTTAGTTTTTTTTTAAGAGTTTCTTCTAATATTTATATTTTATTTCAGCTTTATTTAATTTGCCAAAAAATATTTCAATATGTTCTAGGCAGCCTACCCATCAAGACAATGAAATTATGTGCACTGGGAATGAAATCATGTGCTTTGCACTCAATTTCCATGCCTTTCAATGTCATTTGATGGAGCCATAAGACATTCTGCCATCTGAACACTTTTCTGCGAGGCTGCTTGCACTTTAAAATAAGCCTGAATATCCGACATTTAAGTCAGGCCTCCCAAAGGTTTTGCTGGGAACAAGTTGTCCTCGGTCAGGTCAAATGAATAAAAAAAAAAAGATGAATACCACACTTGCACCATACTACTCGTAAGGATTCCCTTCCAGTACAAGTCCCTCTGAGCAATACATGGTAAAATGCAGATCAGGCTTAGAAAAAGCTCCATTCCTGCTGTTTGAGATGACAGGTATCAGAGAATACCTTAGGCATGAAAGGGGAGCACTGAAGGCCAAACTCTATACCCCAAGGACACAATTATGTGCAGTATACCTTCAAAGTACACGGCAAAAACACTGAGGAGCCTGGCTTCTCTCACGGTCTCTGGAGTCCAGGGGCAAAGGGAATCAATCATGACCCATATCCATCCACTTACTGAGCATAAAGCTATTCGGCTACTATACAGTACCTGGGGTCCCATACACAACTGAAGCTCACTGGCAGGACACAGAATCGGGCCATGGAACATTTGTCCAGCTTTGCTGTCGGAAGGACCAGTTCTCTCTTTTTATGTTATCACGCATACCTTTTGATCTTTTCTTCAAAACAAACCTAGAGTGCATGGCTGATAGACCTCCGTAGCACCTTAGACATGTGACTTAGCACACCTGTGAGAGGACCCAATGCACACAGTTCTTCTCTTCATCCCCAATAATGCTCCTTTTTATTCACTAAATGTAGCACATTTATAATCACTGATTCACTGACCTCAACTATCCACTCAACAGCATGTTTAATCAAATAAAACACATGCAGCTAGCATGACGATTAGGTTTATTTCAATAACAATGACTGGCTCAACAATTCCATTCAGCATGAAGTCATTGGGTAATGCAGTGGTTCAGTGTGGGTGGTGTGCTAGCATAAAAGACACTTAGAAACATCCAGGGGTGGACTAGACATATAAAGCACCAAGACTTTTCCCTTATGGGGCGGTCGACTTGTGAGCCAGCTGTTGAAATCAATTTATGTAAATATACAAAGATTTCAAGGGAGAAAAAGGTTCAACATCTTCTGGCTGGTCTATTCACAGTGCAGTTACACTCCTTCATCGAAATATACCAACTACGGCAGCACATTTAATCAAATTAATCTAATCTTAATCTAATTATTCACTAAATCACACAATATGGAGTCACAATATGAACATTAAAAGCAAAAGGCTGTGTTTTTGAATTTGCTTTAATTAGCAGTATTTTCCATTGTTTTCTCAAATGCTTCTTTAATTAATCTGATAAAAAGTCAACATTTATTCTGTAATTTAATAACATATTTCCCATTGTTATGCAGCAAACAAAGTGCAAACTAAAGTCTATACAACCCAATATAATGTTTAAATGCAGTTTATATGCTATGTATGTGCAAATATATAAATATTTTTTTAAATAGAAAATGTTCCACTATACATTAAATGACACTTGACAGCTTATGTCACAAAATTATAAACGATGACAAAGAAAAACAAAAGCACAAACTCTTAACTGGCAAGAATGAAACTCATTCACATATTCATTCCTCTGAACAACATTTCTTTGTACAATATAAAGTGGGTACGGAAAGTATTCAGACCCCCTTAAATTTTTCACTCTTTGTTATATTGCAGCCATTTGCTAAAATCATTTAAGTTCATTTTTTTCCTCATTAATGTACACACAGCACCCCATATTGACAGAAAAACACAGAATTGTTGACATTTTTGCAGATTTATTAAAAAAGAAAAACTGAAATATCACATGGTCCTAAGTATTCAAACCCTTTGCTCAGTATTTAGTAGAAGCACCCTTTTGATCTAATACAGCCATGAGTCTTTTTGGGAAAGATGCAACAAGTTTTTCACACCTGGATTTGGGGATCCTCTGCCATTCCTCCTTGCAGATCCTCTCCAGTTCTGTCAGGTTGGATGGTAAACGTTGGTGGACAGCCATTTTTAGGTCTCTCCAGAGATGCTCAATTGGGTTTAAGTCAGGGCTCTGGCTGGGCCATTCAAGAACAGTCACGGAGTTGTTGTGAAGCCACTCCTTCGTTATTTTAGCTGTGTGCTTAGGGTCATTGTCTTGTTGGAAGGTAAACCTTCGGCCCAGTCTGAGGTCCTGAGCACTCTGGAGAAGGTTTTCGTCCAGGATATCCCTGTACTTGGCCGCATTCATCTTTCCCTCGATTGCAACCAGTCGTCCTGTCCCTGCAGCTGAAAAACACCCCCACAGCATGATGCTGCCACCACCATGCTTCACTGTTGGGACTGTATTGGATAGGTGATGAGCAGTGCCTGGTTTTCTCCACACATACCGCTTAGAATTAAGGCCAAAAAGTTCTATCTTGGTCTCATCAGACCAGAGAATCTTATTTCTCACCATATTGGAGTCCTTCAGGTGTTTTTTAGCAAACCCCATGCGGGCTTTCATGTGTCTTGCACTGAGGAGAGGCTTCCGTCGGGCCACTCTGCCATAAAGCCCCGACTGGTGGAGGGCTGCAGTGATGGTTGACTTTCTACAACTTTCTCCCATCTCCCGACTGCATCTCTGGAGCTCAGCCACAGTGATCTTTGGGTTCTTCTTTACCTCTCTCACCAAGGCTCTTCTCCCCCAATAGCTCAGTTTGGCCGGACGGCCAGCTCTAGGAAGGGTTCTGGTCGTCCCAAACGCCACTGTGCTCTTAGGAACCTTAAGTGCAGCAGAAATTTTTTTGTAACCTTGGCCAGATCTGTGCCTTGCCACAATTCTGTCTCTGAGCTCTTCAGGCAGTTCCTTTGACCTCATGATTCTCATTTGCTCTGACATGCACTGTGAGCTGTAAGGTCTTATATAGACAGGTGTGTCGCTTTCCTAATCAAGTCCAATCAGTATAATCAAACACAGCTGGACTCAAATGAAGGTGTAGAACCATCTCAAGGATGATCAGAAGAAATGGACAGCATCTGAGTTAAATATATGAGTGTCACAGCAAAGGGTCTGAATACTTAGGACCATGTGATATTTCAGTTTTTCTTTTTTAATAAATCTGCAAAAATGTCAACAATTCTATGTTTTTCTGTCAATATGGGGTGGTGTGTGTACATTAATGAGGAAAAAATATGAACTTAAATGATTTTAGCAAATGGCTGCAATATAACGAAGAGTGAAAAATTTAAGGGGGTCTGAATACTTTCCGTACCCACTGTATGTAAGAAACTTCTTACCTTCACATCCCATTTCTAGTTATAACCCCCTTACAATTACTGTTCTCATAAAACATCAATCGATAATGTCCAAGTATTATAGACCTCCCTGGCCCAGACATTTTTCTGCACTGACTTAAGAAGAAAATCATTCAGCAGAATGAATAAAAACATTGTAAAATGTGTAAAATTGACAGTAAGAACACCACATTCTTACAGAGTATTCTCATTCAGTACTATCAAATAAACAAAAATGTTTCAAAATCTAACAAAAATTTTCTAGGACTTAAATACCTATAATCACCTGATTGCTTATCATAACTACTACATTTTAACTTTTTTATATGTATCCAGCCCCCTAGGACCCACTGGGACAAAACAGCAGTCAATGGTCCAGCAAGCTCTCAAAAGTGCAGGATTACTTTCCAACACTGACACTGTAGATATTTACGTGCATATTATGCTTATATCATGAGGGGATACACATAAATGGTCAGAGGTTGCAGAACAGCACTGAAGGATAAAAAGAATAAAAATCCTGTCATTCACAGACTTTTCATTTTCTACTTACAGCTCGAGTGATTCCAGTACATAAGACTGAGCTAGCAACCATGAGACACCTGGAAAGCTAAAGAGGCAATACCTAAAGGGAAAAAGTGTAGGCACAGATTCTCAGACTTATTTACTGCATGGCCAGATTTCTTCCCAATGTTTCATTGTCTGAGATGTTCAAACTTCCTGAGGGAGTCAGTGTGATTTATTACTGCACTGGTCGAAGGCAGTGGCTCTGACTTCAGTTCGCACAGCCTCACAGCAAACAGCGTCTACCCAATAAATGGCCTCTGGGAGAGAGTTCATGCCACTTCATGAATGCAAATTCAAAACATTAGATTAGGTACGTAATTGAAGGCCGCAGTACTATAAAAATCAATAATCATCATCACAATGTACAGCTATGACTGAAATTACATAGATTCATTGCACCTCCGCTATTTCTTGCCTAATATCGGTTGGTCTGAAAAGTGTGTGTCTAGGCCAAGTTGAATTTCTAAGGTGAACACATCCCTCACAACAATCAAGCCATCTGGGCCTAATGATCATTACAAAGAGTCTCTCTTCACCAGCACGAAACAGTTTCTATTAGAGCACAGTAGGACACGGTGAACAAACAGCAGTAAAGCAGCATGTCTAATGAATTGTGGAGAGCAGTTCCTCACCCCTAATCCTCTTCTTTCTGCTTTTATTTCAAGCATATGGAGTTTGGATGTGCTATTTTTTTTTAATTATAACATCACTTTAGTCCACAAGGGGTGTCAGATTGGAATTAAAGATGATTTTGTTTCATTGCAGAGCTAAACAAGACGGCTATGCATATTGAGAACAATGATGTAAAAACAAAAACAAGTGCAGATAGACAGAAAAAAAAAGAGAGAGAGAGAGAGAGAGAGAGAGAGAGAGAGAGAGAGAGAGAGAGAGACTGAATAATGTGAGATAATGTGATAATGTGAGTCCTGCCATTTTCAAATTTCCAGGTTACATAAAAATGGACAATTATGAAGACTGGGTAAATTACTGAGCCAGTGCAGAGGTTTGTAGAGAGAGCGATGACCGATGAAGGCGTGGTTTTGTTTCTTTTTTACAGAAACAAAACCAAAATAAGGTTTCAGAAATTACATTTGGGTAATTTGACTCTTTATGTTGTTCAAGTTGTTGTGTTCTTATATGAAAAACTGAACAAATTTTACATATTAGTACTCTAGCATATTTTCCGGTCACGGTGATTTCATTGTATAATATGGCCAACACTGTTAAAAAAAGTGTTAAGTGCCAAATCAAAAAACCCATCAGACAATCCTGTTTTCAGAACAATTACAAAACAACAACTAAAATAAAATATGTGGCAGACTTATGAATGACAATCAAATTACTGATGCCTGAAAAAGCCTGGGGGTTGATGATGAAAAACAGACTACATTTTTGAAACATGCAATGGGTTAACAAATTTGATTACAACAGAAAAATCTCTGAGATTAATACTGAGATTAATGCAGGATCAGCTAAACTCCAACACAATTCTATAACAAGAGAGCAGGATTCTGGTTTATGTTCTCATATTCAACTCACAGCATCCTCCACCTGCTAACAGTCCCAGTACATTAACCTTTGTTGTTAATGGAAAAAACAATGCAAACAACTTGTCCTTCAATACAATGTACACAACAGTCTAAACATTTATACAAACAAATAATCTAAGCAAACATGAGTCTCTATTATAGTTGTCAAGGTAACCAGAGAGACCAGATATAGCCCAGTCAAAGCGCTGGCAGGAAAACTAAAGATGTCAAATTATTAAACTCCATCCGGTTCTGCTGAATACAAAAACCTGCTTGAATACAAAACAAAGCAACATTCATAGCCATTAGCACGACAGTACAAAACCCAAAAACATACCCTCCTGTAACGAATTTCCACACACATCCAGGCTGGAACACTTGCATCCCATGATAGCAACTAGCATCCAAAACACAACCTGCTGATCCTTTGTTAATAAAAAATCTATTGGTGACAATCTTTTCATCTTTAGTTTGCTTACTAGCTTGTAGGCTCAAAAGTGTGATTCCAAGTTAATCACTTCTAAACTTTGGGAGATGTACATTGATGTACAAAACTCCTTTCACTTGGAAATTAATTTTGTGCATAGCGAAAAAGGTCTGTCAAAGAAAACAATTAGGTAGGGACATTATTCATAGCTTACTGATAGTACACATTAAATATCCTGCTGTATCAAAGCGGTTTTGACAGAAGGCTTTCTGGCACCACCTGGCCATTGTTCAATATGCTGCAGACGTCGCCGAGGAAGCCTTCAACCATAACAATGACTTCAGAATGTGGAGTTAATGGTCCTTTTTTCTTAAGAATTTTAACCTAGCCATATTCGTTTTAGCAAATTTGATTATGATAGATACATATAGATATACTGTATATAGTTTAGAGATTATATATGATATGCTGTTTTCTATTCTATAATTTCTATTTTATTCTATAATGTTGAATGGATGCAAAATACACTTACATAATACATATAGTTCTGAATCCAAAGTAACACCTGAATGCAGTCAAACACTCCCCTGACCAGTTCCCCCCCGCTAAGTCTTTAGAGAAAGCAGAAAGGCTTTGACTGCAGCTGAAAAACAGGAACAGATGGGACTTCTGCGTGTCCCTGGACATTTCACCGTGACTCCCCACAAAGACACCAATTTACACATATATGTGGCGTGGAATGACAGAACTGCCTCATTGTGAAATGAAATTTAGTTTCCTCTCTTTTCCTTCCTAATTAGCCAGTGCACTGCATGGTGCAGGTCCCTGACTCGCATCAGAAAGCAGAAATGAACACAGACACCTGTGAGCTTTACCCAACATTCTCAACCACATACGGACGCTTCAAAAGCTTTTCAGATGGGCCCAGGAGAGGCCTCAATGCACGGCCCCAGCCTTTACAAGCTGAAATCTGGGATCTCCTGGGTCGCCATTGATCATGGCGGGGGAAGAAACATCACAAATGCTCACAGGTAGAGCTCTGGACAAAGAAACTCTTTATTGTTGGAGACGTGGTCTGGTGGGTAGTGCACATGCTCTGACATGTTGCATAGTGCGGGGTTGTGCAGTTGAGAATGCTTTCTAAATTCCAATTAAATTCCTGAATTTGAATTGATCTAGCAAACACAATGCAGAATTGCTATTCATATCTGAATCTAAGGTGTGGTTTTACAGTGAACTGAAATGTAACTACAATAAGTACACTGTAAAAAATGAATCATGTAATTTTCATTTAAATAATTAAGGTGATAATTAAAAATGGTGTGTATATCTTATTAAAGGAATTGTGCTTTAATGTTGTATAGAAAATATTGAGAACATTTCACTAATAAAACCAAGAGATATGTTTCCCTCATTTTTTAAGGAAACTTAAGCAATTTTGAGGCTTGATTAGAAGAACTGATTAAGCTGAAAATTAAGGAAAAAAGGTTACCTATTTATTTTAAGAGGCCTAGCTCAATTATGCAGTTTTATTTTGGTGGTGATTGTTTGCATATGGCTAGATATGGAGTGTAAATATTTAAGTGCTATTTTATGTGTTTTTGAGTGAAGGGAAACATCCGTTAATGTTTAATGTTCAGTTATGTTTGACATTTGAAAGCGTTTCTGTTATGTTAAAGTTTCTGTTATGTTAAAGTTTCTGTCGTTATCATTGTCCAGAAGAGTAGAGCTTATGGTTAGGTTATGGATAACTGCATGGACTAACACTATGAGGCATGATGCTTTGTTCAGTGAGCAGAAGATTTTCTAACTTCAGTGCAGTTACAAGTTTTTTCCTACTTGAGCTGTTTAGCTGTATACAGTCTTTTAATTGTAAAAGATAACTGAAAGTTAAATACAGACACGCCTTACTCAAAATCACAGACATTTGAGAATCAACAATTTCACTAATAATATTAAATTCATTGTGTCATAGATTACATAATTTAGGAGATGTTACGTGATTTATTCAGATAAATTCCAATAAGAAATCAAGCCTAAAAAAGTACTAAAAAATACATGTAATGTTTTTAGCATATTTTTTTAAGTATATAGCAAATAACATTTTTTTACTTCCTTTGTTGTGTGGCTAATTCAGTTCCAACCCATGAAATCAAAAGGAGCCAATTCTTAAATTCTAAATTTTCCCCAAACCTAACGTGGTGGTGGCTGTTTGAATTTGAACTGTTCCCCCAAAAATGAAAATGATGTCATTTACTCACCCTTATTTTGTTCCAGACCTGCATGACTTGAAAAATGTTCTTTTGTGAAACACAATAAAAGACTTAACTTTCATTGTTTGGAATAATGCAATAAAATGATGCAGATGCAAAGATAGTGAATGATGATTGAGGCTCTCATTCTACATGTCACCCTTCTTTCAAGTCGTTCAGGTTTAAAACAACATGAAGCTAAGTAAATGACAGATTGTCCTATTAAGTGGCCCAAGCAAAAAAACAGCATAATCCAACACATAAAAGGACTTTTAACCAACGAGTTGTTGAGAGAGAGACAGACCATGTGGGGCAATGTGTCCTAATTCATTTAGGACATGAAAAGAAGGAAATACAATTCTGCAGACTTCAATATTTCATTTATCATCATATGTTTAAACTAACAAACCTCATGAGTATAGTTAAACTAACAAACCTTATGAGTATAGTTCAATAAAGCTATGTTTTTCATTAGACATTTAACCATAATTATACATTGTAGATGAAAACTAGCATCAACAGAACATAAACGAACATAAGTAGACAGTAGGCATTATATTCTATACTGTAACTGGCACCACAGGTGTACTGATATACTCAAGTCACTCAAGTGCTACACCTGTGGTGCTGTTCTGCTCTTCCTCGCCCCCTGTCAGCCACAAAGCCTGACTAAATCCAACAGTTTTCGACACTGACAGGTTCTATAATTGACTTAAACTGTCTGAGCCCGTTTTAAAGGGCCATTGTTTCTGATGGAGATAAGTGAAATTGGATTTATGCTGTAAACAGCAAATACACAGTGAGAAAAGTCTATGTGTTGGCACGTCAACCCTTCCACACCCTTCTTTATCTCCACCCAGTAAATGCATTTAATCAGTTTAATCACTGAAGGGGAATCAGGTCCTGACCGAGCTTCTCTTCTCCTCTCTTTCAGACACCTTTCTAATCCCGCTGCCTCCAAATCAGCCCCTCACCTGCCAATCAGCTCCTCCCCAGCGCGACTGCTTCTTTTAAGTGGCTTTGCCTGCCTTAACTAAAGCCAGAGGATGAATAGCAATAGATATCAGAGGATGACGGCTCCGGCTGCTTTAAAAGGGATTTTTCCTGACATCTATCATACGTTTAAATGGCCAGTCGATTTCTGGAAGCAGGGATTTGTGACAGTAGTGTTGTGAATGACAACACATTGCAGGGGTATTAGGAGTACTGAAGAACATGTGTCTGAAATTGTGTAGGGTGGGCTGAGCAAAAGTGGGACATCAGGTAAAGCATGGCAAATAATGATTGATTATCATTTAAATAGAATTCTGAAAATGTTATTATTTTTCATTATGGGTGTGATCAAAATTGAATTAATTTTGCAAATTATCCTTTTACCACTGTATGAGGGAGTGTATTGAGATTCAAAAGTTTTGGAAGAATATTCTTGTTATGATTGGGGAAGTCGTGGCCTAACGGTTAGAGAGTCGGACTCATAATCCAAAGGTTGCGGGTTCGAGTCTCGGGCTGGCAGGGATAGTAGGTGGGGGGAGTGAATGTACAGCGCTCTCTCCACCCTCAATGCCATGACTGAGGTACCCTTGAGCAAGGCACTGAACCCCCAACTGCTCCACGGGCGCCGCAGAATAAATGGCTGCCCGGTGTGTGTTTGTGTTCACTTCTGTGTGTGTGCACTTTGGATGGGTTAATGCAGAGCACAAATTCTGAGTATGGGTCACCATACTTGATCGTATGTCACTTCACTAAATTGACTGAAGAAAATATTCTTTGTGATCCTAAATTCAGTTTATTTCATATATATCCAGTAAATTTTGTGGTGAACACCAATAAACGCAAACTAACTGACTTTAGCTTGCTTCAAGCCAAGCGGGCTATTGCTTTAAAATGGAAGGAGATACAAGGTCCCTCCTCTATCCTTTGGATTAGAGAAATGACTAACAACCTCACCATGGAAAAGCTGATTTACGCAGTTAAAGGGAAACTTAAAGACTTCTACAATATTTGGACTACTTTTTTACACTATTGTAACCAAGAAAACTTGACAACGGGGGACGACTGATATAACACTCAACTCTTTTGTATTGGGTATGTCCACTACATAATTAGTGTAGTATTTACAGTTCAATTGTAAAATGGATGGCTGTGAATGGTGGTGAAAATTTAAATTCCCTACTATTGATTTTGCTTATGATCACTTTACCTGAAATAACTGGCAATGGGAATAGTATGAAGAATGAGAAATATGACTGGCTTGAATTCAAACGCACAACATAATCCCAAGGAACATGTGTGAGTTTCGGCAGCTGCAAAATGAGAATACACAAGTTAACCAAAGCAAAAGTAAAAACCCTTGGCTCCCGTTATGATTGCTAGTCATTTCAGCCACAAACATAGACTTCCTTCCAACAAACAAAATAGTCTTCCGTCTTCAAAACATTGCAAATGACTTAGGTTACACCCAAACATCACGTGACATCTCCCACCTTGTTCTATGCAAACGGATAGCAGTAATGTTTACCTGATGATCAAACCTGTAAACAATCCTACTGTAATTCATCTCCAAGAAATTGTCATCCATACACGAGGCAGTGAAATTCTCATTAATTTAAACTAAAACAAAAGTTACAATTAATGCAAAAGTCTTTATTAGCTAGTAATTGGTTTCTTCAAACAATTTAATCTTTTATAGCATTACAGTCAAATTTAGCAGATCTCAATGCAAGGTAGACACTTAAAAATAAAAAAATTAAAAAAAACCTTAGTTTATCAAATGTATCCTGTGATATGTCATTGCAAAACATAAGAAACTTTCAGATCCTCAGAAATACACACGCGTCTCCACAGTTATCTGCTGTTTTCAGCTTAGTGGTGGTTTAAAACACCTACCGTGTTTTGCGATATCCTCGCGTTTAAGTAGAGTCGAACTTAACGTAAACTCCGTTATCCAAGAGTATGAAAACGTCCTTAGGATTCCTTCAAGTGCTGTGTGAATCTTTCGCCCCGTTTATTCATTCAGCGGCACTGACTCCACTCAACTCATCTCTGTGCTGCTCGCTGTGTGATTCTGCTCAGACACACACTGGCCAGGGGCGGCTACTAGACCTTCACGCCTCCTGTCACTAATTCTTCATATTCCACATAATGGTGACAATTTGTCCTGTAAATCTGACAAAATCACGGGGCTGGTGTGTATATAGCCTACCTACTGCATCCTTTTATATATCATGTTATATGTAACTTGACACAGCTGGAAATCCTTGATAGTGATTTAAACCGTGCTGCCGCAGCTATATTTTATCTGAAACCTAAATCAATTCATTCAGTCTCCAGTAAGACCAAACCACCTCTGACCAGGAGGTGTCTTTGAAATCTTTTATGCTTTGTGGAAAAACTCAGCTATGGGTAGGCTATAGTCTTTTCCTCAGAGGAAAGATTCACGACTGAGCCTACTGGTGATTTGATTGTTATTAACTAGCCTACCAGTAGACATATGAGTCACATATTACATGAACATCAAACAGAGAAGTGAGATTCAAAATCAATGAGATTCAACAAAAGGTGAGAGACCAAATTGTCTCTCCTAAATAAAGAATGAAGCCTCTGTACTTTCTTTTCATTACTAGTTTCTCAGCTCCTCATGCAGGGCCCAAATATAAGATATTAGCACACAAATTACTTCAGCATCAGTTCATCAGAAAAGTTTCAGAAAATATTTTTTTTAACATTCTTGCAGCCAGCAAGTAGCATGTTATATCCCAAAAATATGTACTAAGTAAATATGCATCAATGCATTGTAATTACAGAACTGAATAGCTGATTATCAACATATAATTCATTAATTTCTAATTTGAACTACAATGCATTTTTATCCAAAGCAACCTGCATTGTTTTCAAAATGTACTTTATAATTTTATGCATTCCTTGGGAACTGAACCCATGGTCTTGATGTTGCTATGATGCATTGCATTGTATAGTAAAAATATCAATCCAGTCAAATCAAGTTGTAATTCGATCAAAAATTAAACCTCTAGAACTATAGCAGAAGTAGAATTTAAAAAGACAAAGATGTTTACAAAGAAACCTGGGGTTAACCTTGTGATGGCTCATGGCTCTCTCCTTCCTGAACTTGAACCAGCAACCTTCTAATTTCCAGCTCTGAGCTGTAGAGACAAATCATGTGTGTGTGTGTGCTCTTCTGAAAATAAACATGAACGTGAGTCTGTGGCATCGCTCTGACTCTGTATTGACTGTGACATTCAAGTGAGCGCTCAGTGCTGCCTGTAGGAACTGTAACTGACTGATCTGGGCTCTGTGAGGTCCTGAGAGAACTGCATAAATAATGCTTCAAGGCAAGGTGACCCAACCTAGATCATTACACGCTCCGCTTGAGCCCTGAGGCTTATATTTATAGACAAAGACTAAAGGTACATTGCTCTGTTGCACTCTTCGCTTTATTCTTTCCTGTCACAGACAATTTCAGCCATACATTCAGCCAGTGATGGTAGACATATTTTAGAGAAATTTTGCGCTCAGTAGCAAGCTCAAGGGCATGAGTGCAAACATTTTGGGGGGATTTCGAAGATTTGATAATTCTTAAAATTATAGTCAATAGGTCACATTCTGATATTAGGATCATTTTAAATAGATTTAGCAGAAATATACATCCAAAAAGTCACAGATGACCTCTGCAGCTGTTTTCATATTTTCAGTTATCACTACTTATGGATAAACCAAGGATTATGTTGTAGTCTATTGTATATTGTGTCAGAAGGCTGAGCATATCTTTACATTTATATTTTGTCAGACACATTTTATCTAAAACAAATTACATAGTATTCAAGGCAGTCATAGTTTATCAGTTGCATTCCCTGGCAATCAAACCTGTTTGAGCTACTGTATAGGAAAGATCAAGACACATAGAAAAAAGTCTGTAAGCTATCTTCTCATTTACTTCTTTCTTGTGTGAAGAACAGCAAAAGTGAAAGCTCACTTCCATCTTACTCCCTTTATGGACTGTAAACTTAAAAATAACCATTCTGTATGAAAGGGTAATTGCATTTTGAGCTGCATTATCACTTATGATCTATTGGTTATTCAATTTCCGGGAAACTGGGAATGATTTTTAATGAGTAATGTTGTCAAATAAGCCATAGCTCTGTTAGCAGACAGCTAGCTTTTTGAAGCCCAACTTGCTCTACGTTCTGCATGCCAATTTGCTGTTTCATTATTTTCTGTTTTCCAGTAGGCCCATTGTCTCCATTGACCTCTGCAGGCAATCGAAAAAGCATCATGCTGTTCATTACAAAAGCAAATTCTGTAAAAATAAATCATAAACATCTGAAAGTGAAGCTATATATAAATTTAGGAAATAAAAGCATGCTGCATCCTGACTGGCTGCATACATAGTTATGTGCAAGAGGAAACCAACTGATGTTATATTCTGACATTTATAAAGTGCATCATAGCCTCTATATATTGTATGATTACAGTTTTATCAGTGTTCTATCTGTAGTTTTCAGGTTATGGGAATTTGGCTTAAATAAAATGATAATACGGGAAATATGGGTCAAATAGTGCCTCTCAAATCTCTAAATCCCAAAAGAAGCGTTTAAATAGTTTTCCAAATGTCTTCCTTCGGTTCTCCCACATTCTCAAATGCACTCATTCTACGTTTCCTCCTATTCTGTTGATGACCGCTCACGTCCTGTTGCGACAGTCGCACGAAAGGAAGGAGGAGGTCATTCATAACAGGAAGATTCCAGTGATGTGACCCATCTTTGATCATTATGTTCATATAAATGGATTGACTGGTAGACCCACATAATAAGATTCAAGACCAAGCTGGCCTGCCCACATCACATGATAAATTATCTCAGCAAGACACTATACTGTCTTTCTAAGTAAATCCATTCAGAAATACAGTTACAGAGTAAAAAAAAATCACAATATATGTCAGCAATTGAGGACCTTGGGTGAGTGTTTTGTCCCTTCAGGGCACCAGTGAGTCACTTGACAAACCATGACTTATGCTTCCGTTGCTGAGTGAGAATGAACATGCGGTCTGATTCTGTGCAGTGACTCGTCTATAATGCGTTGCCAGTTGTTAAGGGAATAAGACTTACTAGTTTCAACAAGCATCACATTTTAGACTGCACCTTGAATAATAACCACCTAGATTGGTGAAGAAGTCTGTAAGAACCAGCTATCATTCGGTCAGGCACAATAAACCGCAGGGAGTCTGCGTAAGGCACAGGTAGAGGTCAGCTCTTTGCTTGTTGTGATACAGGACGTCCTCACCACAGGTGGGCCAAAGATCAGACCAGTCAACAACATTTCAGCTGCAAAACACACACAGTGGGGTTCAAAAGGTCTAAAAACGTTAAAGAAAAGATGATGGCATGAACTTTACAAGTTTGTTCAGAACATGATGCTTATTTACATTTACGCATTTGGCAGACAGTATAACACTGCATTTAATTTACATTTTATCAGTTCTTGATTTCTCTGGGACTTGAACCCATGATCTTGGTGTTACTAATGCTATGTGCTACTCTTTGAACTACAGGAAAGACCATGTTTACGTTCTCCAGCATGATTTGAGAATGATCCAAGAGCATCTTGAGCATCATTGTATACAAGAACATCTGACCTGAGGAGTTCACATCAGTATCATGAATTTCCACTCTGAACCGAGAAATAATGCAGAATCATATATATTTCTAATTTATTTTACATCATAATTAGGATTTTTCCTAAAATCTTTCTCTGTTTTTTTTTTTTTCTCTATTTTCAAATCCCAGTCTTTTGGATGTCACTGTAGGTCTGCAGATGACTAAATCTTGGCATTTCTAAACAACAATAAAAATTATAATAAATAAAACATTGTATTTTATCATACAATAGCTCATTATTTCTAAAGAAGATGACTAATAAATCCATCACACAATGCATACTTGGGGAGAACCTCATCTGTACGCCGCCAGTGGCTTGATTTTAAACTATTTACTATTTTAAAAACCCCATGAATTCCAGAGCTGCTGTGACTACAGCCAGAGGTCACTATTAAATAATGTACAATTCTCCTTGTCGCCTGTGAGGAGAATGACAGATCACAGTGAGAGAAGTCAAGTTATTTACAGCTCCCGATGTCATCACAAGACAAGGCATGGTGATGCTTCTGCAAACACATGTCAACAAGATAGATAATTTAGCTAATGCAATTTATGTTTATTGTGTCTTTGTGGTGTCAACTGATTTGAAAATAATCAGTATGGCTGATGCTTTAGAACTTTAGTGCTTCTATATTTTTGTAAAATATGAAAAGGAATACAGTATGTATACACTATACATTTAAAACAATATTTAGGCCTAAATTTAAGATTTATGTATTTGAATTGCATCTATTTGGATTCCACAGTTTTAACCTAACCAAACTAATAAACTTAATGTGATGCATATTTGTCAGTCATAAAGGAACAGGTAAGATTTCTGTAAGAGTACTAATACACTGAATGTGTTTTAAATACACAGTAACCAGTTTTATATATTTATCATCAATAAATCTAATTTGTTTCAATCTCATATACAGTATTTTAACTAAATGAATATTGTTTGTTCCACCACTAGCCATATTGTAACCATTTTTAAATAAATGGAATTGTTTTCACAATGAACAGATTTATACTGATTCTAAGCGATTTGAATAAATGCATTTTGAATATATGGTGATTTAAATAAAACCAAATAGATGCACGTAGTTAATAATAAATTATGCCAAGTTTTTATATGCAATTCAAATACATAAATCTTACATTTAGGCTTAAATATGTGTTTGATTATATACCCTCAAAATATATATTTAGGCCTAAATTGAAGATTTATGCATTTGAATTGCATATAAAATTAGAATATTTTTTAAATATATACAATAAATACCTCACCATAATTGTTCTGGTGTTTTTAGTCTTAAAAGTCATTTTTATTCAGTGCAGAAAGTTGAGAGCATTTGTGAAAATGAGGTATGAGTTCAGTGAGTCAGAAATGATCTTTCATAGTTCAAATAATCCCTGATAGACCTTAATACAGATGAGCAGCATCCCAATTTAAGCTGCTTTACCCTACGAAGAGCAATAATGTAAAATATAAATTCTGGAAAGTTTCATGAAACAACTGCCAGTGGTTATACAAAGCATGATTGTTGGTTAGATTTGTAGAAGGATTCAAAAAGTTTTCAGAATATTTCCATCAAAAGACAGAGCAGCGTGTGTGTGTGTGTGTGTACATATCGTCACATTTACGTCTTTGTAGAGCTGGTTATCAGCTCCTCTCACCTTCCTGTCTTTTGTTACTCCTTTGTATTGCAGTTGCGGCTCTAACCCTCCAGCTCTGATATCATTCCTGGCAGGAGCTATTAAAAAGGGAGCAAAGTAAAGGGCTTCAGGAAAGGTCAAGCTCTGAGGGTGAGGAGCGGGGAATGGAAATGTTAACTGACATTGTTAATTGACATCCTCATGCAGTGGATACAACCAGGTATAGAGCTCCCTTCTTCTCCCTGAGGGGGAGACAGGTGAAGTGTGTTGGTATGTTAAAGCTGATACGGATGCTATACTATAGTTTCAAGCAGTGAGTTCATCATCACGTGTGGAGGTAGTCCGTTTTCTCTATTTATAAAGACACAGCATGTGCCGTGCTTGGAGGAGACAGGTACTGCCTTGCGTCTGAGCACTGCAGGGCATATATCAAGCCATTAGGTTTTGGCAAGCTACACTCCGCATTGTAAACTTTAACCTTGCCTCATTTTTGTTTTTATGCTTTCTTTCCTCTCTCTCTCTCTCTCTCTATCAGACCACAGGGATTGAGCCAACTCTTGAGATGTGGGCACTGACATTCAGTTATGTAAGCCAGATGAAATAGGGAGGTGAAGGTAGTGTTACATGCCCCAGCAGAAAACACATCCCTAAATTCCCATGTGTCATGTCCAAATACCTTCTGAGGGAGGAATGGTCAGCTATCATCTGTCAGGATAGATATGGAAAGGACAGTTCTTGTGGCCTATGTTGTGCACTTCTTTAAATTATAAACGAATGACATTTTGACAAATGACATTTTGAATATATTTGGAAAATCCAACTCCTTTGTTTTGGTATGGTTACTTTAATAGTTAGCATTTTATGCATCCTAAATGCACACAAATAACTAATATTTTCACACTTTTTGAATAGACAAAATTACAGCTTGACTGGAAATGATACTCCATGAAAATATAGAAAACATAGCTATGTAACTTTATATATAATATATATTATATTACTTTTTTTGTTACCATTTTTGTAAATGTAAACTTCAAAAAAAAAAAAAATAAATAAAAAATTATAAACATTTTATTTCATCTATTTGCTAAGGCAACATTTCTCATTTTCATTAGTTTATCTTGATGTACTAAAATAACTAAAATGAAAACTGAAATAAAAATAAAAACTAAGTAGACATATCTTAAAATCACAATAAAATTACTAAAACAATTTTACTAAACAAAAAATAATTCAAAATATTATTTAAAACTATAATAGTATTTCAATGATACAAAAAAAAAATAACTCTGATTAGATCACAGTTCTTCGATGTAGTAGAAATGACACCAGTTGGAACATTTGAAAAATGTGAACAAATGAATTTATTAATATCAGAATGATTTGTGTTCTTTGTTTAGATCACAACTAGATTAGATTACAGATCTAGATCTTTAGATTAGAAAGCATAGGTCTGGGTCAAATGTAAAATAATAAAATGTATACATAAAAGTAATTTTCAATAATAAATCTTATTTAATGTGCCCTTCATATAACAAAAAAGCTTAAATCTTATTTAATTAGCTAATCCTATTTAACTCCTAGGACAAACAAATGCGCAAAGTGGAAGAAATGCTTTATACAGTTTAAAGTAAAATCTCAGATGACGTATGTGTTTTCTTTCAGTGCAGAGCCTGCCTGCCGCTGGCCAAGTAAATTTTAGGTGCAGACTTGTCTTGACACACTCATCTCCACTTCACATAAAGATAGAGTGACAGCTGGAGTCTTCTGGGACTGTGTTTTTTCCCAACTGTCATAGGAGTTTCAGCCCCATCAAGCTGAACATCAGATTCTTGACAGAGAGTAGATGAGAGAAAGGCCAAGACTGAGTCGCCTTTCATGCATTTTTGAGGAGTGATTTGGAGTGATGTCATGCCAGATGGGTTAAAGTAATAGCCTTTAAATCTTTAGTGATAAAATGTGAGTCATTTGGAAGCAGCCCATTTAAATCAACAAACAGCAGTCATACAGTGTTGCATATGTGTCGCTATTGATTTGATCAAAACAGATAGAAAAAGACAGCTGTCGTGGGGATATTCATAGCTCTACACATCTCATAAAAATTCAATATAATACAATAACATCCTCTGCCCATAAAAATATAATTTCATTTGGGAATAAATATAATGCAGCATATTAAATAATATATGAGAAACTAGCTTGCATTTTTCAATATACTGCAATATATGCATGGAATAAGTATATTGATACACATAAAAAAGATATAGCAATGAAGACAAAAACAGCACTACATATTTACATGTAATAGCTTTACTGAAACACTCACTCAAAATTTCTTTGTTTTTTTCAATGCATGGTTTTATATAAAGCTGAACAAATATTCATCAACTTTTATTTCATTTTATTGTTTGTATTGTTGCTCATTTCATATATAAAATATGTGTGATATGTCTACTGAAAACAACTATTAATCAAATATTTAAAAAGTGGTTTATGAAATGTTATGTTCCCATTCTATGAGTGATCTAGGGGAATTGAGGAATACATAACAAAATTAAAGGAAAGTCCACATGGAGCCTCTCATCCCAGTCCCAGCCCTAAAGAACACTGCCAACCACTAAAGAATCTACTACAAATTTGATTTATTACATAAAGGAATCACAGAAACAAAGCAAATGAAAACTTCAGGAGGGGGCAAGGCCAAAATAACAAACAAAACAGAATCTTACTCAATTTTAAATCTAACTTGCCTAACACAAGAGAAAATAAAAATTAACAAAAAGACAATAACACTTCCTTAACTACCTAACTTACCCAAAAACAAAGGCAAAAGGATTGACAAAAGAAAATGGCACCCTCCTCCCTACAAATTATAAAATAAACAATTTAACATATTAAGTAAAGAACTATCAAAAAGTCAACAATCTAAGCGGTAGCACAGCAACAGTATGCTAACTTAAACTCTAGCACAAATTGGCATTAAGTATCAATTAAACACCAACAAACAACTAGCAACTCTTGTCTGGGGCTGCAGAGAAGGTCCATGTGGAGAGAGAGAAATAGCTCAAGTCTCCTTCTTCCCTCCCTCTCCTCAACTGCTTTCTTGATGGCTTTTATAGCTGGTTTCCTCTCTGGAGGAGCCAATGAATGAGGAGTTAGTTGGTCATCAGCAAACGAGTATCAGGTGCCAGCAATCAACTCCTATTAAAGCAACCGCACAGAAGAGAAACAAAAACAGAACATACAAAAAAAACTCTTAACTGACCCCAGAACAGTACAAATTACGTCACAGGACGTAACAGAAAACAAATATCATAATTTTAGGATTTTTTTTTTTTTTTTTTTTTTTGGATGTCTTGTGAAAATTGTGGCAATGGTGGTTGGAAATTGAGATTTGACCCTTATAACTCAATGGATTAAGTGTTCTCTCTCTATATACTGAATTATTTAATATGAAATGACATACACTAGTAACATATTATTCTGTATATTTTCTGTATAAGATTCCCAATATATTTAATCCTAATTTATTTATATAATCCTATATATTATAATATATCCTAATATATTTATTTATAAGGAGATATATTTTCTTTGCGTATGGATTTGCTTTAACACTAAACCAACACCTCAGTTTCACCTCAGTATTTTCTGAATGTATTCTGCCTCTCCAGAGTATCTCTCCTCCACAGGGCAATAAACCTCACACTCCAGCACCTCACTGCACAAGTGTTCAGGATATTATTTACTGGGCATGCAATCTTTTGCCTGAACTAATTGAGCGGCACTGCGCAGCTGTCGCCCAGTTCAGATTATCACAGGAACAGTTATAACTACGCTGTAATGAATGACTTAATATAAAAAAGACTATCTAAATGAGTGTGTGATGTAGATAATACAGTCTATTCATTTAGGCTGCAAAAATAAGCTATAAAGAAGATGAGTATGGACTTGGACAAAAGGTAAAATAATCAGTGAGAGACATTTGAAAATATTTTAAATACTTTTTATTAATGCAAGGTTTGCCATTGGAATTTTGAGATAATGTGTACAATCTGAACAAAAACACAAGTTCGGACAGAAAAATGGGGCCAATTTTTTAAACTGTGTATCTCAACTAGGTGTGAGGGCTATGGTGTTGGACTTGCTGATTCAGTACAGCTGTTTAAACAGCTCCGGTTCACTCTTCCCTACACTTTCCTTCCTGTTTCTCAAGCCAAATGCACTTTATGCCCTCACTGGCCAGATACAGCACATCAGAGCACCATCCGTCCACAGATCAACATACTGTAGATTCACTACTGCCTTTCATTTACAATATAAAGGCATGCAACAACCAGTAGACGTGGATTTAGCTTAAAATATCTTGTTGGGACAAAATAAATTTGTGTTACAGTAATAACCTATTATCACTGCATCAAACAAAATTGAAGTACTCTAAGCGATGTCAGTTTAAAACTTCGACCAAATTTAGCCTCTGAAGACACGCCCCCTCGCTTTGCAATCCCGCTGCCTTGATGTAAGCATTGTATTTTACCTGTCAAGCAAAGCAAGCTCGGCTTCTGCTTTTTGAAGCTTTCATCCCCTCCATGATCAAAAGCTTTGCCGATGTTCATTTACATCTTGAATACTTTTTTGTTCACATGGCTTTTTGGTTTCTGTCTTCCCATTTTTTTAGAAAGTTGATGACAGATGAGCAAACATCCAAACTCATTAAAACACTTCATCGCTTCCTGGTTTTTGGTGTTTTGTGGCATTTAATAACTATTTGAAAAATGTATTTAAATCCAGAAAACCTGAATCCTTAACTATTTGTAAACCACTTGCTGTATATGATTAACCCCTTTAGTTTAATATAATTCGTGTTATAATTTGCTTTCTCTCTAAATTAGCATGTGTGTATATATAAATGTTCCATAAATGTCCAAATGATGAGTTCCAGGAAGTCTTCAGCTTGTTAAGATCCAGGAAATTCCTCTAAGAGATCAGAAATCCAAACATCTGGCTCTTAACTAGGAAACAGAATTCCTGGTACGTCGTCAAGCTTGTCATAAAAGTTATCATATTTTAAAGGGCACAACATACAATCCCGAAAGGTTTTGTAATCATCTCTAAAGGCCTAAATAAATCACAAGTACCTGCCAAACTGGAAAGATATATCAGAGCAAAAATAAACTGAAAAACTACAATCATATTCCTGATCAAATAAAAATGTACAACCCTGTCAGTATTATGATTAGTAATGGGTGCATAAAAATGGCTTTTGCATTGTCACATCATGTTCTGGTAGCACAACATTATGTTAATACCTGAAAATAAAATGACAGCATACTTATAGTATTCAGTTTCTTCTGAAAACTGGTAAGAAAAGCCTACAGTAGTATAAAGTAGAAGTTGTGCTCACACAGAATGACCCCAATAATATGCACAAGTCAGCAGTCCATCCTAGTCTGTAAGTCTCCAGCAGCTGCCAAGAGCAGGAAAAAGGGTCACGGCCTACAGGTGACCTCATCCAGAGTGCAAAGGAGTGGCTGGTGCTGATCTCATTGCCGGATATGTTATGCTGTTTTACTAGAACCAAATCATTTCCAGACAGGAAATTATTCTTATTTTATATATGAAGAGTGGAGGTTGTAAGCGGTTAGTGGTGACCTGTCTCATGGGTACTTCAGTATATTCTTTGAAGGAAGCTGGACTATCAAAATAACTGATGGGTAAAATTCTCAAAAATGTCCAAACACATTCAGGAGAGTATGAAAAACAGTTATGAAGACTCGCTGTGCTCTGACTGGCAACGTGAGAGGAAAAAAACTGCTTGAACCCATGGCACATAACATTCCCTCTCCACAGACCATTTAGTTTCCTCAAATCTCCACACATTTTCTCTGTGGTGTCTGTTAGTAAAACATACCATGTGAGTCACATGCAAGATAACCAGTTTATTAAGTACATAAAGTACAATGAAATAGTATAATGTTCCATTAATCGGATTTATCAGATTTTTCAGCCTCAAAGACACTTTACAACACCTTTCCATACTATATTGTATATTATACTATACAGTTTATGGGTGAAACTCTAGTCTGCTTAGCCTTCTCTACACTTACTGCTGTATACAAAGAGTGCCTTTGTCTAGATGCCTCAGCAGTGTTTCTTTGCTCTTGTGTGATAGGACCAGCTAAAGGTGAGAGTCCTGAAGAGGTTAACAGGAGAAAAGGGTCCATCTGGCCTGGAGCCAGCTCAGCTTTATTACATGCCCATCTAGATGAGTGTTCCAGACCTACCATAAGCGGCCCTTCAGATCTTCTCCAGCCAGACCTTCAACATCACTGTTCTCAGTTCAGCCCTTTTCACTCTGTTCACCCTCACATCTCACCTTATCCCTCCATGAAAACAGCCATAGAAGCTTGTACTTCTGTAACTCAAGACTAATGTTGCCAATTTTTTAAGAGAAATAAGCAACCCGGTTGGAAAACACATGCCTAAAATAAACAAACTGGTCCAGAAAAACAAGACCAAAATAAGCGCCTCTTGTTTTTGGATGGTGCGTATCATGCAGTGTGCACAGGGCATTTTGTTCCAGTTTTCTATTATGCTCTGCCAAAAACATTGATCATGTTTATTCCTTAAACCACTTCTAGTCCCATTCAAAAAGTCCCCCTACCACCCTGGCATGTTATTCAAGGATTCACACTCTGAAATGTAATAAAAGATATAAATGATAGCAGAAACATTCAGAGCTATGTGAAAAAGTCAGTGTTCGATTACTTAAAATATTCATTTTAAAACATGATCCGTTCACAAAAGGAAGCAACATTGTAAAATCTTTAAAAATGTGAGAAACAGTGCAAGGTCTTGGGACACACTTTCAAAAGTTAAACCTTATGGCGTCATAAAACTGTGGCACTCACGAGTGACACTTTGAAAAAGCTGTGATAAGCAGTGTAAACGGTGAAAGATTTTGTGATCCGACCTTACACCATCTGAAGCACATCTTATATTAAGTAATTATAATCTCATTTTTATAATTTTGTATAATAACATGAATAACATATTAACATGCTAAGTATAAAAAAAAGTTTTTTTAAGGGGCAGGGGACACTATTTCCTATGTTCATGTAAATACTGTTATGTAAGGCCTAGTATGTGTCAAAAATTATTTTTAAAAAAAAAACAAGTACAATGTTTCGGCAATTCAGAGCTGATTTGACTTTTTGAACTTCCCCTTGCTTCTCATATTATTAGTGGACTTCCACCTCTCCTTCATTAGCCATCTATGTGAAGTGAAATTAGATTAAATTCAATGAGGGTGAGCAGAGTATGACTCAGTCACTAGTGTGTGTGTGTGTGTGTGAATGACAGCTCTGTCTCATGCAGTCATACATGTCTCTGTGGCTTCCTGTCAGCTGCTCTTTCTCACAGTGACCATCAGTCTATGATACGGTATTTTTCTCTTTATGCGTTTATAAACATTAGGAACGTTTGTAAAACTAAATCACATTTACAAAACTGATCTCAACTGGAGAATGTGAGACTGTAAATATTGCTTATAAAACCGTTTCAAAACTGCTTCATAAAAAAGTCAGCGTTCAACAACTGTATACAGCTGCACAATGAAATAATTCTGCAGTCTATGAAAGCTATTAGAGCAAAGAGCAGCAGCTGTTGTTGTTTGGTGGGCTGGCAGAACATGATCAGAGCGATATTTACCAGACTGCCTTCTGACAAAAGACAGCCCAGCTCCAACGTCAGCCCATCACCATTATAATTACAAGTGTAGCTCTGGAGACCTGGAGCAGAGCATTACCGGAAGGATGGGAAAGGAAACTGACGTCCTCGTTGAGCTGAATTACCATAGATTAATGGAGATCTAATGCACAGGTTAAAAAAAATACACACTGTACTGAAGGTTTTCAGTGAGAAAATATTCTGCATTTGTGGATTTTTTTTCTTTTTTCAAAGCACTGGACATATTCATCTAAAAATGAAAAGTTGGCCATGAGTATCCATGTGTGTGGTGGCTGGGCAAGACTCCTGAAAGTCACAGTCTTGTGAAAACAGGATGGAGCTCGGTGGGCAGGCCGGATGTGAAGGGGGCGAGCAGGTGGCAATGAACCCTCTATTGTTAAGGGAGAACGAAGGTGGGCCATGTCATTTAACACCTCATAGAAACATTGAAGAGAAACAGACCACCATGATGACCCCTTGAGGAAGACCATCCTTTGGCCTGCAGAAATGAACAAAAAATAAGATGAAGGATAAGATATATGTTAAGATATTTTTATTTAAGTTTTGTTTTTGATGGCTTACTAATACAGGGTATATTATTATTTACTCATCTATTATGCAAATAATTCTGAATTCTGAATTGTTGACCACCACTTTCCCGTTCACATTAACTAGAACAAATGTGCTACCGCCACCTAGTGAAGATCTAGCAAAAGTACATGGTGGATAAAAACACTGAGAGCAAATAGGTTGGGTGAGTTATTTATTATAACACATTCAGCTTAAGAAAGGTACATGTAGTTACAATATTTCTATCATTTCATAATTACTTGGTAGGGGGCTGTATTCCCTGTATTTAAAAAAAATAGGATTTTTTTTTTTTTGCAACATTAATATAAGTGTGTACCTTTTATTAAGAACTCAAAGTTTTACATATGCAAAATAACTATTACAGACTGACAGAAAACACATTTTTTTCATTTGTAAGTCGTAGTGGTGCCAGAGAAAGTCTGTTAAATTAGGAGCAATGCAATAAAAAAAAAATCAAGTCTGCAATCAACTTTGGGGGCTAATCTTCATTTTGGTTCACATCATCAAGGAATAGCTTTATAACGTACTTCCTTACAAATATTCTCATACAAATATGCTCAAATTTAAGCATGTAGAAAAGACATCAAATTTATCATCTGTACAAAAAATGGGAAAAGTTTGACTCCCTACACTTGTCAAAATCAACATGCAAATGAAATCTAAAATATATACACACTAATAAAAATAAACAAAAGCAACCTGAAACAACACTGGTGTACAAACATAAATGATGGACTATAACACAGACAACTTTCTTATTCGGGACATGCCACTAGGGCAGAGTGGGAATTGTGTCAGTCTATGTATACCACAAAATGAACACACGCTAAATATCTAATGAAAAGTCCCTTGTTTTACCAAAAGCAGGCCTTTGTGGTTTTTCTGTTGTCTATAAAGCATAAACCGAAGTTTAATAGGCTGTTAACTCATAGTGTGGGCCGCTAAAATGAAGAAATATCAAAGCAAACAGACCAGCCTGGGTGTTAAAAAAGTGTTGTTGCATAAATAGACCATTCAGGGGCTCCAGGACTCGTCATACGCTTTTCATTCATTTATGTGGGCAGCTTTCATGTTTTACACTTCAGACTGTCATACAATAGGCTATTCAAACTGGGCTAAAAAAGATCTGATTAAATATCACAGGGATAGTGTTATTGACATAGAGTGAAATCTCATGACTAAACATAACCCTAAAGTTTATGTTTTGTATATACTGTAGAAAAAGAGGGAGATCTGTTGTTCCATGTAAATAAGGAAGGACTGAATACATTTGTGTGCAAGTGTCCGTGTTTCCTCCTCAGTACTTTGGCACTTTGGTGTAGTCCTCTTGGTGCACACTCTTGCAAAGGCCCATAGAAAGTATCATGCCAAGGAGCTGTAAGAAACAAACAATGGTCATTACACTAAGATCAAATCAGAAATGTGCAATCTGTTCTACAGAAAATTGTCATCTGGGTCAGTACCCTAAGATACAAAAGCTAAAAAGTACATATTTGTTCTTTATGCACCCCTAAATGGTACCAAAATTGTACATATTAGTGCCTTTTAAAAAGGTACCGCCCCAGTGACAGTTCTGTTTTGTTTGTTTTCTTTCTTAGAGTGCATAGCACAACGTCACTGATCATAAACACCCCAATGTTTCTTAGTAATGAAGATGCGTATTGTTCATGCTGCCTAGGGCGAAGGAGATACAACATACCTCAATGACAGCCACACCAAGGCAGATTCCCAAAATAATTCCATAATTTGTGAAGAGCCAGCTCCCCACATTCTCCATGCAGCCCTGATGAAGACAGAAAAACTCTGTTGTAAGATCTTTCACCTGAACTACACCCGTTTTCAAATTCATGCTACTCAAAATTCATAAAATTGTGAAAGAAAGAAGTGAAATATAATTTGTCAGCTGTCATCTTTCCCAGGCATGTGTAATAAATTTGCCCACAGTGTTTAGCAAAATTATGTATTTATCCATCATATCAAAGGATAGTCCACCTAAAAATTAAAATTCATCTGTCAAATTCATCAGTTTACTCACCCTTATGTGATTCAATAATGACTGACTTCAGTGGAACGCAAGAGATGATATTATGAAGAATTTGGGTAAACAGTTTCAGTTCCCACTGATATGCATTTTATTTTTGACCATACAAAGGAAGTCAATGGGAATGGAAACTGTTTGGTTACTAATATTCTTCAGAATATCTTATCTTGTGTTCCACAGAAGAAAGAAAGTCATACAGGTTTGGAACCACATATTCATTGGGTGGACTATTGCTTTTAGAATTACACAAAACACTAGGGACAAAATGAGACTTACTTAACACATTAAAATGATTAATAGATAACCAATATTTCCCATACCGTCTCATAGACGGGCCAATCATTAGATGAGGCCTGACAGAAGCCGCTATCAGCCACATTAGGTGGTGGGAGGGAAACATTGTGGCAAGAGCATGGGTACAATTCCACTGAACTGTTTCTAATCATATAGTTTGCATCCCAGTCCACACGTCCATTCCAGCCACAACACTGCATCTGAGACACACAGAGAAGAAACAATAGGGAATCAAGTATTTAATAATGTTGGCTTGACCATGAACCAGGATTATTCAGCCCACTAACATTATCACTTTGAACCACTAATTTCTCATTAAAATGTTTGCAGTATTCAGCCTAATACACTTTTCCAGTGCAAAAAATGTATTTGTGTTATTGGAGATGTCACTGATATGGCATTTTAAATATATGCAAATGAACAGTCAGCAGTCTTAACGTCAGCTCTGAAAGGCTAAACTGTCAACCCAACAAGCATTTCTACATTCCAGAGCTTGAACCTCCCACAGAAACCGAGTGGTTTTCATGGCAATACATACAGTACATATAATACATGTCTCTAGTCTGAATTAAAGACAATGTATAAGTTACGCCCATTCTCAACTCACTGTTCTCTGGAGGTAGTCCCAGGCCTGGTCTGCGGTTTTGTTCTGTCCAGGGTAGTTCGCCACAACTTGGGACACAATTTCGCTTGCCTCCTTCCTCAACTGCAACGAGAGTTAAGCGGGTCAGTGGTTTATTTTTCTAGCCCCAGGTATTTGACCTGAGACTCACTTTGCTGACTGAGGAAACCAAGCTACTAAAATGGAAGAGAGTTCAAACATACTTGTTTCATGCAAATCTTTTCCCATGAGAGAAGCATGTGTTGCATTTGTATTGGAAGCAAATCATCAACTGTGTGCTCATCTTGTCCCCAAACCGGTTCGCATTTATGTAAGATGACAGATAAGCACATAAAGGACAACATCTACTTGTTTCAAATACTTTATGATTTACTGCATATCCTGCTCAGATGCTTCCTATAGTGTCCTCAGAGACACTTGCTGCTGGCTGACCTAGGTGAAGGGTGCAGAAGTGTTTGAGTGTGTTCGTCCTCATCCTGTGTCTAACATATGTGATTATTTTTCTCATGGGTCACCATGGTGAAGGTCTGTTCAACAATAGCAATCCTCAAACGCGTGTATTTTTTAGTATATGCGATAGGGGGCAGTATATTTTCATTTTCACCCACTAAAAAAACTCTTGACCTCGTTTCAAGCTGTTCCAGAAATCTAAACAAAACCTTCACAATGAAATCTAGCTGGCAAATGAAACACATGGAGATCGGACCTCAACTTTTCCGAAGCATTTTAACAAGCATGCAAGCCCTAAGTGTCTTGCCCTCAAAAAGTGTTTTGATGCCAGGCTTTAAGAGATAGTTCACCCACAAATGAAAATTCTGTCATTTTTTATTCACCCTTATCTTGTTCAAAACCTGTATGACTTTTTGTCTTCTGTGGAGCACAGAAGAAGTTCATTTAAAGATCACTGAGGGCCAACACAACTTTCATTTTATGGACTGGAGACATTCTTCAAAATATGTTGTTTTGGGTTCCACAGACAAAAATCAAGTCATACAGGTTTGGAACGATACGAGGGTGAGTAAATGATTACAATTTCATTTTTGAGTGAACTATCCCTTTACAGCAGCCACATTAGAGTGTTCTCTCACTCACCAAATCCCGCTGGAAGTAGATGAGAATGGCAGCAGCCACTTGGGCAAGGAGGATGAGC
The DNA here is from genome assembly GCA_039654775.1 of Spinibarbus caldwelli. Taxonomy (NCBI): domain Eukaryota; kingdom Metazoa; phylum Chordata; class Actinopteri; order Cypriniformes; family Cyprinidae; genus Spinibarbus; species Spinibarbus caldwelli. The sequence goes on along the minus strand of CM077221.1, from coordinate 13,830,953 downwards.
AATAGACAGGTGAAGTACTGTAGAGAGAGAAAAAGACATTGGATTCAGATATCACAGACTCATGTGCACGCCCACCACATATGTCAGTCTCACATATGTACTGCACAGTCTGCACATATGTGCAACAGAAATACAACAGCTGGTTCAGTCCAGTATATTCAGGTCATGTGACATGAAACCGCTCAGCAAAGCAAATTAACACATGAGAGCAGAAGTTCCTTTTATAGTTCAAGTTTGCATGAGAAAAAAACGTGATTTACAAAAACAAATAGCAACTAAATTAGGACAGATGGTAAAAACAGTGCTAAACACTGGTGTATTTTTGTGTCTTACCAATCCAAGCAAACAGCGGATTTCATAGATGGCCCCCAGACAGCCCAGAAATCCCAGAAGCATGGACAATGAGCCCACGCCAATCAGAATATAAGAGACCACCTTCAGGACCATGGATGAATCCTCTGTTAGTGAGAAATACAAATGTAATTCTGGTTACAAACTAATCATAATTGTGTTAATAAGCAGTGATTCAGTAATCATAACAGTGATTCAGTCCACACTTTGGTAACCCTTTCTGTACATTAAAATTGGTCAATTCAATCGTTAACATGAAATAGCAATGAAAAATACTTCTGCATCATTTATTAATATTGGTTAAAGCTAATTTCTGGGGTCAGTACGACTTTTTAAAGAAATGAATACTTTTATCTTTTATACAGCATTAAATTCATCAAAATGAAAGACTTCCAGATTGTTTTGTAACAATCTCTCTCAAATAAATGCTGTTTTAAAGTGTTACCAGTACTTTTTATATAGTCTGTTGAGGTTTACATTTAGCACAACCACTTCAACCCTCCCTAATGAAATCCACTATTGCTGGTCACTTTGCATGCCAATAACTAATTTTGGTCTCAAATACTCCAAGCCAGTAAATACAGTCTTGGGTTGTCCTCATGAATATGCATTGTGTAATGTTGAGATGGGGTTGGCAAGTCTCTCTTGCGATCCTGACTGAGACATGATAGGCTATAGTACCGGGCGATGCTCACTGTACGTTGTTGAACAGTTGGGTCAGACATTCTGTGGCTTCACCTCAAAGCAGCAGCACATTCTCCAACTGTGTTCTTGTCCTGCTTCAGTCAGGCTTTCATGCGTATTGACTGAAAAGCCTCTGTCATATCATCCTGCCTCGAAATACCTCAATGGCTCCCCAGCAAAAACAACATTACCACAGACAGCCTTGCAAACAATACCACAGTGTGACTGTGGGTGCAGAGGATACAATGGCTCATCATGTGACCCGATGTAATCATCATTACGAAACTAAGCACTTAGATGAGATGACCATCTCGACCCTGATGATTACAGCATGCGTCAAAGCACAAATAACAGAATGAGTTAATCTTTTCACACGGTTGAGAAGGCACTGTCTACGTCTTAAATTATTTAGGCTATTTAGTAATTAATGATTCAGAGAGAACTGGATACTGGGAAACCCAGATGCTGGAAACTGAGAACCAGCGGATTGCATTTAGTAAGCAAACAAATCCAGCATCCTAAGGAACAATGTGGAGTCAGTTATCTTATTTGGAACCATTTCAGTCCATTCTGTTAATTACGAAAAAATTCTCACAAGATTAACCGCAGTTGGTTGTTCTGAAATGTTTTTGACTTAACTATTGGTAAACAGCTGTTAATGCGATTAAAAAAATGTCAGAGTTTTAAAATGGAAATACTGAGATGAGGCTCTTTTGTGCCATGTGGTAAATATTATCAAAATTCTCTGTCGCCATAACAATCCTACAAACAATAGCAGAATAAAGAACAAGACCTTTTTCCTTAACAAAGCAAATGCCTTTTTAAGTTCAACCACTATGTTCAGCAGAAACCAAGTTCAAAGCATTTGGCCAATTGCAATGAACGCAACGATTCTGTTTCAATTATTCCGTCCAGTGCCCAAACCCCAAGAAGGGGCAGTGACAAATAAAAGCATAAAACGTGTCTGCGTTTCAGCTTTGAATGTGTGAGCCTTTGTAGCTTCAGCACTGTAAATCTCAAACCACCCCATGCTGGTGAAGTGCCTAATGGTGTCTAACAGAAACAGGAAAATCCTCTAGGGATCAGTTGAGCCAGTGAAGGCCACTGGCATTTGGATTAGAAAAACAACGATGTTCAGAAAACTTTTCGTTTTGTTTTTTATGATGGGCTCACGGTTTGTATGCATGGCTGGGAATCCCAACAAATAGCCAGCAGCCACTGTACACTGCAGGAATGTGTCAGTCAGATGAATTATGACGTGCAAAGGAAGAATACGAGAGGCTGACAGATTCACTGCTGTTGGTATCATGCTATGATGCAAGCCTGCTCTTTTTAAAATCAGTTTTCTGCTCTGAACAATCAATCAAACAAAAAACTTTTTACGGCACAGCCACTCAGACTGGGTTCAAGTCATAGGTCAGGCACACTACATTCTGCAAGACAACCTTTAAAATGCTCTGACCCTTTCAACGTCATCTACTGTAATGGTTCCGTAAATCTAAAGACTGTCAGTATGCATTGAGCAGTGTTCATTTTCACACAACCTTATGTTGTAGACTAAAACAAAATTCAGTCAAAATTTTGTCATGTCATATTCATTAATTTTAATCAATTTAACTTAAATGGCCTAGAAACAAAACTAAGATGAATATTCAAACATTTTACATATTAATTTGAACCAGCATACATTCAGTTTCAGCTTATGCCACTCAAGCGAGTCAATCCATGGCATTATTGACTGAGGATTATTGAAAACATTTATAATCTTTCTAGGTTTTCCATTTTCAAAACATTGTTAGTGTATTTTTATATTATTTATATTATAATTAAATAATATACAATTAAATAAAAGTTTTCAATACAAAAGATTTCTGTTTCAAATAAATGGTGTTCTTTCTTATACAATAATCAAATAATCTTGAAAAAATGTATCAGTTTCCACAAAAATATAAAGCAGCACAACTGTTTTCGACAGTTGATAATAAGAACTGTTTCTTGAGCAACAAATCAGCATATTAGAATGATTTCTGAAGGATCATGTGACATTGAAGACTGGAGTAATGGCTGCTGAAAATACAGCTGAAAATTATATTTTTAAATACATTAAAATAGAAAACAGTTCTTTTAAATTGCAATTATATTTCACATTATTTCTGTTTTACTGTATTTTTGAATAAATAAATGGAGCCTTGGGGAGCATACGAGACTTCTCTAAAAAAAAAATACATAAAAAAATCTTCCTGTTCCCAATCTTTTGAACTGCAGTATAGATTAAGACCACTTAGAATTAAGTGACATAGGCAGATAGAGGGTCATTCTTTTGTATATACTTACTCACTAGTGTTAATTTGTTCTTTCCAATGACTAATGCAACGAGAGGCCTGATCTGAACATTGACGTGATGCATGCTAATGAGACAGCCGCTAAAAGAGGCCTGTGTGGCAGCGAGAGAGCACCTGCAGACTGCCTCAGACGTGCTATGTCACACACAGGCCCTGCCTGGCTCGCGCACAGAGCCGTGAACTCAATAGCTGATCCGGAGCCAGCTGTGAACATGTAGCTCCGGCCTGCTTGGCAGTGTCTGTAAGACCCAGACCCAGTGACCCAGAGCTCCCTGCAATGGCCTCTGGGATGGAAAACAGATCAGAAGTGTGCAGGGGGGAGGGGTGATGAAAAATACAGAGCCCATCGTGGACAATCTGTCCAAAAGCCTGAATCATGCGCTTTAAGACGAGACTAACGGTGATCATCAAACAAAATGAAACGAGAGACAGATGGCCCCTGTAAAAGTGGGTCTGAGTCACTGGCGCACGAGCCCAGGGGGTTTTATTCAAAGGTAGAACAGGATAAAACTTCACTAATGAGAGCATAAAAAGACAAGACCGACGACCAACTCTTCTCATCACTTCCTCTGGATTTTACTACAACCAACTAACAGCAGAAGAACTCACCCACGGGGCATTAAATAGCCTTTTAGATTAATGTGGATGCATTTCAAACCATCCCAGAGAAAATGGCCAGGAGACTAGATTTAGGTTATTATTAGGAAGATAATTTTCCTGCTTGTTCGCCTGCATGATGTTTTATGGCTTTCTCTTAGTCACACACATTTTATGCAGACACTTACGCAACACCGCAATGAGGCTCTGATTGTCTAGGAGGATCCACAGTCCAAATCCCATAATCGTAGCTCCGAAGATCTGTAGAGAGACAAAAAGGAACAGACAGGGGGCAGAGGAAGAGAGAGGAGAGAAAAAAGAAGGAGAGAATCAATCATGTGCTGCAGGACAGGAGGGGAACGAGGGGCCCCACATTTCAGTTTACAAGCTGCAACTTGTTCACTCCAAATCTCTTGGACAGAGCTAAAGATGGAAAGTCTAGTATTAATGTGTTCCCTGAAAGACAGGAAGGTTGTGTGCTTGTGTGTGTGCGAGTATGTAACAAACACACTAATCCTGGCCCGTACGAAGCTATGAACTGTTCCCTGATCTCTAACTGTAGGGTTCCAGTTCTGTTTTGCTCTCAGCTCACATCTGGGACTGATTGGGCTGTGCTTCCGCATGGCAGTGGCAGGAGGGGAGGAGGAGCTCAGTGGATGTTCCATGAGTTCAAGAACACCACAGCCTTCCCTAAACCCACTCGGACAAGCTCTTCATCTCCTTTCCATATGTCTGACATCAGGGCACATGTTGGGGTGCATGGTTTAGGGGTACATGCTGGAGCACTAAAGGTCCCGATATGCTCACAGTGAAGTTCTTTTGTGTTCTTAGACTAGTAGTCAGGTTTTTCACATTTTTCCAGGAAGTTCAGTTTGGAAAGCTGTTTTGAACTTCTGAAACAAACTCGAAATGAACTTCATTTTGGCCTGATTTTGTCTGAAATGATGTCAAGCCAGTTCATTCCTCAATTTCGCTTTAAGTATATTGGGGCCTTAATTTGTCAAAATGCTTTTAAGCCTATTTTGACTAACGTATGCACACAGATCCTTTAGCTATTCTGGTGCAACTTCACAAATAAGGTGCACGGAAATGCGGAAAAAAACAGTGATGAAGGTAAACCCAGCAACACTTCTTGATGGATTCTTTTATTTTTATCAAAACATTGCATTTCAGCACACAGCTCTTTGTTAAGGCTAAAACCGAAACTGAAAAAAAAAAAATCTCTTTTAAATACAATGGAAAAATCCTACAAAATGAACAGACAAAAATATTAAAATTATAAATAATACTATAAATAATAGAATTATATTTTAATAGTTTATATAATATTAAAATAATATATAAAATATTAAATATTTTTAACAATGATATTCACATAAAAATGTATTTTACTAAAATGTAATTATTTTATTTAAATATTTTTCAAAATTATTTGAAAAAATTTATTGTTCTCTTTTTCTTCTGTGTTTCATTTCTGCATATTAATCTAAGATAAACTGCAAATATTGTGGGCTCTTATAACAAATTGTTTGTATCCTTCCTTATTTGTGAATCGATCTGGATAAAAGCATCTTCTAAATAATAAAAAATGCTATTGCAATGAATAATTAAATAAATGTAAATGCAAAGACAAGAAAATATCAACTGCCAATCAGAACACACGTATAAGACCTAATTATGTTGTTATATATTTGACATTTTCCTGGGCTCATTTAAACATATTTAAGTGTACTGGTCAGGTTACAAATGGTTGGAATTAATCATTGGGCTCTTCCTGTGCTCTTTGAGCCTGAGCAACCCAGGCCTGCGAAGAATAAACTTGGATCGAAGATATCATTTTTTTCCTACATGGAACAAGCCCAAGGATGACAAGGGAGAGCAGGCTGTTTCTCTCTGAGATGGAGAAGAGTAAACTGTCTAGGTAACAAATGGCAAACACTTCATCTGGATGATAAGTGCATTCTTGTGACAGAGAGATGCAAGACTGCTATGGCGCTCTTACGACTAATAAATGTGTTGTTGCTGCTTTTCATCAACTGGTAAACAGCATTGACTTATTTATATGAATGTGAGCCCTGGTTCACTGAATATCAGTGTTAAACTAATGTAAAGAAAACTGGGACATCAGCTATGAGTGAGCTAAAAAAGCACAATTTATAAAAAGAAACAGGCTTGGGAAAAGGTTTGGTAGAATGTTTCATAAACCTTCCAAGAACAGTTTACCCAAACTTAATGCAGTGACACTTTATAATAAGGTTCAATTTGATTATGTTTGTTATTTTATGTAATGTTAATTTTTACATATGAACAATAGAATATTAAAAAAATAACATTAATCTATATTAATAAATGCTGTACAGTTTATTATTAGTTCATGATACTTAATGCATTAAATAATGTTAACAAATTGAACCTTATTGTAAAAGTGTTACTAATGCTAACATTCTGTTGTTGAGGTTTATTAGTCCTAATCAAGGAACAATAACAAAACACAAAGTCAAAGCAGGTCAAATGATTGAAATAACTGAACTTGTTCTTTAAATATTAAAAAGTGAAACTTACAAAGAAGATTAAGTTGAAGAGAAACAGGAAGTACTTGGTGGCAGCGATGCATCCTTTCCCCATTTTGTTGACCTGCAAAAACCCAAAACAGAGAAACAGCAGTAAATTAAGGATCAGTGTATATGATACATGACAAATATTAAGAGAAATGGCAAATGGGTAGCATAATGTTTGATTCAGTGAAATGAACAGACGGCTGTAAGGATTACAATAATTTTTTTTTGTAGGATTAGTGATGAGAGCTACATAGAAAAAAAAGAGAAGCTGTAAACATAGGTAGGTACACCGTTTCCATCATGCACACAGTCTATTAACATATATGTTTGCTACAGTTTAAATATTCAATATCACTTCCCCTTGCTATCAGACAGAGCATGCTGTCATCATCAGATAAATCTATGGAGTACACAGATCTAAATTCCACAGGATCGGTCAATACTCTCCTCTGCACTGCGTGATGGCTGTTGGCTATCATTAATAGGTTAGTATTATACAGGCTTCTCGTGCTATTTGTGGGCCTGTTGGTGTGCTGCGTGGCACACTTTGGCACAACAATGACCTCAGAGAGGGTGAAAGAATTGTGAGTGATGATAAGCAGATATAGAGCAACAACAGAGTGATCAGGCCACAGATGGAGAAAACACTATTGCTGGAGCCATTTATGGACAAACAGGAGCTCATTCAAAGCTGTCTTACAGTGGAGATGAATGGATGGACTTTCATCCCACCTCTCAGAGATACTATATGAGAGATACTACATCTGAAGAACCTCTTCAACCCTTGCTAAACGCTGTACAGTGAAAATAAAACATTGAATGTCACCTTTGACTCGGAGTATTCAATATTTAAGCAGAAGAGCTTTTTATATACTGTTCAAAGTTACGTATACTGTATCTTTATGATGCACATTTTTTGTTAACGAAATCCAAAAACACTTTTTTATTGACAACTTTTGTCTTACTAGCCCCAAAGTGTGTGTATATACATAAACAGGCTTAAATAAATGTTGCTTTGGAAAAATGTGTCTAAAAGAGGATAAAAGTGGATAGAAGAGCCAAAATATCCCATAAGCCAATTTCTGTCCACAGAGTTTCTATTTCTTCAAGTTATGTAACAAAAAGAAAAGCGTTCTATTCAAACTTCACAAGCAAACTTACATGAACTACTAGTTCTTCAGTTCATGAAGAACTAATCTCGTGATACAATTAAAAACATGTTTAACTTGCTTATCTCATTTTAGTTTTAAAGAGAGAATCACGGTGCTGTTGAGGAGAGGCCAACCAGCTCAATTAAAAATCTCTCATATTTTTCTACCATGGGAGAGATTGTAATGTTTTTTCAGACGCTTATACGTCCCTTGCAACAGAAGTCTGTGGACTCAAATTACTTACACTTACTCCTCATTCTACAGAGTGAAACAAGGCCTTATTTTTACCTTAAGTAAACTTCCTAATTTCTGTACCACGTCTTACACGAGACATAAACAAAAAGGCTATTATGTCTACACACATGTAACTTATCCAACCTCAGTCAGATGGATAAAAAGTGTGTCACAATGCACTAAAATTTAAAATCAGGCCAGCACACCACCACAGGGAGAGACATGGCAATATATATTAACAGGACCTGTTTATCAGTAGTAGTTTATCTTATCTCTTCACTGCTGAAATTGCTTTAGAAGCAAAATAACCTTAAATCAGCTGATAAGCAAAGCTTGCGGAATGAGTACGGCTACTTTGAGAGTATCTATTAAGCAATTACAATTATCCTTTGAGGAGAGCCAGGCTCAGCCCTCATTCTGAAGTTCATCAGCATTCAGCTCATCTACCCAGTGTACACTGGGGCTCTAGTTCACACCCCGCTTTCCAACCACCCTCCCCCACACTCACAGAGATAGAACCAGCTTTGATTTCCCACCACGACAATGGCAGCTTTCAGCCATGCTTTTCAAATCGGACAAAAGGAGAAACTCCACACACTCAGGAGCCCACTGTAGCCTTGAAGTTACCACCAAACCGATGACATCCCTAGTGGGGCGGCAACTTTAACATCCAAAGTGAACATACAAGTGCACAAGTGTTATGGAATCTATTACTAAAAGTACAAACACCTTTGCTAATTGAGCAAACATGCTTTATTTAATGCGATTGAGCTTCCTTGCAATCAGTTAAGCTATAAAATGAAGCCTAAAGCTGATGATTCAAGGCCTTCTAGTCTTTGTCACTTCCACAACATCTTCATTTGAACTTGTGCATGCCAAACAGTTTGCTATGGTAACCATCAAGCGGGCTGGCATGAAGGGGTGCAGAGTGCACCCTCTTGAGAGACTAAACAGTCTCACACTCCTCACAGCATGCAGAAAAAAGAAAAGTGAAACCCCAAATAAGGGGAAGCCCACTGGGGCCAATGGCCTTGTCTATCCACAGTTACTTCAGGCAGAAACAAGGCTTACATTCATTAGGACGGTTAATCTCTCCACCTGAACACAAAGACCTGCTTGATGGCACCAGTCGTGTTAAAGTGGGCTGCGCAAGTAGCTGCTAAAATGGTTATTAAAGTTGACTAGTTTTGTGATGAATGATGATTATGGTTTAAAAAAGCAATAACATTTCAACAACAGGGAGGAACCAATGTTTGTCTGAAACATCACCTGTGGAATGCAGGCAAACTGGAACTGTGTATTCAAAAGAAAGTGTTATTGTTTAGAAGTTGTTATAGTGAAACTCAGATTTATGTTTTATCATTGTGTCTATTTGTCTCCATTTATTCTCACTGCTGTCTAGGAGATACAGCTGAGACAGTGAAGATCTCAGGTTTTTTCTTTCCTAATGTTTGCCTCTGCTGATTTAAAAATAAATAAAAAATAAATAAATAATGGATGCATGCACTTTGCTTGTGCACACAAATTTGACTGTAAATCGAACTTGCGTATACTGTATTAATTACTCAGTACAGTATTAAAAGTATAACGTATTACTGTTATTAGGCTATTCATGCATTATTTTGTAACTTTGGTTACTGATTTGTAGTTTTTTCATCATTTACCCACACTCAAGTTGTTGTATGAATTTGTTTCCTCTGCTAAACATCAAGTTTTTTATTTAAGAATATTGGTAATGTAACAGTTTCTGGTCACTATGACTTCCACAATATTTTTTATTTTGTTTCGTTACCCACGTTCTTTAAAATACTCTCTTTTATGCTAAACAGAAGAAAGAGGCATACAGGTTTGGAACAATTTGAGAGTGAGTAAGTAATGACAGAATGTTTATTTTTGGGTGAACTATCCCTTTAATCCAATCAACAAAATGATAGAACCTAATTTGTAGGCAAAACAGTCTCAAACTACACAGTTATTGTGTCAATCAAATCCTATTCGCCTCCAAAAAGAAAAAGTCTATTTCAATTCTCTTGCCAAATCACTTACAGTTGTAAACCGACCTGACCTACATTCGACAGATCTCATATTACAGTTCATAACCAGTGAATCAAACCATCCTCTCAAAGAGAGCTTCTTAAAAAACTATTAAAGCAGAAAAATACAGACTTTGTGCAGGCGAGGAAAACGGGCTTTTTTATAACCTTGAACAAAACTAACAAAATTAAACAAAACTATTTTGAGGACTATGAGCAATACATCATAAACACTCCTTAACCTGAATAATAATAACAGCTCAAGGGCCAAATTTTTATAAATTGAAAGCGAAATCATGACAATGAGTGAGAGAATAAACAACCCTTGACATGTTTTCTTAAAGTTTCATAGAAGTATGAATAAGAACTAGAAAAGTGAAACAGTTATTAAGACAACTGAAAAAGCGACAATTGTAAACTCTGTTCACTGTTACTGTATTAACACACATACTACTCACAGAAAATCTGTTATACATGACACACCAAAACATTAAAACTGCCTGTGATATTAAAGCATTTGAAAAGAAATGCAGAGACGCGATCAAATTCACCAACTCATGACTATCTACTTAAACTTTTCATTTCATTCAGTTTCCCATCTTCAGTTGTTTGAGATGTATAGCCTAAAGAAATATGCAGAATAAGATATACAACATTCATTACATAAAAGGTTACGTTTCCAAAAAATACTCACGTATAGTGTCGTGATGGGAAAATGAGAAAAGTACAATAGATGTCAGCTGCTCGTCTCATCCAGCGTTAGTGAGTCTAGTGCGAGTGATCAGACTGCAGCTGTAGGATAAAGGCTGCTCACGATCTCCACCAAGTGTTTTTTATTGATATTAGCAAAGCGATTTTCAACTGGCGAGACGTTGTCCACTTGGGGGCCTCAGTGAACTGCCTAGACATCCACAAAGACATCACCGTTATATTTAAACATGTTTATGAAACAAAATCTTTTCTTATTTGCACCCTGGAAATGTGTCAGGTGATCCATAAGCGAATATATATTTTCAGACCCAATTAAAGATTTAATTCATTTCAGCAAAAGTATCAAGGATAAAATTTGTAGGCTAACAAAAGTTAAGAACCAATACCATTTGGTTTACTTAGCCTCCAACTAGACAAATGCTTATGAAGTGCCTTTTATAGAATGTATTTTTCTTGCAGGAAGATACATCCTGAGCATCTTGGTTTTAACTGGTTATTGTTCACACTTTAGTCTCGCATGTCTCTTTTTCTAGACATCTTCTAGAATATAGTCCACAACTGCAGACTGCATGGGTGCTGCATGTCTGTTGACTCTCTTTGCAAAGAATAAAATAAAAAAGCCAACACAATATCTTTCAGTCTCAATCAAGAATTTTTCCACGACGCTATATAATTTACAGGCTTCTACAGCATTCGTTTTTAGAACGCCGTGTGCTGAAATGTGAATACAAACTTGTTGCATGTAGAAGCATAAATGACAGCATGTGGGGGAGAAAAGAAAAGTGAAAGCTTCACTAGAGGGGAAACCCAATTACTTGAGCTAGAAGCATGCAGTACATTCAGAACAGCTGAGCTGGACCAATAGCTACCTAACAAACCTGCTCCCCACTCACAGCTGTCATCAGCAATCAATACTGAAAGTGAAAGATGCATTTACTTTAGAAACACCATCTGTTGAAATGTGGATACAAACTTTTTAGATACTAAATAAATGTGGACAGCATGTAGAAGAAAACTAAAACCCCCGACACCCACAGTTACTTGAGCCAGAAACAAGCATTACATTCAGGACAGTTAAGCTTCATTATGCAAATATATGTACTATTAAGCTATTAAATTTCAATATATGAAATTTATCGTCATATTAAGTAAAAACATGAAACCTAATAGAAAATACAGAAAACATTCATATATTAACATATCTATCTCATACAAATATGTATGCTTATGTAGGCCTGCGTGAAATACATTTTTGTACATATATCATGCACATGAATATCCATCCTGAAACTCCTATATAGGCACGTATATTAAAAAATACTACAGAAACATATACTAAACATACAGATTTTTGTATAAATGTTGTTTTAATAGTTCCATAAATAATATATATATTGTTGACACACTACAACATATAAAACCATATCAAATGTGCATATATTTTATTATGGGGATTTCATAAATGTTATAAACTTATATTGAGGATGTACAAATAGGTATGAGAAAACTATATATTGCCTAATATATAATTTTGGTAATATATTCATATGGCAATTCCTGAACAAACCTTTTTTGTCAATGAGAAAGTGAAAGCAGCAAATGTCAGCTATGGGTACAAATTTGTTGCATGTATAGATGTATAAAACAAAAGTGCAACTCCTAACAAGGGAAAGCCCAGTTATTTGAGCCAAACACAAGCTGTACCAGTACCTAAAATACCTGCACCTCGCTCCAAGTCATCATAACACTGAATACTGAAACAGAAAGCACCATTCACTTTTATAAAAAGTTATAAAAATCAGCAAGGATGTATACTATCACATGTTCTGTGATAGTTCAGTGGCCTCAATATACTTTAGGAGTATGTTTGTGATAATACATATTGGACCTCACCTGATTTTAAAACTTTCAAACTGCTTTTGGGCAGCTCTCAACACCTTTAGCTGCAGATCAGTATCAGTGCTACTGTGGGCAGAAATCAGTCAATGATTCAAGAATACTTTTTCCATTTGAAAAACTTTATAGATTTATTAAGCACATTCACTGTTACTCTACAAAAAGTAGATACATACCTGTCATACATGAGGTTTTTTTTTTCTTAAAACCACAAAAAAAGAACCAAAAACTTGAACAAGCATTCTAAAAACTGACATTGCAATCATCTTTCTCAAAAACAAATACAAAAAAAGTTGCAAATTTACAGATGTTTAAGAAGTGTTACACATTCCTGAATCATTCAAATATTTACAAAGCAAAAAGTGACCTAAAAAGATACTTCTTTCTAGTGTACATAATCATAAACTGTGCTTTGACTTCACAATTAATTCATGGTCCATTGTTTTGCTAGTTAACCACTACTAAAGAGCTCAAGAGAGATGCACAATATAAATAAACAAGCAGCAGTTTGGTTTTGAAGTACTGCAGTTAATACAGAATCATGAAATGGGTTAATCACACCTCCTCTGTCAGAAATACTGTCTAACTTGCCATTTCCAAAGCACATATTCATATGATCCTCTGATTTCCCTTTGGAATAAAGCCATTTGTTTTTCACTGGAAGCAGTATCTGAGATCTATGGAAGGGCAGTGTGACTGTCCACATCTCAAATGACAGTTCAGGGATGGAAGCATATACAGTGCCCTCCAAAAGTATTGGAACAGTAAAGACAAAATTGCTCTGTTGGCTGTGGAGTCAAGACATTTACAATTATGATTAAAAGATGAATATGAGACAAAACTACAGAATGTCACATTTTATTATTGGGTGATTCAACACACAGATGTTTTACCAGCTAAGAAGTTCAGCACTTTTAGAGTTTCATCCCCCTATCTGATGTGAGCATAAGTATTGGAACAGTTGCCTCATAGGTCTTTCTAGGTGATCAGCTGTGTACTGTTGCATTCATTCTTCAGATATTAAAAGCAGGGAATGTGTTGTATCAGTTACATCCATTACTTCTGTATTCTGAATCTTGCATTCGATGATGACACACTCAAACCAGGATGAAGATGAGGGAGCTGACTTTGAGAGAAAAGCAAGCAATTTGGATGCTAAAAGAAAAGAGGAAGTCAATTAGAGCTATAGCAAAAACAAAGGGCATGGAGAAATCAAGAGTTTGGAAACCACCAGAGACACCAGCAACTAACAACTACCTGATCGGCTGAGAAAACAACAGTAGTTGATGACAGACAAATCATAAAAGCTGTGAAAATGACAATGAACCCTAAAAGACATGTCTGTAAAATCACCAACAACTTCCAGAAAGCTGGGGTGATGCTCTGACAATCTATGTCCTCAGGAGACTTTGACACAGAATTACAGATGCTACACAGCAAGATGCAAACCTCTGACCAGCACCAAAAATAGAAAGGCAAGATTAGAGTATGCAAAAAAGCACAAAGATGAGCCAGAAGAGTTTTGGAACTGTGTTTATGGACCGATGAGAGAAAGATGAACCTTTATCTAAGTGATGGGAAAGCAAAAATGTGGAGACAAAAAGGGAACTGCAAAAGATCCCAAGCATACAGCCTCATCTGTAAAGCATGGTGGAGGTGGTGTCATGGCATGGGCATGTATGGCTGCCTCTGGAACAGGCCCTCTCAACTTTACTGATGACTTAATGTATGATGACAGTAGCAGAATGAATTTGGAAGGGTACAAAACCATCTTGCCTACCAATATTCAAGAAAATGCCACCAGATTCATTGGGAAGTGCTTCATATTGCATCAGGACAATGACCCAAAACACCCTGCCAGTTCAGTCAAGGAATTTATAAGGGCAAAGAAATGGAAAGTCTTAGATTGCCCAAGTCAATCTCCAGATTTAAATCCGACTGAACATGAATTTCACCAGCTGAGGAGGAGAGTAAAGGCAGAAACTCCCCAAAACAAGCAACAACTGGAATTGGCTACATTAAAGGCTGGGAAAAGTATTTCAAAGGATGAGACCAAGAGTCTGGTGATGTCTATGGGTCACAGACTCACTGCTGTGATTGTGCGCAAGGGATCTGCAACTAAATAATAGCTTTTAATCTTTTATATCTGCCTTATGTTCAACTGTCCCAATACTTATGCTCACATCAATGAGTGGGATGAACTCTAAAAGTGCTGTTCTTTTTATTTGGTAAAACATGTATGTGTTGAAACAGCTAATAATAAAATGTGACATTCTGTAGTTTTGTCTCATTCATATTTTAATCATATTTGCAAATGTCTTGACTCCACAGCCAACAGAGCAATTTTGTCTTTACTGTTCCACTACTTTTGGAGGGCACTGTACTATTAGGAATAAAACCTGCTAGTTCTAATTATAGAATAATCATTTACACTATTATTCACAATTACCTTTTGCTGATGTTGGGCCAGATGTTGGTAGTATGATAAAACAAATGCAACATTCTCAATTATGGCTACATCATAGTGACAATAATAGGTGAATAAAAGTTCAACGACGATAAAATGACGATAAAATTTTATCGTTCAGTGATGATAAAAGTTCAACATGCTTTTTTAATAAACATTTTGTGGAAGTTGAACAGAAGTACTATTCACAGATTATATCTTTTATTTGACATTTTCTATTTATAAAAGTGCTACATTTTAGCGCTACTGTTGATCTGCATTGTTGACTTCATGCAGCGATCACTAAAGGCATAAAGCATATCTTGCTACATACACTTCTAAAATTTACGATTGTTGTGCATAATGGTAGTTGTTAAAAGAATAGTTCACCCAAAACAGAAAATTCTCTGAAGCTCACTGTCAGTGACGAGACACAAAGGAACCATTAAATGAATTCAGACTTGGAATGCAGTTGTATGAACTACTTTTATGATACTCCTTTTTTGTTCCACAGAAGTTAGATTAGAAATTTGTAAGTTATGAACCTAAATAAAATTAACGTTGTTGCATTCACACTTTTTGGGCAAACTGTCCCTTTAATACATACAGTTAAATTTGTAAGAGTAAAACTTATTAACATGCGGCTTGAATGTCATTAAAACATGGAGATCAGAACACCACCTGAATCCTCAAAAGATTTTTCAACTGACTTATTCTCTGCAATCTTTTAATCTGTCATAAAGGGGAGTTGTACTAAGTTTATAATTACACTATTTACTTGAGTAACTGTTGTGCAAATATCCATTAGGTATGTAAAGCAGTAAAAACATTACATCTGAATTCACTGAAAAAAATGACTCATTGAATTTACTAAATTTTTTTAAGGTAAGTGGTTGCAATCAATTTATTTTAGCTACATTTAAATAAACAAATTTAGTTTCAACTAAATTTGTTCATTTAAATGTAGCTAAAATAAATTGATTGCAACCACTTACCTTAAAAAAATTTAGTAAATTCAATGAGTCATTTTTTTCAGTGTTGGTAGGGGTAGAACTTCTGTTTGAAGCAACACGGAGCTGAATCTGACAATCTGACAGGAATACATTTACAACTACAAAGTTAACAAGGTACTTTCTGAAATTCACACGTTAAATACCATTTAATACTACATCCATTATTTTTTACCATATCACAAAATGTACTGTTGGGAACCTAAATTCAAAAGGAATGTATTTGCAAATTCTTCACTTTGCAACGTTTATCACTTTGGAATTTTAACTTGCAATTTACCTGAATTACAGAGGTAATAAAATGAATTAAATAAATCTATTAGAAATGTTAGTAACTTCAAGTAAATGTAACAATCTTATTTCTGTAATTTTAGATTCAAATTTGTATGTATTCATTAATTTTGTATGTATGCTATTCCTTGATTTACCCTTTGTCTTGGTACGTTGTGTAATGCTATGTTTATTGTGCCTGACGAATAAAACCAGTACCATTATAAAATTACATTCTTGCTATAGAATAACACACCACATACAGGAAGTTCACTAAACTCTTACTTAATATGACATGAATTGCAGGCATCTTCCCAAATTAATTTGACACATTTGGGATTTTCTGACATATATAAATGTCCCATAAATCTACCCTCCATAATAAATTCACAGAAAAAGCTTTTACAAAAAAGTGAGCCGTCAAATAATTATACTCACTGCAGTGAACTTAATGTAACATGGAGCTGTAGTACTTGACTCGAGTCGTTTTTCTATCGTCTCGGACTTGTCTTGGACTCGTTGGTATTTGCACTCGGACTTGGTCATTGGACTCGCCAAATGTTCTAGTTGGTCTCGACCGAGTCCAGCTTTTTTTTCTCTTTCAAATCAAAACCATTGATGGAGAGCACTTGTTCATAAAATGGGTAACGTTATTGATTTAATTCACAATCCATCTACAGTAGAACGTGCATTGGCATTGGTCGCCTGGTAAACAGTATCATATGCCTGGCTCCGCGTGTGCGCGCTGCGCGGAGGCATCAATCATTTTCATTTTGGCCACAGACACATGTCGGAAAGCGGCATAATACAATTTGGTTTTACAAATAAAGTTATTAGAGTTTTCCCTCTCCTCCTCCTCGCTTTCCTTTGCTTTTAAATAGCTTATGCCCGTGCGCATTTTACTTTCACTTTCAAATAGAGCAATTCCGCATCAATTGCTTATCCGTCCAACGACAAACTTACTTAGGCTATTAAACATAGAACTTTTATCAACAAAACGAATAAACCATACACCATGCTATAGGCCTAATATAAAATAACAAATAACTTACACAAAGTTTAAATGTAAAAAACTGAAAATCAGCAAACGTTGTGGAACCAAATGAGTAAGAAACAGAGCGTTTATTAGCAAAACGAATAAAGGAGGCACGGAATGGGGGGGGTAACTTTTGAGGTCTGGTACAAATATGACATGGACTGGAAAAATACATAGGCTGTATAGCCTATGTAGCCTATATAGCCTACGTTTAATCAAAAGATCGCGATCTCGATTCAAACACACGCGATCTTATTCCTAAATGATTCCGTCACCTTTGAAATCACATCAGATCGGAATATTTAAACCTGCTTTTGCGCAGCCGCTGATCCAGAGAGAGCAGCGCTCATAATGTAAAGCTTTATGTTTGAAACAGCTTCACAAACATTCTACACAGTAGGCTACAATTCTATGCTGCAAACATTAAATAACAAAAGTATTGGGATAAAAGTTTATAATATAGACATGATGTTACGGCAGTCGCGATCAAAATCCAAGTAAATATCGCTGCAGCCCGGAGATCTCCAAGTGGGAGGGACTTACCTCCAAGTGGGAGGGACTTATGGCACAAGTAGGTTGGGAGACCTCCAAGAGGGAGGGTAGGTTTAGGGTTAGGTTTGGTGTAGGCAATATTAACAAGTCCCACCCATTTGGAGCTGGCTCCGACCTCCGTTTATACTTATCTCTCAAAATAGGTAATTGGCCTTTGGAATTAATGATACGCTTCAAATAAAGATCGTATAATTAGGCTATATTATGCCAGGTGGCGAAGAGTGACTGTTAAATGTATTTGATGTCAAGAGATTCAAAACGAAACAAGTCTTCATTTATTTACTTTTATTTATTTTTTATAATTTACATTTTATTTATTTATTTAATTATTTTTTACATAATGAATTCATTTAAATAAATTTTTAAATAGACTCATTTATAACATTTTAGACATTTATAAATAGACTCATTTATAACATTAAGTAAAACGTCAGAGAAACTCACGCAAATTACATATTTTGTTTGGTTGTCTTATGTTTTGTTTTCAGAATCGTGAGAGAATCATAGCTTAAAAATACATAGGCTAGTATATCTGGCATCTAACTAACACCATTAGTACTGTTTCTAATATTAAAATGTAGTTCTGCAACCTCCAGGACTAAGTTTGGAGACCCCTGCTTTAGAACAAGTAATAAGTTGAAGAATGGGAACATGTCGATTTATTTAGTGACACTTAAGTTGCTTGTTTGCAACATTTTCCATTGACAGCCCACAATGTGATTGTTACACTAATAAAAATACTGAAAATGTGAAGTTGCACTTCAGCTTATACGACTAGTGAAACTGCTATACCTAAAGTAAATAAAATGGCCTAATTTGATCTTACAGTGTTGTTTCTCTGCACATGCCTTTTATCATTACAAATAATAATGCAAAATGATTATCTTAGAATAGAAGATATGCTGTCTCTTGCTTCACATAAATTATCAATAGTTAAATATGTGGTCTTACGTGGTCTTTTGTTTCTGTTTTGACTGTCTCATTTGGACTTGGACTTGACTCGGACTCGAACCTCTTTGGACTCGGTCTTGACTCGGACTCGATAGTCCTGGTCTTGGACTTGTCTTGGACTCGACAAAGGTGGACTTGACAAAGGTGGACTTGACTACAACCCTAATGTAACATAAAAACAAAAGTAAATAGTGGCCCTTGGTATCTAATGAGAGTAAATACCAAGATATTTTACTTAAATTGCCCAAAAACAGAGGTTGATTTTCAGTCAAGTGTAAATTCATTTGCTCCAGGCAGTGGTGCTACTGTATTCAAAGCATTCTGTGCTGCCAATCTATCCATCTAACAAATAGCTGCCTCCCTCAGATCTTTTTGGAGCGCCGGCCGAGGTGATGATAGTAACTCAAGGTGACGAAGAGGAAGAAGGTTTCACTAAGAAGAAGAGCGATTGCACCGTTGGACATTGTACCCATCTCCAAGAGGGTGATGGACGTCACTGGAAAAAAAACATGAGTATAGAGACAAATTTGTAAACTCAGACAAAGTAGTAGTCTGAAGCATATATAGACATTTAGCAAAAGACGAAAGAGTGCCATGCAGCATTGCTACAACACTCAATTCACAGACCTATTTAACTTCCAAATATGTACAATGAAAGGAAACAACATATCGCCCTCTTTTGGAAACATGTCCTAGCAACAAACAATGCTGCAAGGGACAGGTCATATTGGACTAAAATAACTAAATAAAAATATAACAAAAAATATAAGAAATACATAAAATAATATTAAAGCAAATATAATATCATGTTAAAACAACTAAGAAAATAAGTAATAAAATAAAATCTAAAATAAAATAAAATAAAATAAAATATGAATGTAATCGTAAAGTACCAATAGATGCATGTACCATATATTTCAGAAATTTTAAAACTTGGCTTTCATTTTGTGACATTCCTAAATACAGTAAGTGTAATCACTTTCTTCAATATTTATTTTAGGAGTTTATTGGGTTAATTTTGTATCTAATCCTTTGAAGCTTGTGCTTGGATTGGATTTTAAAGAGACCTTGTTGCCATAAGAGGGCAGTACAGCCTTAAGAACAATGAGTATTTCAGACATTCTCAACAATAAGGATGGCTCAATGGCCCAGGTCCGGTGCAAGAGAGTTTCAGGACAATTTCATCAAGTTTTATTGACTTGACTTGTATATAAAAATATAAAACATTATATATATATTATATACTATGAAAAAAATGAAAAAAATCTAAAAATACATTAAAAATAAATAGGTTTAAAATAAACCATGTAAAAAACACTGTTGAGCCCTGCTAATATTCTGAAGTGGCTTAAATCAAATTTCCTCCAGTTTAAATGTCCCTTAATTATGGGTAGAATAAAGATTAAATGTCAGTTTCCATTCTCACATCCCTCAGCACTGTCTGCCCACTGTTCTCAGGAAAAAAAAAAAAAAAAAAAACTCTCTCTCACCTAGAAATTGTACCCCGAAGTAACACGCTTCCGTAAGCAGCGTCCATTGAATGATGACCTTTTCCGCTGTGTACAAGCCATTCCACAGAATTAATGAGATACCTGTTGGGAAGAGCAAAACACTCTTTTTCAATTCTGAGATCATCCTAAGTCAGGTAGAGACATTAAAGAGGGCCTATCTATTAAATATAATTCAGAATCTCCTCAAAACCCCCAAGCACTTAGGCTCGGAATTAAAAAGCTTGAAATCTGGCCCAAGATCAGAGGATGCTGCCGTGGGTTCTGATTCTGTTTGGGGGAAAAAGTGCAGAGAGTCCTTCTGATCTCCTCCCACACTGTGGATACAGATAACACAGAGTAGCTGTTTCTTCAACCCTGCCAAGTGCCATCTGCCAGCACTATTTTTTCAGTCTTGCTTGAGTAATTCCCACCATCGAACTGGCCATTGAGCTGACAGAAGAACACTCACACCTTGCATCACCACAGGGGTATGAATTGTTTGTCAGCTAAACCAGGTGTCACACTGTATAAAGACCACTGGAGCTCAGTAAGGGGTCTAGACTGCAAAATACAGCCCTTCTGAAATTTGCATACTAATATCATGTAGCAAAGCTTCCAGGGCTCTGCTACAGCATCACACTCATGAGCACACGGACAGATAATGTATGTAATCACATTAGCATAATATTCTATATCCCCCATTGGTTAAGACTTGAATCTAAACAAATTGGGGAGGGAAAACTTCTTTATGCTGAATTAGAGGCCGCGTTACGCTATTATGGAGAAAAGACAAATAGGCTGCTGTTCATAATGAAATAAGGGCATAGAGAGGGAAGGGATTTTATTTCCACAAAACAGTCTCTTTCACACACCCATAAGCCACCCCTGCAATCTTTTATAATACAAGACCTCCTACAGCTGACTGTAAACTCATGCACGGGGTGAGGCTGGCATGTGCTGTTATTGTGAAGCATCCTGGGACCAGCAGGGGGTCATTAATATTCCCAATACAGTAGCACTGCCCATCACTCTGAAAGCCCTGCCCTAAATGTGGCTAAATGGAATTGTATGGACTCATCCATTTTTAAAACCGAGGCGTAAAATATTCATACCACTTGAAATCATGCACTAATCTGGCAGTGAATAGCTCATCTAGTCATGAATATTTCCTGTGAGTGGGAGACAGACTTGCACAAATGTGTTTACATTATGCATTTGCTATGAATAAATTGAGATGGACTGGAAAAAGCAAAAGTGTATAGATGTGCACGTATATGCTACATGGCTAGCGGTATGTGGAGAAATGCGCATTTAAACACCCTTTCCAAAATGATAGGTGTTAACATGAAGATGGCCCCGTTTTACAAAGTGTTCTAACTGGTATAATACATACACATGTATTTTATTTGAACAATATTTGCAATGCTTTTACAAATGCCATACTTTTTTGGTTGTCCTATGTTTTTTAAATAATATTTAATTTTTTTTACCAATTTATCTCATTATAGACTTGCCTGCTATTTACATGTGTAAAATACTCAAATTCATCAATAGTTTTGTGGCAATGTAGTGTATGTGTCAGAACAGGCCACTTTGTCGTTATCATCCCCTTATAGTTACTTTCTTCCTCTAAACTTTATCCCATAAAGCTGAACATACATAGAAGGGCTCCTCCGTAGAGTCTGATGGAGATCCTGGAGGTGGTGATCTCAAATATTATCTCATAGAGCTGGCTGGGAAAAGCCAAGGCCTATAACAGAGAAGGTGGTCACAAAGTTAAAGGAACTATAGGGAGAGATGTTAAGTCTACAAAAAAATCCTTTAAGATGACAGAAAAATAAGAAATGCCAATTCTAAATTCAAAAATGAAAAGCAAGTTTGGGGTTGATAATATTTTTAACATTTTTGAAATAAGTTTCTTATGCTCAACAAGGCTGCATTTGTTTGATCAAAAATACAATAAAAACTGTAATCATGTAAAAAACATTTTCTATTTCAATGTATTGTATTTTAAATATATAAATTATATAAACTGAATAAATTGTAATTTATTCCTGTGATGGCAAAGCTGAATTTTCAGCAGCCATTACTCCAGTCTTCAGTGGCACATGATCCTTCAGAAATCATTCTGATATGCTGATTTGGTGCTAAAGTAAAATTTCTTATTATAAGTGAAAACAGTGCTGCTTAATATTTTTGTGGAAACCGTTAATTTTGTTTTTCAGGATACTTTGATGAATAGACAATTTAAAAGATCAGTAATTATTTAATATAGAATTTTTTTGTAACATTATAATTGGCTTTACTGTCACTTTATATCAAATTAATGCATCCTTGCTGAATACGAAAAAAGGCTTTTAAACAGTAGTGTAAATGATTAAACAAAACACAATGAGCATTATTTCATTTTGGAGCATGAACTGTTACACATTTTGAGTAAACTGCTCACCATTAAGGATGTGGATGTGAACAGCACTGCAGAAATGAGGAGCCAGAGCCTGCAATGAGACAATGAAAGACACAACACATCAAACCAGCTGGCCTCTAATAAGACACAAATGAGCCACAATTAAAACCCTTAAGGACTGGCAAAAAAAACAAAACTGCACAGAACACTGGAGCAATTAAATTAGTAGGGTGTCTGATGTCACATGCAAAGACAGAGACAAGCCAACTCAGTGGTCTGATATAAAGAGAATGATCGTTTCTAAAGTCTTACCGGAGACCAACGGGCTCACGTACAGCAAACTTCATCTCATTACCCAACATCTGACTGATCTGCAAAATGAGAGAAACATCAATATTAGCATGTAGCACTGTAAGACACATGTAAGACACATTAATAACTTTGATAAACATATTACAATCTTTCTATAAACAGACCAAGGTGGCATGAAAAAATACAGGCCCATGGTAGGAAAATGTTAAATTTAGGAAAACAGGCCTGACTCACAAAAGTGGGATTATTAGATTTGCTGATAGCACAAGCCTGCCAAGACTGAATGGACCATGGAGAAGGACAAGGTTTTATTTTGTGAAATTGGAAACTTTGGTGTAGAATCTGAAGGGACTAATAGGAAAGTTTGAGTTTATTTTTGATTTAATAGGCCTATTTTGACAGCAGGTTGGGTGGATTCACAATGATGGCTTTGTGTTCGTAATCCAGGCTGTGGGCCACAGGGGAGCACAGCTCCTTCAGACAGAGACAGATAAGAATGTTGAAGGTGGTACAATATAATGATTTCTTTGGCTAGCCTAACTCTTGTGATTCCATAGGTGACATGGAACATTGCAAGTAGGGTTGCACGATATACCGGTACTACGGTAGTATCGCAATCCTAAAGCTTAAAAATACCCGCAGTGCCATTGCATTTTTTAAACGGTAGTATCGTCCATACGGTAGTACCGTAAGATTTGTATGCACGGCAGGAACACTGTTTAAAACGTTCATTTGAACAAGCATGCCAGCAGAAACGTTACAGTTGATTCCCAAATGTCTTTCTGCTGTGTTCTGTGTAGTACAGGCTGTGTATATACTTTATCTGGTATTGAGTGTTTCCCGACGCTTCAGTTCAGTTTGCAATGAGAAGTTGCACTTGCACGTCGTTGTTCATGCTGCAGTTTATCAGAAGAAATGGTCTGATTCAGACCGTCTGATGTTATTTTAAAAAATAGCAGCTCAAGCATCACTTATTTAACATCATAATATCTTACAAGAAATTATTCTCGCAGTTTTATTCATTTGACCACTTCTAGAACAGGTGTAATAGTTTGTTTCTGGAAGCATCTTTGCAATCACGAATGCCATTCCAACATTGTGGCTTTGCACTTGGTTCTTATAAATCATATAAATCATTTTATATATATATATATATATATATATATATATATATATATATATATATATATATATGCTAACTTGGAAATTTCAAGATATGTGAGCAAAAATGCTCCTGACAGTTCGTTAATATGACACGAGCAAGAGTCAAGAGTGCTGTTTTTGTTTCGTTTCTGTGTTCGAATCCAAATCCGCATTGGCTTGGGCGAATCACTGATTCACTAAGCCATTCATAAAAACAGTCATTTGATTCACTCCTGAAGGATTCAGCCACTTTGAAAGAATCATTTGAATGACTCAGTGATTCAATCATGAACACTTGCTGCCACCTGCTGGCGGTTTTAAGTTTCCCATCTAAAAGTAGGCATATTACATTCTTTTACAACAAATTTCTATATTTAGACATTTGTATTTAAAACAATCTCATAACATTATTTATGCAATTATAAATACAGTCTAAATATATAAATACTACATCTAAATGTCACTTCATGCAGCTTCTGTGCAGTGCTAAGATGAGTTTTGTTTACATCATTTCATGGATAACAATAGCCAGTCATTCATTCACATCAATTAAGTACTCAGAGAAAAATCTTGTCTGTTTTCATTTACATCTATTTATTTATGAAATTTTGATTCATTTTGTAGAATTGAATTTTAAATTAACCCAATACTGCATGGTATCGTGACACTACTTGGTATCGTGTTACTTCAGCTGGTATAGTATCGTAAGACATTTTTATGGTATCGTGACAACCCTAATTGTGTCAGACTTTTGGACCTGTTTTGCCCGTTTCTGTTCTGTGTTCTCTTATTTGGTCATGTTCCTGTCCTCGTTTAGTCTGATTATTAGTTGATTCCCCGCACCTGTCTGTCCCTCGTTATCCTGTGTTTATAAGCCCCAGTCCGTTCAGTTAGTGTTTGTCGGGTCTACCAGTGATGTTCGTGTCATTCCTCGTTCCAAGTGTGGATTTACCCGGTGTGTTGGATTGAATAAAAACTGTTTCGTTTATCCACAGCTACTTCGTTCCTTCCAGCAGCGAAACATGACAGAAGACCCGACCCACACAGTCACCTCCGTGTGTGCCCTTCATTTTTGTTTCCATTTTCATTCAGTGTTTTTTTTCTCTGTTGTGTTCCCGTGTCCCCATGGATTCCTTCGCCATCAAGTTCACCGCCCTAGCCCGCAAAGATTTCTCCCTTTTGGAGTATGATTTGGAGTTCAGCCAGCTTGGCGTTTTAACGGCGTTCGACGACGCTGCACTGAACACACTGTTCTGGATCAGGGCGAACTACTACCGCCCCGTCGACCTCCCAGACACCACTGGACTATGCTGGAGGGAAGCTATTATCCGGTGTCTGGAGAGCGTTTATCCCCGATCCAGAACACGACCAGACACAGTGCCCAGCCCACCATCTCCCAGCTGCGCGGCGCACGAGCCCGAGCCCGAGCCCACCGCTGACGGAGAGCAAGTGCACGTTGCGACCGACGAGCCATCGCCCAGGAGTGCAACAGAGCTGAGGATCGCCACAGAGCGTCAGACCAGGTGCGAGAGCCGGCAACAGAGCCCGTCACAAGGGAGCAGGCTGCAGACGGTGTGAGCGTGGAGAGGAGCTCCGCCCCCTGTACCACGCCTGAGGGTGAGCTGATTATGGAGCGTGGACTGTGCCACATCAAAGAGGGCTCCTGTTCCTGAGTTCAGCCCAGAGAGGGCTCCTGTTCCTGAGTCAAGCCTAGAGAAGGCTCCCGTTCCTGAGTTCAGCCCAAAGAGGGCTCCTCTTCCTGAGTTCAGCCCAGAGAGGGCTCCTGTTCCTGAGTCAAGCCTAGAGAAGGCTCCCGTTGTGTTGGATTGAATTAAAGACTGTTTCGTTTATCCACGGCTCCTTTGTTCCTTCCGGCAGCGAAACGTGACAAATTGCAAGAGAATGCTCTGTTTAAAAGAACATACGGGGTAAGCAATGTGCATCTAACATAATTATGAAAACATTATGAACGCTACAAAATAAGACTTAAAGGAAGGTCATTTCATAAGGTGTCTAATGCTCACCAAGGCTGCATTTATTTGATCAAAAATACAGTAAATTCAGTAATATTGTGAAATATTTTTATTTAAAATAACTGTTCTATTTTAATATATTTTAAAATGTAATTTTTTCCTGTGATGACAAAGCTGAATTTTGCTGATTTAGTGCTCAACACTAACATAGTGCTCAACCATTTTTTTCCATCAATTTTCAAAACTGTTTTGCTTAATATGTTTGTGGAAACCATGATTCTTTTTTTTTTATTTTTCAGGATTCTTCAAAAGTTTAAAAGAACAACATTTATTTGAAACCGAAATCTTTTGTAACATCCTAAATAGCTTTACTATCAATCACTTGCATCCTTTTATATGTATTCATTTCTTTAAAAAAAATTACTGACCTCAAACATTTGAAAGGTAGTGTACATTTTTTGTGCAAACAAAAACAGGTGGTTAAGATAAGAAAGTCAACAAACATTTTGCTAAGCCCGGCCTTAAAGGGATAGTTCATCCAAAAATGAAAATTCTGTCATTAATTACTCACCTTCATGTTGTTCCAAACCCGTAAGACCTTTGTTTATCTTCAGAAAACAAATTAAGATATTTTTGATGAAATCCGAGAGATTTCTGACCCTGCATAGGCAGCAACACAACTGAAACATTCAAGGCCCAGAAAGGTAGTAAGGACATCGTTAAAATAGTCCATGTGACATCAGTGGTTTAACCATAATTTTATGAAGCTATGAGAATATTTTTTGTATGCAAAGAAAACAAAAATAACTTTATTCAACAACTTCTCTTCTGTGTCAGTCAGTCTTCAATGCGCATAGTTCCATTGCTGTCTATGCAGGGTCAGAAAGCTCTCGGATCTCATCAAAAATATCTTAATTTGTGTTCCGAAGACGAAAGAAGGTCTTACGGGTTTGGAATGACATGTGGGTGAGTAATTAATGACAGAATTTTCATTTTTGGGTGAATTATACCTTTAAAAACATTAACTGACCAACAAACTGGCTCTTGTCTAGTGTCAGTTCTTTATACCAAATAATGAAATCTGAAAGCATACTGAAAGCCTTATAATTTTATTTAAATTCATGGTTGTTCTAGATGTTCTTGAAAAATAGAAGAGATAATTCACTCAATCCATTCTTTTCTTTGTCTACATAAAAACTCTAACAAGAAAGCATGTCATATAGTAACCATCGGTTGCAGGCTTAGAGAAGGGTCAAAAGTGCTTAAGGAAATCAGTAGGAAACTATACAGAAGCAATGTACATTTACATATTTTTGAAATCCATAAACAGGCATTATCTTTACTTTGATGTGCTCTATAAGAAATTATCACAATGATGTTACCTCGCTCCTTTCCATTTCTAGCTCAAAATAATGTATGTGGCTTCCAGGGCTAAAAAAAAAAAAAAAAATCAACATGCCCTAATGGCCATTAAACATGCAGGCTTTCTCTTTCTTCTCCCACCCAAAATGAGAGAGCTCTATCCATTTCCCTACTCCACCACGCTCCACTAAAAGCCTCCGCAGCATGGGTAATTTAGTGTTGATGAAAACCCGATCCGTTTCTGATGGGAAGCTGTGGCGCTGAAATCCTGGCTAAAGGTCATTTTATAGGGGAAGCAAGAAAGTGATGGAAGGTGAGCGGAAGATAATTTTGTAAATTGATTGCTGTGGCCTTCAAAACACGGTCCTGATTGGTGCTAACATGTGGACTTCATGTAATATTTGCACTTTCTTTAATCCTAATGCATTTTCCTAGTTGTGGTAGGCCCCTTTAAGAAAAAAAAGTGTGCCCTATAGCACACAGAGTGTGTTTGTATGGGGGCGTGTGTCACAGCAACTGTTTTAGCCTCTCAGGAGCACAGAAATAGTAATGGCTTTCAGTAAAACTGATGTCATAGACAAGCTGACATCAGCCGTTTCTGTTTTGTAAATATTTCATTCTACAAGTTTAGCTTATTGTAATATCTAGACTTGGAACATTCATTCAACTGATATTGCCAAAGCAGTTTGTTGAGACTTGAACAAATGCTGCTGTATTTACCCAGTAAACAGCAGTAGCTAATATGGTGCACCATTGATTATTCTCAGGAGAAAAGTGATTGCAGAGATAAAGTGTTCAGAAAGCATGTCGCTCTGAGAAACAAGAGCATGTCATGTGCTATGGAGACCATCACTCAATCGACACCTCGCTCTGGTTGTTTCTGGGGGGGTAACACATCTCGACAACTGCTGGGAACAGGGAGTACTCTGTTTTCTCATAAGACCTGTAATGGCGGAAGCTACACAGTATTTTAGTCTGACCACAGTATCGCAGCAACTGCGCTGATAGCTTGTTTTAGTGACAAGCTAATGGGGAAATTAAACAGAGTACTTCAAATACATCATGGCCCACAATATCATGTTAATTGGTCAACAGAAATCAATATTGTAAAAGCGTAAGTCTTCAAGTAATGGAAGTGTAAAATCATTTTCTACCACAGTTTTTGTACAGAAAATTTCACACAAAAAAAAATTGATAACTGGAGAAACTGTTCAATTATTAAAGGAATAGTTCACCCAAAAATGAACATTTGCTGAAAATGTACTCACCCTGAGGCAATTCAAGATGTAGATGAGTTTGTTCCCTCATCAGATTTGGGGATATGTAGCATTAAATTACTTCCTCTGCAGTGAATGGGTGCCATCACAATGAGAGTCCAAACAGCTGATAAAACACATCACAGTAATCCACAAGTAATCCTCACGACTCCAGTCCATCAATTAACATTTTGTGAAGTGAAAAGCTGCATACTTGTAATAAACAAATTCATCAAGACATTTGTATCACAATGAGAGTCCAAACACTAGTTCCAAACATTATTATGGATTATGGACTGGAGAGTCCAAACACTGTACTTATCCAGAGTGAGCAAAAGGGCTGGTAAAATCACTCTGGACCCCTCACATCCAGCACACTCCCTCTTTGAACTGTTGCCGTCTGGTCGACGCTACAGAGCTCTGAGCACCAGAACGACCAGACACAGGAACAGTTTCTTCCCTCAGGCAATCCATCTCATGAACATTTGAACTCTTAACAATAAACATGAAACACACAACACTGTCTACTTTTTATTTTTATTTTTTATTTAACACACATACTTATTACATTTCAAATTTGCACCTAACATACCTGTACATACTGAATTGTCTACTTTTTTGTATATTGTGTTTGTGCTATTTTGCATACTGTCCATTTTGTATATTTGTACATTATTCTTTATTATTATCTGTGTCCTGTCCTGTCGCCGTCATTCTGTCCCACTGTGGAGCTACTGTCACTAAAACAAATTCCTCGTATGTGCAAACATACCTGGCAATAAAGCTGATTCTGATTCTGATTCTGATTTAGTTTCAGTTCTCTGTCCATAATATTGCTTTTTCCAGTGAAAAGGTCATCTCATCTGAATCAGAAGAGAAATATGCAGAGATCAAGCACTGTTTAGAAGCCTAAACAATTGTAAACAAACATGTTGGTGGATTTTCACTGTAATAATTTTTCACCGGAGGAAGCATTATTATGGATTATGGACTGGTATTTTGGCCAAAAGCAATGGTTTAAAATGAAAACATCTTGATCGATTTGTTTCTTTTAAACACGCAGCTTTTCAAGTCACAAGACGTTAAGTGGATTACTTGTGGATGTTTTTATCAGCTGTTTGAACTCCCATTCTGACGGCACCCATTCACTGCAGAGGATCCATTGGTGAGCAAGTGATATAATGATGAATTTCTCCAAAGTCTGTTCAGATGAAGAAACAAACTCATCTACAGATTTCATGTTGGGATGGACTATTCCTTTATTATAGAATCTCTTAAAAGCTCATGTGAAGTTGCATTTATGCATACACCTACAGCTATTATGGTGCTGTCTGAGCCATCTTTGTTGAAACAGAGGGTGATGGGCGACTGCCCCTTAATGGATGTTGTCTTTGATCTTTCTCTGTGACCCTACCCAGAGTTTGATGCACAGTGCAGGGGCAGAGAGGGCGACCATGTCTGAGTGGCGCCCATGTTTCATGTGGTCTATCTCAAAGCCCCATGAGTTTTAATAGCACTGAGCTTGAGGCGGGTAGTCGTGCCAATAAGCTCTCATTGTGGGTTATTCATGGTAACGTTTAACTTGACTGCACGCTGGCTTTAGAATGAGTGTGAGGGGCCAATTAGTGTCCTAGAGCCGAGCCACACTGTGCCACAACTCATCTAGTCAGCCACCTCTCCCATAGCAGGTGTGTTCCTAATGCACAATAAAGGTGTGGTTCATGTGATGTATCTCCAGCTCCCATGAAGGAAAGTAGCTCTGTATGCAATGTATTCTATCATTTATATATTGCTTTCAACAGAAATATATGAATGATAAACAAAAGTTTCTAAATTTGAGTAGGCAGAAAGGCGCTATATAAAATACACATTATTATTACTATTATTTTTATTATTATTAACACACACACTTCAAGTTGCACTAAAACCTAGCAAAAAAATAAGACACAAAAAAAAACCTTCAAGAAAACTTCAGTGTGGGAAACACTGCCAGGGATCTTAAAATATGAAGAAAACATGAAGAAAAAATGCTTTCTTTCATGAAAAGCTGCTATTGAGGTCTAATATGAAGACTGATGCAGGCAAGTGGGCAGTTACCTTGGACCTGTGCACCTCTCCGTCATCATCCTCCCCGCCGACACCCAGGACCTTGCGGGACTTGAGGCGACTCACAAGATCAGTCTGACTGTGCTTCTTCATGAGAGGTGGAGGTGTGGAAGCCATGGCAGCAGAGGAAAGCAGGCACTTCAATGAGCTGTCAGAGGGACTGAGGAAACGATAATACATCAGCAGGGGCACATTCTCAGAACTGTTTGTTCCTAGTATTCCAGTTACAAAGAAAGAAAATATTCACAACCAGTAATGTGCAGGGTTTGCGAAATATAACAACAGAATGTCATTTTGTTTCACATCTGTGACTAAGAATAATTGTAGCTATCAGTAAGGATTTTCTACAGGCTAAACGAAACAAGACAGCAATAGAAAAATATATAAATACTGCATTGTGACCTATTGAAACAAGTCCACATCCTCCCACACAGATGCACACACAAAGATCCAGAGGAAACTGTGTTATCTGAATAGGGATATACAAAAAAAACTTTAAAGACTGCAAAAAAACAATGTTATGACTAGACACAGGGAATGAATGTGTGTGTAGATCTCCACAGATTCCACTTACAATGCCTTTCATTCAGAAAATTCTACATATTATCTGTCTCTTTCATGTTTGTTATATACTGTTCATAATTTTGGGGTTGGTAAAATGTTTTTAAAAAGAAGTTTCTAATATTCAACAAGGCTGCATTTATTTTGATCATTCTGTAAACCTGTAAAATTATTTTTATCATTTAAAACATCTGTTTAATATATTTCAATATATTTCGAAATGTAAAATATTCCTGTGATGGCAAAGCTGACTTTTCAGCAGTGATTACTCCAGTCTTCAATGTCACATGATTCTTTAGAAATCACCAAAATATGCTGATATGATGCTCAAAAACATTTCTTATTATCAAAGTTAAAATCTGTTTACAAAACATTATATTTTTGTGGAAAACATGCTACATTATTTAGGATTATATGATGAATAAAAAGTTTAAAAAACAGCATTTATTTGAAATATAAATCTTTTCTAACATTATAAATGTCATTATTCTCAATTTCATGCACCCTGAATAAAAGTATCAACTCTATTTAACACATTTTACCATGTTTAAATAAATCAGCATAGACAACACAAAAACATCATTATTACTTTTAATTTTTATGTTGTTTTTAAATTAAGTATCAATTATAGGACAGTGCATATAATCAAACATAAATTCGATATTAAAAAAAAATTACCATAAACATTGGGTTATTTTCAGAAAAAGTAAGCAGCGATGACTGTCGTGCATGGATCTTTAGGGTCAATAAGCTTTGAACAGCTTGAAAGAATTTCATTTTTAGGTGGGAACAACTATACATAATGTCTCATCGGTAATAGGAAATGTTTTCCTGTATATATACAGAACACACTTTCAAAGAAATCCAAAGACTGCCGATTTCAGCAGCACAGAGGGGAAGAGGACATGTTTCTCTGATATCTTGTGCAGACTGCTTACTGAACAACCCAAAGCCTGTCTAATCTAATTGATTAGGTTTGGTGTTAATGAATTGAGTTTGATTCATGACAGCAGCTGCCCCATGTTGATCTCAGCTTTTCAGCCCTTGATCTAATGAGGACAGAAAGCACAGGCTGAGGCTGCTCAACTTATTGCGAGACACTTGAAGCTGCTTACTGCTAAAAGATTAACTGATGTTGCCGAAGGACAACTGCAGGGTTAAAACTCTTGTTCTATTCCATTACTCAACTCATTCCCATTAGACAACTGAGCAAGGCAGCTAATAAAAAAGAGAAAGAGGAAAAACTGCAGCTACTTGCCAAAATGGAGCACAAATTTCCTTTACTGAGGCATTTAACCAACAGCTGCCAGTACTAAATAGCTTTACAAAAATAAATAAATAAATAAAGAAGCAAAATTCTTAAGTCTAAATAGACTATAAATGCATTTCTAAATGCTATTAACATGGTCTCTAAAGAGATATAGTCCCACTGACATGAAAGTTAAGTAGGCTTTTGGCTTTGACACTATGGAATTCATACATTCACTTTTTAACGGCTCTAAAAGTCTGCTACAGTCTTTCACAAAGAATTACAACTCTGCAATATTCCAGGACAGTTCACAAAATGATAGAACATAATGACAAAAAGTCATCAAACAACTCTCATAAAAATATCAATTCAGTGAGACACACTTAACCATATTAATTTTTCATGGCCCAGTGCATGCTGGGAAGACTGCAAATGTGACTGAACCATAAGTATTTTTCAGTGTAGCCCTATACCGTAATAGCAAAACTGTGTTGGTGCAATAACAGTAATAATAAAAGTAAACCCCCAAAAACTACAATCAAGTTTTTTTTTTTACTTCGAAATATTTTTTTACAATGCATATTTTCACAAATCAACACTGTAATAGACACTATGCAAATATTTACATTGCACTAACTGTCATCATGCATCTTATTACACAAAAAATGACATGACAATGAGCGATAAACTTGACATATTCATCCTTTTCATCAGTATCCTATACTGAATAAGTGTATATCACAGTCCTAGCTGCTCATGAAAACCGTAAATTACACCTAAGTCTCACCACCTGTTCATTTCACAGCAGTTATTCTGACATTTGGACCCTTCAGCCTGAGAAACCTAAGCAGAAAAAAAAACGTAAAAACCCTCAGGCTATACAATACAACACTATTATAAATGCAAACCATAAACCGAGTGCTCCATCCTTTTATTCACAGCCTGCCATCCATGACAGCTCATCCAATTGTTCTTCAATCTCATATCATTATCTTCACAGCAAACGTTAAGTTGCTTCGGTTGCCTAGTAACACAAATGGTATGAACTTTGTGCCTTTCATATGATCATAAATATATTCAGGGATCATGCCTCTCTAATCATTAATCAGCTATTTGAGGTTGGCTGTTATTAATGATGTGCCCTCTATTCAAATGTTGAGCATCTCATTTCCTCTATGTCATTGTATTTACGTTCAAAGACGGTTTTATGAAGCACACAGAGGCCAAACACTTTAATTCTAGATTAGTCGCACTCTTACAATGTGTTGCTTAATCACACCAGTGTTTGCCAACACGTTTAAACTGACAATTGAAAAAATGATTTTACATCAGGTTGCCATTTCTTCAATTTATTTTGAAAGATGACAGGTATTTTGATTTTGTTTACTTGTGAGTGCACAAACCATTTGGGAAGAGAGTTAGATTTGGAAGATAATTGCTTATAAGAGATCTGAACGAGGGAGCAATAAATACTCAAATGTATCCACAACAAACTATTTAATCATCTATTTTGCTGACAGCATCAGAATAACTGAAATGATGATGAATCAGCCTGGAGGATGAAGCTGGCTGACCTGGTAATTTGGTGCAGGAACAACAACCTCCCCCTAAATTAAACTGAAAAAATATGAATGTTTTCACCGTATTTTTAACAAATAAATGCAGCTTTGGTAAGAGCAAGTATTACAAATCACAAATTTTGTAACAGTAGTCTGTAGTAACCTATGTAAGATAAGTCCATAAAGTGGATGTGACAGCTATTAAATTATTACTGATGTGCACTGAATTCAGTGTTTGCATTCCTTGTGTTTTGTTGCTTAAGATGATGCTACAGAAATCTTCAAAAAAAAAGATGAATTACTCTTCAATAACACATCATATATACAATACATACACATTTTTCTGGTTTCACTACGGCAGTTACATCCACACATACTCGTTTCTAAAGAGTTGGCAGAGGCATTTACCTCATTGTCATAGCAACGGTTGATGATTAAGTCTGATTATGTCAGGGTTTGATAGAAAAATCACACCAGACTGTTCAAACATTCCATGACCCCGATAACCAGCAAAACACCAACAAACGGCAACCCGTATACTGATCCAACAATACCTGGTGGAAGTAATTTTTGAGACAGTGTGAACTAGCCTTTGCAAGTAAATGCTGATGCTGCAGGGCATCACTGAATTACTCTCCATCTCATTCCTTACCTTCCACTTCCCCCATGACCAATACAATCTGCAGAATCTTAACTTACCACCATTATCAAGAAGGCTTCTCCCGCTTCCATTACTAGCCTCTCTGGAATACTCGAGATCCCATCTGCACTATAACCTGCCTACACATACATTGCTCATGCACAGCTATGTATTTTTTTTACTATTTAAATTAAATTGCATGCACAGCTATGTGTTTTTTTTTACTATTTAAATTAAATTGCATTTCACTTTCTGGGATTATCACAGAGATGGAGTCAGAAAATTAGTCGGTCTACTGCTCCTTTAAAGTGGCATGAAACCCTAAAACAAATTTTTTGAGATGTTAACATATATGAACAGGTTGCACATCAGTGAAAACAACAACTCATTATATCTATTATTAAGGGAAAAGGTTTTTTTTTATTTTTTGGAGCAATTTTGTTCTTCCGGTTCAAAAAGCAAAGTTGAACCAATGTCTCAAAAAGTGACGTATATGCGTTAATTTGGAGTGGTGACTGGCTGCCGTGGCTGGAGAGTGTATGCGTCTATGTCATCAGTTTTCTGAGCTGTTCTCAATATTAGTTATGAGAATGAACTCTTATGATCCAATTACTGCGCTGTATAATGCATGAGGTCGTATTACAGCTGAGAATTAAAATCTCATGAAAGAGCTTCCGTGCTGTCATTTCACCTCTGTAAACATGACCAAAACAATATTTAATATGTAACAACACTTGGAGCGTGCATGAGAGAGCAGTTTCTGTGCTGAAAACCACGATGAGTTTTAACAGTGGTACATCTGATCATTAACACAATGACACAACGGATTATTGTAAAACAGAGCAAACAATGATATAGACCGTAAATATTTATTTTTGATGAAATCCGAGAGCTTTCTGACTCTGCATAGACAGCAACAGAACTACTGTGTTCAAGGCCCAGAAAGGTAGTAAGGGCATTGTTAAAACATGTTGACATCAGTGGTTCAACTGTAATGTTATGAAGCTACGAGAATACTTTTTGTGCACAAAGAAAACAGCAATTTCTTCTCTTCCATGTCAGATTTCGATGCACTTTCACAACAGTACCTCAATGCATGAATATGCATTCCTCTGCTTGTAAACAAGGTGCAGTGCATGCGCGTGTTCTACGTCAGACCGCCAGCTCCTGCGTCAGCAGCATCGCATGCATGTGTCGTGGTACTACACAGGTGAACTATCCCCTTAAAGGAAGTGATTGCTCATAAAACTCTAATTCTGTCTTCATTTACTGAAACAATTATGTCTACATGACTTAATATCTGAATGTATTTTAGAACAATAAGTCATCATACACTTGTCAACTGTAAATGGTCACACAGAAAAACTACATCATACACTAAATTACTGAGGATTACACACTACCAGACTTTCAGTTTGTTCCAAACACAACAAACCCACACATAACCATGCAATTTGTTGCAAGAAGACACATTACAAATGAAAACAATATGTGTTCTAAAACTAAAATTGCTCAAAATATAAAAAATGTTTAACATCCTCTGTCTGGACTGATTCATAGACTGAAAAAAATCTGTAACCATCAAACACTACAAAATCTGTCATCTTCAACTACCCAAAACCTGCAGACTGACTCTCAAGACTTGTCCAGACTGCAAATCAGGGGAAAAAAATGGGCAAAAAGTGTATTCCATCCTTTACTTTCTTCTGTATGACACAAAAAAGATGAATTTTGGGACAGGGCTCTCATGAGATTTATGGGTTTAAAACAAAGGAAGAGTAAACTAATGTGTTCATAGACATAATAGCATTAAGTACATTATATATAAAGTACAAAAAATCAGGACGATTACATAATTTAACATTATACATATGGAGTAAAGCACCAGAGACATTGGTGTATGGTGTATTTACACTGTACATTTGGCTATAATTAACCTCAACCTGCCTACAGTAACTCATTTCTCAATAACTGAATTCATTAAAATAGATTTAACGTGCCCGCACCCAGTGATGACAAAACATGTAGCTTTCTGGCATGTTGCTCGGTAACCTTTTTGTGCCAGAGCCCTCTTGACCCTCAGCAAACAGTTTGGCAGTAATCTAGTCATTAACTGCTTCCTGCTGCTTAAGAAAACATTGCATCTATGCGAGGTAGAAGAGGTTTGTGAAAATAGCAGGGATTGAATGTGGAGAACCCTTCACGACTCAGACATTTCAGAGTCTCAACAGCAGAGATGAACTTCCTGATCTCATGTCTACACATCAGTCAAGCTTTCACCATGAAAACATATTCTCATACTCAGCAGATAAGAAAGGTCAGTGCAGATCTGGGTGGGATTTACAGTCATGCATATTACATGAATTGGAGTCTGACAGATTAAACATTTCACCCCAAGCACAAATTTGGAGTGCAAAGGTTCCTTAAAACAAGGCATCTATTGCTCACAAAAAAAATAAATAAAATAAAATAAAAAACAATGAGATGGAGGTGGTGCCGTGTTGAATATTTAATCTATATGTTAGCAAGTGCTTCACTGTGCTATATTAAGTACATATCATTTCAGTTGTCAGGGAAAGCAGTTTTTCCCCATTATTACAATGCAATGCCTTCAGCTTAGAGTCATTACCTGCAAGCAGGACCAACACTTTTTGAGAGAATCTGAGAGCCCCTCTAAGTCTGATGCTTTAAGCTGTCAGGCCTGTCATATTGATTTGAAGAGCTCAACATGACGCTTCCCACTGGATCTTCAGAACTGCCTCTGAAAGCTGCATGATGTTTACAAGAAATACCTCCAGTATAAAGTTTAAAGTCATTAAATAGCAGACACTGAAATGGGCTGATGGCATTTTCATTATTCCGTATTACTGGAGCACAAACAGTTCCCACAATCACTGCTCAAAATTAAGCTGGCACTGCCATGTTTTTATTTATCGCCTAATGTGTATTAAAATACCCAGTGCTACCTTTCTGTAATTTCACATACAAAAGTACCACATCGTAATTTCTGTGAATTGTGCTTTCTGGCAGCTGGCATGTGAAGGAAAGCTCTGCCTGCTGTGTGTAAGTCCAGGAGCTGCTCTCAGTCACCTCAGTGGAAATAATGTGAACAAGCAGCACAGTCCCGGTGAAGTAAAACAGAGCTGGCATAATGCTCATATTCCAACCTATGAGGTGATTCATCACCAGGAATAGACAGCCTCTAAACAATAAACACTTCAATTTTTCCACCAGATGAATAAAACAGAGGGCGACACACTGTTGTACAAAACTCATTCGGTTGTCATAAGGTTATATTTCATTCTACTACACTAGAAAAATAATGTGGTAAAGGTTCTACATTGCACAAGTTTGTTCAAATGAGTACAAATGCAGAATTTGTTTAATATTTTCATGTAGAAATTTCTAACAAATACATAAGTATTTCTAATAGAACTGTTTGCTACATTTTACAATGAGTGAAGTATCGATCAAGGCTATAATAATTAACTAAAACAATAAATGTTTTTCATTAACTGAAATATAATAATACAATTATAAAATATACAATAAAATGTTAACAAATAAAATATAAAAATATAAATTATAAAACTAAAGTATTAAAATATAAAATTATACACTAAATTAACTAAAACCTATATAGACATAAACTAATAAAAACTACAAAAACACACAACAGAATTACTAAAACTTAAAATGAAAAAGATATAAAATCATCTAATTCTAAATATTAACAAAAACTATAACAGCATATCAATGACACTAAAATAACATCCTGAAAAATCTTGTATTGTAATATTAATAATAATCTGAGTAAACTTCAAATGCTATTTGGGACAAGCTAACAACGTTCAAAAAAACACAAAATATATTAAGAATACAATAGCTATGAGCTTAATGACCAATTCCATCAAAATCTAAGAACATTGAGTAGCGTCTCATGATATTTGTAAAAACGCTGAACTGACCAAACCAGAATTTTCAGTTATCACAGCAATAATTTGATTCGCTCACAGTAAATTTGTCTCCCACACTCTTCCTCCCCGATGGCTCAGAGCAATAATAAACTAAGCCGTTTGCTTACACTAGCTGGATAACTTTAGCTGTAATAAGCCATCTCTGAACATGAACACCAAGTTAACAAAAGAAACTGTTCAACCATTAAATTACAAGCCCGCCTCTCAATCAAACTTTGACAGCATCAAATCAGTATCAAATTATAGCCTATTTAACAATTATTCAGTGGTGACTTGAAAGCAAATCACTCTGCTGCATTCAACATGTTAAAATCTTTAGTGCTAAATGTAGGTAAATGCCCATCCCTTACATTTCCTATACTCTAAAGATTTTATACACAGCAAACAAGCAAATAATCATAATGTATTTATAATCTTAAATTGATTCTAGGTAAACAGTTCAGCCTGATTCCCTTTTCTCTCTGCAAGTGTGTTTACTGTTATAAAGTTCAGTAAATACAGAATAACATCTGCAGTCATTCCTAATTAACTGACATTCTTGTGGGGGAAAGATATAACATTTCAATGCACTTACAGCTGTACAAAAATGCTGAGCATCTAGCCAAATCTGCAAAATTTAGACAGTCTATGGTTATAAAAATAAATTAGTACATCTAAATATTTAATTGCTCTTGCCAAAGAGGTTCCTGACAAAGACCCCCAAAGCTAATTAGGCAGAAGGATGAAAAGCCCTTTTTGCTGCTGTGCAGTCATCTGTGTCGGACAGTTAAAGGGTTGAGGATGTTCTTTCCATGGCCATGTGTGGGGAAAAATCAATTTGGTTTATATTTAAAGGCTACAACCATTCTGCACTTTGCTTCACAAAAGACCCTTTGCATCTCATTTCACATGGTTAAGTGGAATGAAGCCTCCCATGCCATATGAATCTTCATATCTTAGACAATGGAGCATGTGTGTGGAGGGTCAATAGGCTATTTATAGACAGATAAATACTTTATTGATCCAAAGAGAAATTTAGTAAATCAAATAATTGCCCTTCCTAATATGTGACAGGTGATCAGCCGATATTGTAAGTACTTCACTGTGCTCTCTGAATGAAAACACAGCATCTGCCACATTAAAATTCTTCTGTGAAGACTGTAAAATCCTTTAATAAACAGAGTAAACATTGGCCAAATAAATGAAAACATTAGAAACTAAGCATCGCATAAAACCATCATTTATCATTAACCTTAATCGACCTGCCATCTGTACCTCTATTATTTTACAATATTGGTCATAACAAACCAAAAGATGTAATGCATATTTTTAAAACTTGTTCAATACACAAGATGATTATTATCTGAAGAGCCTTGGATGCTTTTCCCTTTTAGTTTATACTTATTTTCTGTGTTTTCTTGCCAAATGATCTTACAAAAATGTAATGTAGTGTCATATGATGATGACGACGTCAAGTGCAAGGACTGAACAAAACTGTGAGGCAAATTTATAGATTGAGACAGATGAGGGCGTTTATGTAGAAAGATGGGAGTGTTAGTCTGCCAGATGCAGCTAAATGCCACGGCTGGGATGGGTGGGGTGCTTGGTGGTGAAGATGATAAGACTAATATCACTGGCTTTAAACTTTAATCTGATTCTAGCAACAACAGGAAGACAAAGATACACTTGTTATTCGCACATTTAGATGCAAATTTTTTTATACGCCCCAAACAACCAGCTATATATATCCTTCACCAGCACCAGCTTTGACATATAGTACTACAGGTGAAACCGAAAATGTGCCTGCTCTACAGTAAAATAATTCTACAGCCCTCACACTCCTGACCTTATACCTACAAATTTACCATTGAATGGGAACAATGTTTCCATCTGGCCCTGGGTTACTGATGATCCGGTCATTTGACTAAGCACAGAGCCATTACCTCAATCAGAGCTGTTAATGTTTCACTTCATGAAGCACAGCATGCATCTTCCTCAGTGATTTAGTCCAAGGCCTCACAAAATCGCTTTTCTACAGCAAATGGACACAGCATCTGAAGAGGCTTTAGGAAGCATTTCATTCATCTTAAGTGTCCTGATTGTATTGACTCATGTGACCATGAAAAATGATGGCTGCAGGAAATTTATTGCGTTAATGAAATGCAATTAATTATAATGAAATTAATGTAATAAAACAGAACAATTAATCCAGTCCCTGACCTGTATGGTCATTCAATAAAAAATGGATTTTCCATCAGAACAATTGAAGTACCACCTTCATATTTTGCATGTTTCACCTTTAGAAAAATATTAATGGTAAAAGTACACAACTGAGATTTTCTGAAAAAAAAAAAGAAAATCTAATAATATTACTGATTATAAACATGCTGTTGTTTTATGAATACTATATCAAAACAAAAAACAAACCCAGATGTAAACTACTTACTTCTAGTCAATAGAGATGGATGCAGAATTCAAAATCCCACTCTCTGAACATATGGTCCAGCGTCTTCTGGTAAAATCTCAGATGCACATTCCACCATGCATCTACAGAGAACTGAGGAACAGAGAAAATGATTAATTAATGTGAAGCAGCTTAAAGAAGTCAGACAGAGCACAGGGGACTGACCCAATCAAAAGTGTTTCCTGTAATGTACTTCCATATGGTAAGGAATGTCACATTAGGTGCCCATTTCATTTAGAAGCTACTGTAAGTCTGTTAAAGACATTGAAAATAGCTATTTCTACTTTTTCCATTTAAGTCTTTACTGCAACACAGTAAGACTTCAGGTTCTTAGGTAGGGTTATATACATACATACATGCATACATATACTGTATGTATGTATGTATGTATGTATGTGTGTATATATATATATATATATATATCAAAATTTGTTCTTTGTTGTTCTCAATAATTTTTCATCTTTGACATGAAAAATAAGAAAAACTGAAGTTGTATCAACACTCTAAAAAAATGGTTCTTCAGGAGTTCTTCAGTGGTTCTTTGGGGAAGCTGAGGTGCTATATAGCACCGCTACCGTATAAAGAAACTGTTAAGCCCCTGTATAGTTCTTCAATGGTTCTTCAGCGGTTCTTTGGGGTTAAGTTGCTATAGAGCACCACTGCTGTACATAAAGAAGCCATTAAGCCAGCCATTAAGTTTTTTAACTGTGTTTGCACTTGGATGGGATTAATGAAGAACACAAATTCCAAGTATGGGTTACCATCCTTGCCCACACCTCACTTCATTATACTCCAAGTTTTGTAACTGCAGTAAATTAAACTTAATTTACTAATATATACATATATATTCATACATAGATATATACATATACACACACACACACACAATCTTTTTTTATTTAATGAACAATTTAATGAACACACAAAATAAAATGTCTCGGTAACTCATTTACACATACCATATAAAAGTAAAATCAGTAAAGAGTTAAAGCTCTGGTGTTGAATTATCCACAAGTTTTTTCCCCCTCAAATTTCAGACCCATCACCTCTGTAAGTTTAATTTGATTTCCAGTACAATAGGTGGCGATAATGCTCTTAAGGAGTTATTTGCCATCAGACAAGGAGGAGGTGTTACATCCGGGACATTTACGTACTTTGCGCGCCTAAATGGGCTGAAACTTTTCTCAAAGTCGCCATTTTCTTTGACTTTGACCCACGAATCGCGATGTGGAGCACACGAGGACAGAAAATACAGAGATTAAGTGTTTTATATTATTCACACAGTATTAATTTTATAACATCACTGTTTTAGAATGATATTTCTGTGCTGTGTGTGCGGCTCGCGGTGCGGAGCTGATGAGGAGGTTGCTTTTTAACAGGAAAACAGTGAAAATAAGTGTTTTATCTCATTTACAATATGTATTTTATAACATATTGATTTATAGTGATATTTATATGCTGTGCGCGTTTAAACGGGCCGAAACTTTTCTCTCAGACGACATTTCCTTTGACTCACGGTGCAGACACAGAAGTTTTAACAGAGAGAACACTGAAAGTAAGTGTTTAGTCTCATTTACATATGTGTTTTACGACGTTATATTATTTTATAACGATATTTTTGTGCTGTGCGGTCCTAAACTTTTCTCATAGACATAATTTTTTTTGACTCGTGATACTGAGAAGACTGAGATGATGTTACTTTTTGGAAAACACCAAAAGTAAGTGATTTACCTCATTCACAATATGTATTTATAACATCATATTATTTTACAACTACATTTATGTGATGTGCGCTCCTAAACTTTTCTCAGAGAGACATTTGCTTTGATTCACGATGCGGAGCAGGCAAAGAGGTTACAATTATCGACAAGACACCTAAAGTAAGTGTTTTACCTCATTTACAATGCTTTTTGTAACATCATATTGACAAATCAAACCACTGTAAACTTGCATGCCTCGTGACCAAATGTTATATCATATATCGTGAAGCTTGTACAGTGAGTTACTTTGGTGTGTCGATTTACTGGATTTGAGTGCTATTTTCGAATATTCATTTGAAATAACTCTTTACAGTATACTCAAACTTTCTATATTGAGTGAGTTAAAAAAAGATTTTAAAAAGTGATTTTGTCACCTCATAAGATATGACACATGATTTACATAAGCTACTTTTAACTTTTACGTTAGGTGCATGGTTGATGACTGTGAAGATGGCAGACTGAAAAAAGGTAATTAAATCATTACTGCTTAGATTTTCATTGTACCACTGACTGACACCCTACCTCGCTGCCTGAGATCATACCTGTCTTCTTTCCTGCATTTATCTGTATTACACACAGAAATGGATGTAAAAAAAAAAAAAAAAAAAAAAAATGGGTAAAAGCATCCACCATGTTAAGTTAATCTAATGAGGTTATTTTGTTTAAAGGCATACAGTTGGAAGCAGCTATTCTGCTCTTGCCTGTTCTGTTCAAGGAGGACCCCGGGGTTCTGTTTGAAGTTGAGGTGAGCCATGAACAGTTGACTACAGTGTGTGAAACACATTCTAATCAAAGCATTATGCTTATTGCACATT
Organism: Spinibarbus caldwelli; assembly: GCA_039654775.1. Lineage (NCBI taxonomy): Eukaryota > Metazoa > Chordata > Actinopteri > Cypriniformes > Cyprinidae > Spinibarbus > Spinibarbus caldwelli. The sequence continues at coordinate 13,787,078 of CM077221.1, read as the reverse complement.
TTGTTATTCAGAGGATTTCAGTGCAAACATTAGTTTTTTGTTTGCTGGTCTACACAAATTATGCTATCAAACTGAAGAGAAATTTTGTTCATTTTCAGTTCATGGCCAAAAGTATTTGAGCAGTTGTATGACAGTAGTTAAAAGTAATTTAAGGTTCATAAGGTTTGCCTTGCAAATAAATGCCATTAACCCCTCTCCCCCAAGGCCATTCTCAGACCAGCCCATCCCAACACCTAAGATGAAGCTTAAAGGCTGTAGGGAGGGTCATCTCATGCAGTATGACCACATTGTGCTCACGTTGGATGGACAGTTAATCACAGAGGAGAGCGAGGACATCTCGACGGCACTGGGACTCCTCCTGTAGCAGCGGTTCTCAATTCCAGTCCTGGCGACCTGCCCCCACATGTTGTACATGTCTCACTTATTTAACACACCTGATTCAGATCATGAGCTCGTTAGAAAAGAGCTCCATGAATGAACTGTGCTCTGACTGACATGGTCCCTACACAGTGTCCCTACACGGAACATTCATTCACAGATTTACACTACTTCCTGTCACTGTAAGTCAATATTCTGTATTTCTGGGCCTCATCCAGGTCTAGTTGCAGATTAGTTGTTTTTTTTAAATCCTGAAGGACTTACAGAAATGTTAGTACACTGTTGACACAAAGAGTGAAAGATACTGCAGTACTTCAGAGTGTACAACTTAGTTTGCACATGGTTGTGTATTATTAATTTTCAGTAATTTCACTCACTCACTATTAATGTTAAAAAGACTAGATTTTCCAAATAAAGTAAAGTAAGGCCTAAGACTGTAGGCGAAAAAGTTACCTGATTACAGGGCTACAGTATATATATGTAAACCAGGACTCTCTCTTCTTCAAAATTTACATATTTCAAGCTTGTTGCATTATTTTGTGTGTGTATAAAACAACAACTCCCCGTATTATGTATATTGGCTTGTCAGCACTCATTTTATTTGCTGCTGAAAGAAATAAATTAAAAGGTTTTGAAAGTGGGATGTATTTTGTTTCTCAGTACGCATTTAGTACAGGATTTTTAATCTTTAAAGCCGCAATTTGGTAAGAAACGATTAGTTATCATTCATCTTCTAAGTAAAAGTGTCATTTAGAAGCATATTGGCTCATCTATGGTAGTCATATATGGCACCTCTAATGGTTCGGTATAACACAATTTGACAAATGTGCTATAAAGCTTCTTATCTTTAAGAATATGTGCCATATAGGACCAAACGAGGTGTCCCTATGATTAAAAGCCAAAGAACCACTGTTGAACACCATTTTTGAGAAAAAGTGCTATATGGCACTTCTTATGGTTCTACATAGCATCATTTGACAAAGGTGCTATATAGCACCTGTAAAAATAGGTGCTAAATCGCACTAAAAGTGGTTCCCCTATGATTACGAGCCAAAGAACCACTTTTAGTGCTATATAGCACCTTTTTTTTTTTAGAGTGTAGGTGCTGAAACAGTTGGCACTGTGGTGCAAAATTATATATTCATTAATTGTACTATATATTCATTCATTCATTTAATAAATAACCTTTACAAATGAGAACAGCAGTGTTTTCTGTTTCATATTCTAAATCCTATTTACAATTCTGTTAGTTAAACAGCTATTAATTAAACATGTTATTTGCTCAGCTTGTGGCTGACCGATTGGTCTCTGTGTAAATCTTCACCTAAAAACGTGCAATGCGGATGTTTTAAACAATTTTTTTCTTGAAAAGTGACTAGGGTCACTATCAAACTTAGTTATAAACCAAGACAAGTCTAGATGAGAGTGTCATTAGGTTAAATTGTATCTGTGCAGTGTAGATGGAATTTGGATCAAATAAAGTCCAATTAAACATAACTACACATTATTTCAAACCACTAAATGCAAGCAAAATCAGATCTTGTGGCCAGTTGTTATGCTTACCCTCTGAAACCCTGTCTCTTAACCACTGATGCATTAAGTGCTTTAGATACAATTTTGTGCTTCTGAAAATTAGATAAGGCTGTCAACATTGGTTTCTACGTTATCATATAAGAAAGTGTAACAGTATACAATACTGGATTTTTTCATAAACTGAATAATAAAAACTTCTAAATCAACAGCCAATTATAAGGATAGCAAAAGGAGTTTTAAACAAAGACAACATTTTGTTATTCAGTACACTAACTGTCCATCCCAAAATCCTAAAGAATAAAAGTAATTTATGTTGAAAAAACTGATTGTATAGCATGTCCATAATACAAATCAGAAAGAAATTCTCTCTCCATAACAAAGAGACTATGTCAAAATACTTTCATTTTTGGCATATAAAAACATACTCTAACTTAAAATAGGCTACCTAAAAAATTTTTTTAAAAATGCAGAGTTCTGCACTGTCAAGGTTGCCAGACTGGAATTGTATAAATACTGGAGTAAAAGAAACAGTAAAAAAACTAAACATTATAATATCGTTAATATCGAGAATTTTAAAAGCACTTCAGGCATGTACATATATCAGATGAGGCAAAATGCACTGATTTTAGTATTTACATAAAATACAGGTAGCCTACGTAAAACGTCCCCTCTACAGACATCGGTCCATGTTGTACTGTAAGCTCAGCTTGCAAAATTGTTTCAAACATTCCCATTGCTTTTACTTGCTCATGTAGTCTATATTTATTTTATTACAACCGTAAAATGTTCGCTAGAAAGCCAGTACATATGTGTATTATGAGTTTGGAAGACAGTTAATTTATTCACTAAGTTTTCAATGCCAGCCAGTTGTTCTCTTTAGTCTAAAGCTAAAGCAGAACAATACTTTACATGGTATTTAATTACGTAGAAGTTGTTTCCAGGGTTTTATTAATCGGACCAAACAGAGAGAAGGTGACTAACTGTGTACACTCCCTTCCTTCAAAAAGAAAATTGTCCTAGTAACACTTTTGCTCTCTTTGAACAAAACCAACAGTGATAATGCCTGACTTGAAATGTAGAATAATTACAGCTGCAGCTAGCATTTCGTAAGAAAGAGAAATCATTATCCATTTTTACCTTTTCTCGCAGACAAGCTGTTGTTTGTTGCCCTGATGTAGTGCGCCGCTCGCGTGCTACAGTTGTGACAATCGCAAAACCATCTCAAGCCGTACGCACTTACCGTAAGGAACAGAAGAGAATTCGCGCGCTGCGGCGGGAACCTACCGTAAGGAATGTAGCTGACTAAACATTCTTCACTCTACAATTACAGGCTTGTGTCTCAGACAGCATGCATGTCTCGAAAGGGTTTTCGTCCTCATCAAGCTGAAGGTGCAATATTGACTGTTTTTGCCAATAAAGCAGTCAATCTGTGTCAGAGTATGCCTTTGAGATTGATGAAACCATGTTCATACATATGAATGTAAAAAATAATGTTGTTTCTGGGTGATATAGACACTGCATTGCACGCTTTTTTTCAAGTGAGATCATAAGCAAAAAGTATGGCAGAGATATTAAGGCTTACAGCAGGTATATTTGCTGTAGTTTGAATACAAAAACAGTATTAGAGCAATATTTCTTCTATGAAAAATAACAAATGTTAGAATGTTGTAAAGTAGGCTATGCACTTGCTAGGGAAGAAAAATAAAGAAAGAAAGGATAATAAAGAGATAGTTCACCCAAAAATGTAAATTCTATCATCATATTCCAAACAGAACACTGAGAATGACATTAGGGTGAGTAAATGATGACAGAATTTTCGATTTTGTGTGTATTATCCCTGCTGGTGTTTAGAGCATGAGTTTCTGGTCCAAGGTGGTCTGCCGGTATACATGACTCATATTGTTCATGTTCTCTGTTTTACACAAGAGCTATTACAAAAATATGATATTGGAATTTTAACTTGTGTAATTGGACACTGGACTCAAAATGTCTGAGTTAATGAGATATAGCTCATCTGACCTGACAGAATGTTCTTCATTATTAAAGACAAGAAATAGGACTGTAAGGCAGCCAATTTAGTGTGAACTGGTGAACATGCTGTCTTCAGCATAAATCAGAAGCAACTGTTGGGTATCTGTAATTTATTGTGAGCATCTATTTTATTGTGAAGGTATAAAATGAATCACTCAATCAATTCATGTAATACGACGAAAGGTGCTTTAATCTCTCTCATGAAAACAAATCTAAGATTTTTGCCTGAGTGCCTTAGCAGAAGCCATTTATCAATGTAGACTGTAGTGAGCTAAATTAATCTGTAGATTGAGCAGCACTTGGAAATTTCTCATTGCCGAGTCTATTTTCTGCCCCGTGAAGCATTCAACCTCAAGACAGACATTTATTTATATTTATAAATGCATTTATTAAGTAATAAAAAAGGAAATGCAATCCCTCAGGTTAAAGACATTTTCATTTATGATTTAATTAATAGAAAGTTAATGCTCTATAGGCACTGATGTTGGGTATGCTTCAAATGGTATGGTTGTTTGTGCTTGCACTTTTTATATATAGTATTAGTTTCTGAAATGAAGATGTAGTGCAAGGCAGGACATATAGGAGGCAGAATTTAAAGAAATGGTTCACCCAGAAATGAAGATATGCTGAAGATTTACTCACCCTCAGGCTATCCGAAGTGTAGATGAGTTTAATTCCTTATCAGAAACAGATCTGGAGAAATGTAGCATTACATCACTTGCTCACCAGTGGATCCTCTGCAGTGAATGGGTGCCATCAGAATGAAAGTCTAAACAACTGATAAAATCACAATAATCCACAAGTAATTAACACATCTCCAGTCCATCCATCATTCCATCAAATCCATCATTAAGGCATTTATAACTTCAAACAATTGCTTCCATAATAATAAGTCCATAATTCATAATAATGCTTCATTCAGTAAAAAAAAAAAAAGGCCGTCCTCTGTTGTCCTCTCACATCAAACATACATATTTGTATAGAACAGGGTATACTGGTTACATTATAAGCCACAAACAGGACAAAGCCTAGAAATACAGTCTTTTAAACTCATTCATATATTCATTCATTTTGTATGCTAGATAAGAAAACCAAGAAAAAACTTAAATAACCTGCTTTGATTTCACGGAAAGGTCAATGAAAAGACATGCCAAAAACCTCTCCTATGGTGTTGAACTAGAGATGATCATATTCTCATATATGGATTACTTGCATCCTCAGTCAATTCCTGTCATATATGTAATATATTTGTATGTCTAGCAGCCCAGTGAAAATCCTTATCATATTGCTGAATGCTTGTTCCTTCATCTATTCCTCAAATTGTGTGGAAATCTTATCTCCAAAGTAAACCTCACTATTGCCCTTACTCTCAACAGTAAAACACTGTATCTCTTGTAAACAAGACCAGCTATTTAATATTGTGGATAAGTATGTCTTGCCATGCAGTCCACAGCTTGAATCACATCTTCTGCAGTGATGCACCTCTGAAGGGGCTCTGAAAGGCTCTTCACATGAACTCAAACAGAAATGATTACCTCTGACCCTCTGACCCTCATTAAAATGTGGGGTGTAACTACTATGCAATCAGTCTTTGTGCATTAGAACGTACCTGGGCTACTTGCTCTCAGGAAATAGGAATTCTTTTAATGATAACTCACAAGTGATGAGTGATATAATATTCCTGAACTGGTTAATGGATAATCTATTATAGAAAACAGAAAATACTAAGTAATATGACTGTTTGCATTGCATATGACCTCAGTTAAATTCTAGCCGTAATAGAATAGAATCCCAAAGAGGAAAATACTGAGCCACTCCCCTGTTATTCTATGCTTCCCATGACACTTCTAATGGATCATGATGATTACTTGAGATGTAAAAGTGAACAGCAGAAAAGAAATATCCTGCCACAGAAGAGGAAAGAAAACCACAGTTTATAACAGCAGTTAGTTAAAGTGCAAAGCATGAATAGATAAGATGTAAAAAGAGCAAAGAAGAAATGGCCGGAAGGAACAAAGAACAAATACTTTTAAATGAAGTCATGACTTATATGGATGTAAATAATGACACTTTAGAGAGGATATTTATCAGGCTTTGAGCCTTGGTTTAGTTTCCTCTATTTCATATCAAATTATTTTCCATAAAAAAATAATAATAATAATTAGGAAAATATTTGATTTTTGTTTTTCATTACTGGAAAATCTAGCTAAAACCTACAAGAATTTGTTATGATATCTATCAGTCCTCTATCATTCTATCATTGTTTAGATTCTTATATTAAATTGATATTTTTTCCATCAACCCACTAGACTAATGTAAAACATACACCTGAAGAGAAAAAATATTGAATTAAAATATATTTGTACAGCATTCGAAAACTCCTGCTCTTGAGATGTTTGAGGGAAACGTCTGTGAAAAATTATAACTGCAACATGACACTGTGAAACAGGATCATTGCAATCCAAGCAAAACAGAGTGAGTTTAAATCCATCAGTTTCATAAAGGCTACAGTATAACCCATGTTGTTTCACTAACATTTTCACATTTTTAGAATTTATAGATCGAGCAATATTAAAAGTATTGATCAAAGGTGCATATATATTGTGACTTTCCTGTACTTTTGGACAATTTAATGGGTTCAGTTTAATGTATTTACGTGCAGTGATCATAAGAAACCAAAGCCATCAGCATGGCAACAGAAACTCTTGCTGTGCAGTTGTGAGGAGATGGGATGGCAGAGGATCTGGAACCACCATCATTTGAAGCCACAACTTAATGACAACAAACCCATAAATGCAGAATTTAATGTGATTTTTTTATTTACTGTCATTATAAACCTGATCAAAACACTACATTTCCTTCTTGTCCATTTCTAATGAAGTTCTCAGAACAGCCCATAAATAGATCACTACCTCATTTTGTTCTGTTGATTTTCGTTTAAAAAAATAATAGTATTTTACAATGTATGACCAACACATATTAAACACATGATCAAGCCCAAGAAGTAATCTCTTAGCTTTGCTCACTGTACTGAATGTACCTCACAAAAGCCATTATCAATGTCCCCTTCCAGGTATTTGAATAAATAAGTCTTATTTAACCCAATGTGTGGTCATAATGCATGGTGCTCTGTCTTTTTTTCATAGCAACATTAACCATCACAGCAACGCTCATGCAGACAGACAGAATGTGTATGATATATAAAGTGTAAAAATACTGTGTAAAAACTGTGAAAGGCTTCAGAGTTTTGTCTTATGGGTTGTTGTGATAAACATACACAAGGAAGGACAAAATCTTTCTCAGAAAGTGAGTGAGAGAAAATGGTCCACTTCATGTTACAGTCCAGAGGGAAAGTGTACCCCCAGCTGAGGTATAAAATTACCTCCTTCCAGTGTGTTGAGACTTTGAACTTGGAAACGAAGAAGGGAATCTAATTTCCAACTCTTGAAAAACAAAATATTACCTCTGTTGTTGCACAAATGCAAATGTACTACCATAGAGATGCATATAAACATATTAACACCTTGACAATGACTATCGTTTGTCTCGGATGTCACAATCAGCAAGACACAAGACATCACATGGATTTACCTCACTCATTTTCTTTCTGAAGGAAATTCTGTAAGAAAAAAAATAAATAAATTTTGGGACTATTTCCCAAAAGCATCTGACAGAATCTAGCAATTTTGGCTTTGATGTGAACAAACATCATACATGAGAATATACATCTTGAACAAGATTTCAAAACGAAATGACTGTATGATTATTATCGTATGATTTTGAATAGGATTGTAATCTAAATGTTCACTAACAAAATAGCTCCACCAAGTGGACAGTATTGAAAATTTTTCTTATTTACGAAGACATTAAGACCTGCCTTGAGTGTGAATTTTTCATGTAATCTCATTCTCAGCCATAACTGTATGATATACTTGTATTGAACTGACAGTATAGCCATAAATATAATAAAAAAGGGAAAATAAATGTATAATAAAGTCTCCAAAAAATAAGTCACAAAACAAATGCACATCTAGTTAGCCAATTAGCATTATAACCTATTTAAAATCATTCATATACTGCAGTACTAAATTTACAAGCCACAAACTTAAATTATTCTCGGAGAAGATGTTGAATAAGACCAGGGCATGTGTCGGACAACGGTGGATAGTATAAATGAACATTTAAAATTTCTATGTGAAATTTAGGATTTCTGTGGTACCCCAAACCTGAAGCTCTCAATTTCTTTTTCGACTAATAGTTAAATGTGTCATTTCTGCCTCACTAAACAGACTATAATAACTGTTTTCATGCATATTTCAAACATCAAACCATTTCACTCCTACTGTCTGCAAATGTTTAGCACCATATATGTTGATTGAATGAAGAATAATGTTACCATTAAAACTATTAATATTGCTTTTGTGTGATTTATCTCCTTATTTTTTTCAGGACTTGGTGTAAAATTTAGGATATATAAAAATGCTAATAACAATGACACATTTGCAAATAATAATGACACATTTATGATAATTTGTTAAGATGCTCAAATGACCAGTTTAAGCATTCCATTGATTTTGACTCTGGGTGACACTTATCTTCTCTCTCAAGCTTTTAATCCCATAATTTATACCATGTTTTTGTAATATTTAGATTTCATTAAAACTGACCTTGGTTTATAATAACAGGCCAGTGCAATTACATGCTGTTGTTATTTTTCCACTGAGTACTGGCCAAGAACCACACACACACAAAAAGACACTGAAAAAAAAAACAGAAGAGAACTTCAGGAGAATTAGACTTTTATTAGCATCAAATGCTGAGGAACATTCTAGGTGATTGCACTCCTTTGCATGATGCTCTATAACCCAATAATGGAAATGCTTGGAAAAGCAGTGAAAAGTCCACACAATACACAATACATCCTTACGACCTGTAGAGGCTGTGACTTCTGACCCTCAGCTTTGACTCGTAACCTTATATTATGGAACAAAGGCATTGAGCATTTAGATTGAAGTCTATTTGGTACAATGTTATTATTTGCTGGACACTATATACACCATTTCTTTATAAACATAAAATTGATATATTCCTATGTGATGCCAGCTGTATCTTTGAATACTCAATGAGTTTTTCTATATATTGGTAATTCTCACATGACGCAGTTAATGGTTATTCCAGAGTTTTTCCTTCTGTATTGGGGCCAACTGAGTTTTGGCTCAGCTCTCATTTATCAGATGCCCACAATATTTACTATTGACCACTAGGATATCTGCAGGAATTCCTGCTTTAGGTTTGAAAGCACCAGTGCCATATCTGTGGAATAGGAGCCAAACATGATTAAATGATAAAAGGTATAATAAAAATTACATTGGCAAAATAGAAACACAGAAAGTTGTACCTTTCACAAGTGCAGCATTCACAAAATTCATTGGTTTCCCTAAAGAAACCATTGCCGTAATAACAAGAAATCGGTTCAATGTCCCTGAGCACATTCACATAGGCTCTCTCGAATGTAAGACACAAACTGAAAAGAAAGCAAAGTATTTTACTGTTCTTTAGATTTCTCATGCTTTATTTCAGGAAATATTTAATGTGTATAATAAATCACAATTACCTTGCATTAAGGCTAAAATCTAAAATGAAGACACAACACAATATTAAAAATAATTTGGGAATTTTTTAAACACTAAATAAATAAATGACAAAATTGGGTTACTTTACATCTGAACTTCATGTAGCCAGTTGGTGCTCAGTTGTGACATTACCATGATTAACAAAAGCAGCAAGTCCCAACCATAACTGAGTGCAGTTTTTGGGGATTGAGTACATGTGAAGTCAAGTGAAGTCATAACACACACACCTAACCTGCTGAAAGTTCAGCAGTACAACCAACCAGGCATTCAATTTTGTCATTCCATTTCCTGTAGTAAAAAAGGCAGCAGCAACGATTACCTAAGAAAATTTGTTTGATATTTCCAAGAAGATGCAGGCATTCAGTAAGTTCTTACAATTCTTTTGAAGTAACCATTTTTGTTCTGTTTTGCTCCGATTAGTAGTGGGTATTTGGGAATATCTCAAACCCACTTTCATTAGCGAACATGCGTAGATAAACAAATACCTGCTGACCATAAAAACCTTCAATAAATGCTGCTTTGAGTACACTATGCAGATATTAAATTAAGACATTAAACACCAAACACTCTCAGACAGCATACGTGCTGTTTCAAAAAAGCTTTTCTTGGCCTTTAGTTTTATGGATAAAACATTGCCTGACCCATGCAGTCACAGGAGGTCAAGGCTTTATAAGCTTTTTCCAAATGATTGTGCTTTAAAACACTCTATCACATCCTTCAGTTCTTCTTGTCTTCCTTTAAATGGCCAAAACCTAATTACATTTAGAAGAGAAGAGGAGCAAGGTTGTTTATTGTACTTAACTGATTAGATTTTAGGTCAGCAAATGTCAAAGGCCAATTATATACAAAGAGGAATATATGTAAAGGTAAGGCTCAAGAATGAGGCTTGTGGTCAGATCATCATTCTCACACACTTCCTTTGTAGTCATTCCTGAAGATGGAATGTAGCCCATCTCTAACTTCAAAAATTCATTAAATCCATAGGAAAAATGTGAAATTTTGAAAATCTTATAATTACTTACACTACTTAACACACTATAAGGTAGGCTATAGGGCCTTCATACCAACAAATTAATTATTTCTAAATATAATATTTTAAATAGAGAAATGCTGGGGGAAATAAGATGATACTAAACTAAAACCACCAGTAGGCGACGCCAAGGTTTAATAAGTGAATCATTGAATGGTTATTCAACCGATTCGTTCAAACTGGCCGATTCATTCATGAACAAAGCACTGTCTTTATGATGTTATTCAATGTTACGAATGTTATGAAACACGCAACTGTTCTGCTCTGTTTGGAACTATTTCCATTGGCAAAATAGAGCAAAAAAAATATATCTATATTATGTTATAAACACATAAATAATAAATAAATAAATAAATAAAATCTCGAATTTTGGGGGCATTTTAATAATATTGGGGGCATTTTCGACCTTGCATGACGCTTTTTTAAAATTTAACTCTTGCAAAAAGGGCAATTATCTAGTCAGAGGCCAGAAGGTGCAGGTGCTTGAGCACCACTTAGGGTCTATCTGTGCACGTGCGCGTAAATATTATTATTCAAAAGGAACAGGTCACGCATTCTTAACATTCCAGCTGGACACATCTGTATGTGTCTCCTGTGACGTCACAAAACAATGTCGCCTATAGTATTTAAAGGCTTAGAACTTAGTAGCTCATTTTGTTGGTTGAAGTTTCGGAGTAGTTTGTTTTCAGAGTGGAAAAAACTGTTATCATGGGATTGTTTTCAAGACAAAAGAAAGCCTTAAATGTGGAGCATGCACACGAACCCCAACCCTGTGTGCTGCTCAAATACACCCCCATCAGGGCGGAAAACCATCCTCTTGATGAGACGCCTGGTGGTGCTGATGAGATAGGGAGAAAGGAGGCAGGGGGACAAGAGAAAAACAAGAAAAGGTTTTGGAGATGTCGCCTTCTTCACCTTTTCCGTCGAAAAGCTGGAAAATACAGCCTGACTAAGGCTGAGAAAGTGTGCCAGAATGAGGCTGGTTCGTATCGGAGACTTATCGATGTTAAAATCATATAGGCCTATGATGATAGAAGTTTTAATTAAATGGAGATTCTTTAATTAGCGAAACTTTGATGTTCTTGTGTACAACTGGTCTTTTTTATAACAAAAACTCACTGGCCAACATACTAAAAAAAAGTACAATAGTATCTCAATGATAATGAAATAACACTTATTCTTAAGATAGCTTTACGTTGTCAAAAGAAATGTAATTTTTCAACCATTTTTACTCAGCTTTTTTTTTAACTTAAGTTATTAATATTCCCTCTGTAGGTCAGATCTCTCTACAACACATCCCTGTTGTAGAGATCCACGATCATCAAGAACCTCCAGTCTCTGAAGTCCTCCCAGGTATAGAGGAACTGCTGGAGCAGGACGTCCCCCAACAAAAGGATGTCGACACTCCAGCTGAAGAGGACAAAGTGGAAGAGCTGGACAAGGGTAAATTTACTGCCATAATTCAATTCTCACCTTCCCAGTGGATTGATTTATACGGTCTCATTACCAAACCGTCAGTAAAAAGCTTATTTCAGAAACAAATTTATTTACATTGTTTGAAGATGTTTAATTTTTTTTTTTCAAAAGTGCCCTTAAATGAAAAACTACTGTAATTTGAGTATGCAATATTTTATTCACATTATTGGCATTCCCCTCTTTAGATCAGACATCTCTACAGCACATTGTAGAGATCCATGATCATCAAGAAGCTCCAGTCTCTGAAGTCCTCATCAGTGCTGAGGAACAACTGGCGCAGGACGTCCTCCAACCTCAGGACGTCATCACTCCAGTTAGTTCCCCTAAAGATGACAAAGCGGAAGAGCTGGACAAGGGTAAGTTTACTGTCATAATCCAAAACATAATACACGCAGATTCTCACATTCCCAGTTTTTCAACAGTACCACTCTGATTTGAGTATACAAGATTTCATTCATATTTATCTAATTTGATTTATATTATTCCCCTCTTTAGATCAGACTTCTCTGCAGCAAATTGTAGAGGTTCATGATCTTGGAGAAGCTCCAGACTCTGAAGTCCTCATCAGTGCTGAGGAACAACTGGAGCAGGACGTCCTCCAACCTCAGGACGTCATCACTCCAGTTAGTTCCCCTAAAGATGACAAAGCGGAAGAGCTGGACAAGGGTAAATGTACTGCCATAATCCAAAACATAACACACACAGATTCTCACATTCCCAGTTTTTCAACAGTACCACTCTGATTTGAGTATACAACATTTCATTAATTTTTTATCTGATTTGATTCATATTATTCCCCTCTTTAGATCAGACTTCTCTGCAGCAAATTGTAGAGATTCATGATCTTGGAGAAGCTCCAGGGTCTGAAGTCCTCCCCGCTGCTGAGGAACAGCAGGACGTTCTCCAAACTCAGGACGTCCACACTCTAGATAGTTCCACTGAAGATGATGAAGCGGAGGAGCCTGACAACAGTAAGAATAATAAATATAGGAGAAATAGAAAATGCTGGTACCAATTATAAAATGCATTAAAAAATTATTTCATGCTAATTGCATTTGTTTATCTTTTAATAGGTCACATTTTCTGGCAGTATGAATTTGGCCCCAAGTTGGGTGAAGGAGGCTACGGCTATGTGCATGCAGGGACTCGCTGCAAGGATGGCCTTAAGGTTTCATTTTTTTGCTTACTCTTTTTCTTACTTATAAAACTTTCCATACCTGTTTGGTATTCATGATCTTTGTGCACATGATAATTGTCAATTCTTTGTTTGATTGATCAGGTGGCTGTGAAAATTGCCGAAAAGACTCCAGATATGCTGTATATCAGAGTTGTGAGTAACCTGTGCTCTCTATATTATTGCTTCTCAGTCACTGTTTTCCATTTCTGACATCTTATCTTCATGTTAATCTGAGAAATCACCTTCATCTAAGCATCATATATTCTTTCTTTTAGCCTGGCCATCCCAAACGCCTCCCCATAGAGATCGGCCTAACACTCATGGCCAATAAGGGCCCCAGAGTTCCACAGATAATTCAACTGCTCGACTGGCAGGACGACCCGGACCACTACGTCATGGTTTTGGAGCGGCCCATGCCTAGCATGAGCCTGTTTAGTTTCGTGAAGGAACGAAAAAGGCTCGACGAGGACATAGCACAACATGTTATGTGGCAGGTCATTCATGCCGCTAACATTTGCTGTGAGCGTGGCGTCTTCCATAGAGATATAAAGTTGGAAAATCTCCTGGTGAACCCGAACACGTTGGAGGTCAAGTTAATCGACTTCGGGTGCGGCACGCTCATGAAGGACTCTGCCTACATGGCCTTCTATGGTATGTTTTATGATTTGCTATCAGGTCATTCAACTCACTGAAACACATCCTGCTTTATGCTGTAGAAATGCATTAAATATCAAAATCTCTTCCCTCTAGGCACAGAAATGTTCTGTCCACCAGAGTTCAATGTTGACGGCAGGTACTATGCAAAGCCGATGACAGTTTGGTCATTAGGGATCCTGCTGTTCGTGATGGTGTGTGGGTATTATCCAGATGACAAAGACCTGCACATGATCAGTAAGAATGAGTGGTCCAAACCTGACCTGTCACAAGGTGAGATCTTCATCATAGAGAAAAGATTAACAATTTAAATTATTAATATGAAAGTATACAATTTGAAATCTAAATATAAAAAGTCGTAACACATAAGTTAATAATCTCTCTCATCTTTTTGAACAGAATGCTGCCAGATGATTTGCGCTTGTCTGCAGCCGGATCCCCAGTGGAGACTTATTCTGGAGGAGATGCAGCTCCATGACTGGTTTATAGTACTAAGATTAGAGTCTAAGATTTGCTAAATGTTTTTTTTTTTCATATAATCAGTTAAATTTGCTTTAAATGTAACATATTTAGATAAATAACACTGATTTATGTTTTTGTTTCAGGTCGTGGAGTAAGACATGGAGAGCAACAAAAAACGGCTCCCTGTCACGGCCACTCACGGTCTTCAATCAGCTTTGCGTCTGGCAGGCTGACATGAGTGGCCTTTCCATCCATCCACTTAGGCCTTGGCGTCTTGTGTCCTAGTAGCGCCTGGCATTTTTTATATTTATCATTTGTGTTAAATATTATGTGTTGCATTATATGTTAAGATATTTGTATTTGTATTACGATATTTATAAGGAATATTATAAGAAAATGTTTGGTTTTAAGTATAGTAATAGTATAATAATAGAGTAGTTATAAGTATATTAGAATAATAATTAGAAAATGTATTAAGATATTAAGTATTAAATATTAAGATATTTATAAGGAATATTATAAGAAAATGTGTGATTGTAAGTAGTATAGTAGTATAATAATAGAATAGGTATAAGTATAATATTAGAATAGTAATTTATTAAGATATTAAGTATGAAGATATTTGTATTTGTATTAAGATATTTATGCACTGTGTTATATTGCCAGAGATCTCTCTATGTGTATATTCCTATTTTGGAAAGCTGTGGAAACACTAAAATAAATTAAAAAAAAATCAACAATTCATTCGCCACTACACTCATCCATGACACAAACATTCAGTGTAGAGTGTACAGAAATATTCAGAAATGTCATAATGCCATATGACAGAAATTATGTTCACTTCACACAAACCAGAATTTGACAGAATTTTGGATTTTTAAGTTGAATTGTACTGAGTACTAACTATAAGATTTATAAAGCATGTTTAGCCTAATGTGTATAGGTTCTGTTCAGTTGACAACACATACATTGTGTTATTAACATAATAACGGACTCACATTATTATGACATTAGATATGAATGCCACTTCACCAACTTTCAATACAACTTATTCGAGTCTGGCGTGGTATAATATAAAATATGTGAATAAACACACATATATAAACACTTTTAAATACCATAAGTCAAGTCAAGATGGTGGATCACTCATTTGTTTTAATTGGTTTACTTTTTACTTTTTCAAACTTGCTCTGATCATCTGTTGTCACCAATTAAATTAGAAAGAGATTAATAAGGCTTTAAAAATACCTTCCTCTAATACCACATATCTACAGGCAGTTTGGCTGATATGGATGCCTCTATATTACATTAGTCATTAATGAAGGCTTTGGATCTGTGCACATTCTTGTGGTGCATCCAATGGGTGCAAGTTATGCATGATTAACATGACCCAGTTAACCCCTGCTGGTAGATGGCATAACTACACCATCTGGCTGCATAAACTTTCCATTGAAGGCCTTTTAAAAGTAGCCATGTATTCTGTTTAAATACTTGAAATGTAAATCTGGACAAAAAAAAAAAAATATTTGGAGTTAACAAATAAGAAATAAGTTAACACAGGAAAGAAAACAGCGACTTTAAAGCCATTTCATGGAGTTTTTAATAATCAGCAAAACATGCAGGAATCACATGATTTCCCCCGTGATTACAATGAATAAATACAAAAACAAGTTTTAATTTTTCTTCTGTCCAGTAATATAGTTTTTAACCTTACAATATGTAATATATTATGTATTACGCATAGGCAAGCACCATTTTTAATTAATCGCTTAAAAAAGGATTAATTCACATCTCATTTAAAAATTCTGGTACTGCAGTAGAAGGTCATCACTGTGTTCCTTGGCAGTCTGAAAGAGAAAAGATATTAAAATTAAGCAAAATAGAAAGAAATGGCATGAAAGACCACAAAACAAAATTAAATCTACAATTCACTTGAAACTGACTTTCCTTATATACTGTGTCACGAGTGGATGAATCCAAATGTAATTTCAAATACACATTCTACTGCAGTTTATGGAATATAAGTGTTCTCTAAATACTAACAACTTTGAAAGAATGGCATCTTCAAAGTGGCAATAGCACCACCTACACTTACTAGGATGGTGATGGCCATTGCCTTCAAGCTGTTCCAGAGGTTTCAGTGACTTTTCTCTCCTCCTCTAACTCCTCCACACCTGCCTGAGTCATGAGATCAGAGATGTTCTTCTCCAAGTCATCGATTCGCATACTCATCTCATCAAGTATTAGAATTAAGAGAAAACTCATTTTGAATAAGCTATCATCACATAGGCAATCTAGGAAGCATGAATTGTCATCTAATAAATACAGGTTTTGATTGTGTACATAAATAGATTCATTATAATTATTTGCACTGATAAAAAAAAACATGCATATGTGGAAGGATATTTCGCCCAATAATCTGGTCTGACATGGTCTGGAACTTGTCCTGCATCTGCTGAAGCAAGGTCTGTACCTGAACAGAAGAAAAATATTAAACAAGAATTCAGAAAAATTGTGAATGGACACTGCGTCCAACTAGCATAAATGAAATCTATCTAGAATCGTGTGGGTTTTGCGTGGGCCTCCCACACAGGAGGAAAAACAGCAGTTTAAGGGCATGCTCCCCGCCCACGCGTGGAACTGAAACCATAGTAACAAGGGAAACCTCTCAACATCGTGTAATCACACAAGATGCCTAACAGTGAAATAAAGAAATCCTCATTGTATAACCGTTCTGAAAATAAACTACATCTGCATTTTTAATGTAATTTAACTATAGATTGATGAAGAAAGAAACCACTAGAAAATGCATTGAACTAATTAGAGAGTTATCTTTCAATACAACTTCACGACAGAACTATTAATGAATGATGATTTACAACAGGCAAATCACAGCACTTAACAGCACTTGTCATTACTCATTAATTCACTTTGGCTAGTGAAGTGAGTGTGACTGAATACTAGGCGACTGTAAGTGCACGACCCAGTATTGTACCTCGGTAAAACTCACCACAACAGTCAGGTCCTGAGATGTTTTGGGGTCCTTCTCAGACATATCTTCTTCAGAAATTCCTTCGCGTGTTCTTTATGCTTGTGTGATCGAAAGCCTTGTCAAGGCTGTACAGTACTGTGTGATGTATTCAAGGTGGAAACTGCCGTGGAAGCAGTAGCTGATTTCGTTGTTAAGGGGTTTGGTCAGTGAACTGAAGTCAATAGAGCGGCTTTTGCTGTTTGGGCTGTGATTATTTTTATGTCCTAAAGGGGGCGCTCGGTGGCTCAGAAAGGCGAATCACTGCAAATGTAGCTGACATTTACAACTGTATTCAATAGGCTTATATTTAATTAATAAAAAATAACCATTTTGAGAAAAAATTTAGAAACATTTTGAGAAAAAATTTAGAATAAAAAGAATAAAGAGAGGAAATGGTTTTAAATGCCACATAAACCTCATAAATCAGTGCATAGTGACAAAAATAGGTAAAAATAAATAAAACCCTGTTTTTTCCTTTTGATAATATTTTATATTAGATTTCTAGAATAAATTAGATTGTTAATATGTAATGGATTAACTAAAATACATTAAAATGATTATTAAATTAACTAAAACTTATATTTTCCTTAGCTTTTCAATAAATGAAGAAGAAAATTTAGGATTATTTAGAATTGTCACTATTTCGCCATCCTCAACTTATAGTATTTGATACTTTTTATGCTATTTATTTCAGACCTTTTATAGCCTTTTGATATTGTCAAAGTTTCAATATATTTTACTTCAATATATTCAATTACACTTTCAGGCCCAAGGACACCTAACCCGTACTACATATCTTCTAGATTTGAATTATTTTATTTATCAGTGTCACCTGTGAACCAAATCTTCCTGAGCCGTCAAGCGCCCCCTTTCGAAGGTAAATGTTTATTTCGTGGCATACAGGTGCTTGGCCATTCCTATGGCTTAGATTTAATGCTCATACGTCATTGGCAACCGAAATGACCGGGAAAACAGCCTGTTTAACTACTGATCTTACATATTGATTGAAATGTCCAACGCTCTGCATAGAAATATTAAAGTTAATAAATGTACCGTTATTTCTTTAAACCGGTGTACTATGCTCGGGAGCAAAGACAAGCCACAGGAATTAGAACGAATAAACTCAATTTCCCATGAGCATAGCAGAACAACGACTAGCGCAGTGATTTATGGGTATTGTTGTTTATTTGTCATTGGATTCCGTGCCGTCTGTCAGCAAATCTCATTAGTTGAACTACACGTCCCATGAAGCCTTGGAGAGAAAATTTTACATCGCAACAACAATTTGACCGCAAGGGGTTTCTGGAGTCAGTTGACATAGTGAGGCGAGCCGGAGGCGACACGCAGACGTAATTTTTAGGGAACTTTGGTCCTTTTCCCCACCTTTTTTCGAAAGAGGATAATAACGCGAACGTAGAGTTTATGTTACTAACATTCGTTGCGAAAACATGCTGGATCCCTGGTTTTATCATTGGTTCTTTTTTACTTGGTGGTCCGTTAAGTAATTGAATTGCCAGCTGGATTATTTTTGCAGTGCTGCTTGCTGGCCAAAAATTAAGTTAATTAATCTTTCCAGGGATTTACGATCCAGCGATATTTCATTGGACCAGTTTGTAAAACGAAGTAAAATCGTCGTTTGAATCATTCTGATGCCCAGCTAACTAGACTATAGCTAGTCAGCCGGGGCTTGCTGCGCCCAAGCCGGGCGAAGATTGACGCTGCACGGTGTCACCCAACTGAAGAGGATCGAGCTTATTAGGCGACAATGCTTGAAATAATGTCCGAACACCAAGGTAAGGAAAACTTAAAACTTGAATTTAAAATATTCAAACTTTATTAACTATGTTGTGATAGGCAACACCCATCATCATCATCGTTCAGTTTTAGCAGAGTGAGTTAGCAGCTTTTTAATACTGCAGTAACTTTGCATACCCTTTAGTTTAGCAGACTGATTTCATAAGTAAACCTGATTCAAAACCAGCCACTTTGTAATGTGTGATTGTGTTAATGAAGCAGAGGACATTTTACTGCGCCGACGAGCTGGTTCATACGGGGATTAGCCGAGGTGCTATCTTGTGCAATGGAGTGAAATTACTCAAGTTGATTGTAGCCATTTGTTAAGCAGTAACTCATAAATGATTTAAAACATGCCTGATATCCAACCACTGCTTACCGTTCAAATGATTTAATGGGCAGGTTTACAAAACCGCAGTTTCGCAGCGTTGCGCATTTTGTCTTCGCTAAGTAAAACAGCTCAGTTTCAGATTGGTTGCCGCTATTAATCCCTTTAACCAGGTGCCAGTTGAATAGTTTTAATTACTACACAGTTAGGCTGTTTCTCTGATATTTTAATGTTATTTAACATTAACGTTGCCTTTTTTAAGACTGGTCACTGCTTAGCGTGGTAGCATTGCGCTGCCTGACTGTAACTCTTTGTTATGCCGCGATAAATGTATTGCCGATGGCGCCTGTTCCCTCTCAACACTTATAGGTTTGGTCGTTGTAACTATATCATGATCAACCATATATGTTTTTATCGGAGTTCCCAAACCAGTAAAGTTGTCTTGGCGTGTGTCGACGTCGAGAGTAAGGCTTAAATAACAAGCTGCTGCGTCCTCTCGCTTTTATCACCGCTTTAGCTTAAGGTGTTTGTCACTAATTGTGCAGAAAACTAAACTAATTTAAAGTCTCTTAAATCGTGTGGATGTTTGGATGTAAAATGGTGCCTTGCGCACTTGATTTTTACGCCTCAGTCAACAGGGTTTCGCGAGGAATAGCACAGTTAGCGCGTTGGCTTACCGTCGAAAACGCACTTTTACCAGGTTTGTAAGATTAAAAACTGCACGAGTCGATTCCAAATGCAACGTTTTCTCGATTAAACCTGTTATTTAGCAACGAATTAATGTTATTCTCTCTCCTTCTTTTTGCTACATAGATTCATTACTGAAGTGCAAAGCAGAGACTCTGGTAAGTCAAACAAGGAAATAAGATTTTCATCCTACAGATGGCAGTGCTTGTCCAAATTGCTAATAAATGATGTTTATGTCCAGCCATCAGAGAGAAGAAAGAGGACAGTGGAGGACTTCAACAAGTTTTGCAGTTTTGTTCTTGCATATGCTGGTTACATCCCTTCTCCAAAGGAGGTAAGAATGGAGCATTGTTTCATGCATTAAAGCCCTTTTAAAAATCCTATTGCTGGAGACCTGCTGGTGCTGAACCTTTCTGACACCCATTCCAACCATGTGCTAATGAGTACAATTGGACAGATACTGGATTTTGCAGATAATGATAACTAAGTTAAGAAATCTTGCTGATAACTGATTAATTGGTCGGTAGTGTAGCACCTGCGTAGTCCAACGGAGTGGGAGAAACAAATATATAATCAGACTGGAGACCAGATATTGAGTACAAAAAGCCGGCACTTTAATAAAAGGCAAACTATATTATACATACAAGTTATTTAAGAAAAATCTTGCAAATGTTATAAAAGTAAAATCTTCTTTCTTATTAGTGTTTGTTTGTTTGTTTTTAATAAGTATAAATAGTTATAAATAATAAAGAAATTAGTTTAGTGCAGTGGATCCACTTGTATTTGATGATCTATTAAGGCTGCTATTTTTTTAAATTAACTTTTTCCTACAGGTAAGACAAGTTCATCAAACTCAAAATAAACAAAATAAATGATCATGTTATGTCATGACATAAAACACAAAGTAAAACAATATACAATCTAAATGTCTGTAGCACTTAAATTCAATTCTATTCAGTTGTGATGTAGTTCAGTTCAATTCAATTGTTGTGTGATGTAGTTTAGTTCAACTCAGTTCAATTGTGTGGTGTAGTTCAGTTCAATTAAAAAAAAAAAAAAAACTGTGGAAGACAAAGAAAAAATCTTTCCGGGAAAAAAAACTATCTTATCTTCATATTATTATGTTGTGAATCAGTGTAGTTATGTAATCAGCTATACTCATTTTAAACCACGTTTTAATGTGGGTTACATCAGTTTTTAAAATCTGCTGAAATTTATTACAGAAAAAAACAACTTTAATCATGTGGATGTTTTATAATTTTAAAATAAATCAAATTTTAAAAAAGCTGTGCCTCGTCACATCACACACTTTTAGCATACAAATGATATACAAGTGGAGAGAGAAAAAATGTCATATAATGTCCATGTACCCTCATTAAATATGCATCATACCAAGCTCACTTTTTAGATGTGTATATTTCACCTTGCTTTTATCTTTTTAGCATATAACTAGTTTATACAGTTTATTTTGAGTGAGCTGAAAACAGTTGATATAACTATAAAACAGAAAACAGGTGTTCTGTGCACTTTTTTAAAACATAAAAAAAATTGCAATTATTGGTGCTGATTTGTCCCAGTAATCGGTAGTTTCAAGAATTAGCTGTTGGTGCCACTGAGTTAAATCAGGTTTGTCAGATTAGGCAGACATCCAAAACACATGCAGTGTTTGGGGAATTCCAGAATTTGCATTGAGAACCACAGGTTTACATAGTTTACTCCAGGTCTGGCCAATCCTGCTCCTTAAAGGCCACTGTCCTGCAGAATTTAGCTCCAACCACAATTAAAGGGGACATAACACACACAGTTTCAACCAATCTCATGTTGATCTCGTGTACCTATAGAGTAGTATAGCATCGTTCATCCCTCCAAAGAGTCTTTAGTTTTATCATATTTCTAAAAGAAAAATACAGCTTTCCGTTTCTCTCCGAAAACAGCCGAGCTCCTGGAGACGCACCGTTGGTGGAGCTAAAGAGTGACGAGCATTTGCGCCGATTGCCAACAAAACACAGACATTTGATGCCGTTTCACTTACCGTTTGCAGTTCCAAATCATGACCGGGATCTTTTATCGCTGGGGCCGCTCCATCTTTCAGTATCAAATGATGTGCAAATCCAGCGCTGAACTGAGCCTTGTTTATAAAACGTTCGTCAACAAACACACTTGCAAAACTCCGCTGCTGCATCCACTGTTCACGTAACACTGGGTTCTTAGGGAAGCTGAACAAGGTTATCTTTTTTAACTCTACATCTACAAAATGATGAATAAAGAATTTGCATCGTGTTTTTGCTTTTTTCTGTTTTTATTCAATTTATGAAGGTGATGTAAACTGAATCATTATATATTCCATGGTAATTATACAATAATATAGTATTTTGTATATGTAACTTATGTAGTTTTATTGTACATGACAAAAAATAATTATTTTATTCATGCATCCATTGCATCCAACATGTTTTCTCACTGAGACACTCACAAAATTTCGAGTTTCCCACTTGTAATTACGACTTTGTGGTGGCGTTCATGTGCATTCAATTCGTAAATACAATCTAGCCGACGTGACTTGAACGCTCCATAAACTCTGCAGGACGATGGACCTCCAGGAGCATCAGATACCCATGATTTAACCTGTGCTGTCAGTGTACGTTGTCCATTGAATGTCTTTAGCCCTGCACTGATCTTTTTCAACCTGTATTTGTAAATGTCAGCTGTTTTATGACCAAATATCTCTGATCCATCCACACGTTTGTCTCTGTCCACAGGAAAGGCCATGGTCACCGGGATCCTCCAGTTCTCCAAACAGCTCTGGTGCTTCAGGTGAAAACAGTGTTTTAGGTGGAGCAAGTTCTAACATGGCTCCCAACTGGAGTCACGGCACGTCGGACTTGCACACCATCCACACGTTTGTTCGCAAGGCTCGTGCCAATAAGAGCAACAAGAGCATGAGGCGGCTGTCATCTGACAGCACCCTGATGGACAAAATGTGTTTAAAAGACCCTTTCTATGAGGGCCAGATGGCCAGCAAAGCTGAGCGCAAAAAGGACAAGAAGCTGAAGCGTCTTTCTCTAGGTTCAGGTGCTGGTGGCAGCAGCAGCAGCAGCGGTGGCGAGAAACGTGCAAGGATCAAGCGTAGTAAAAACCCCAAACAGTCCAAAGCCCTTAAGAAGCTTAAGAGCTCGGCCCACAGCGAGACAGACTCAGAGAATGGTCTTGGGCATGGAGAGGAGCATTTGGACCAGGGAGCAGCGGCAGAGCGCAGACTACAGGCCCAGGTGAAAGAAGAAAAGGAGGAAGCCACCAGAGAGGCGGATATGAGTTCCAGTGAAGGTGAGACTTGGATAGCGGATGAAGACATAATGGTGGAGTCAGGTGAGTTTATTAGGGGCTGAGGAAGATTTAGATAGTTTGGTAATGCTCATAAATAATGATTGAAGGCTTTAATATTTTGTTACTGAATTTTGTCAGTGTGGTGAAATACAGCATCTCCATGTGTTTTCAGCAGCCATTACTCCAGTCTTTAGTGTCACATGATCCTTCATAAATCTTTTTAATATACTCATTTGGAGCTCAAGAAACATTTCTTATTTTTATCAATGTTGAGAACAGTTTTTGCTGCTTAATATGTGGAAACCATTATACACCTAATTCAAAATTTTGTAGTAAATAAGATAAAAAAAGAAACAAATACTTTTGTTCAGCAAGAATACATTAAATTGCCCAGAAGTGACAGTAAAGACATTTATAGTGTTACAAAATATTCTATTTTAAATAAATGTTGTTCTTTTGAACTTCAATTTATCAGAGAATCCTAAAAAATATATCAAGATTTCCAAAAATTAAATAAAATATTAAGCCATATATAAAAAAACTGTTCTCAAAATTGATGATGGTAACCTTTATTAATAGAATACCAACAATAATTGAGCACCAAATCAGCATATTAGAGGGATTTGTCATGGATTTGTGACACTGAATATAATTTTAATTTATTTGTATATAAATCATTTTTATTTATTTATTTATTTTTTTTTTATAATTTCATGAATGTCTTTACTATTATATACTACTTACTTTGTAATAATTTTATGCGTATTTTCCGTACAGGGGATGATTCGTGGGACTTGATCACCTGTTACTGCGGTAAACCCTTTGCAGGACGGCCCATGATTGAATGTAGTCAGTGCAGTGTTTGGGTGCACCTCTCTTGCGCCAAAATTAAGAAGTCTAACGTGCCTGACATATTTAACTGCCACAAATGCAGAGACTCTCGACGGTCAAGTCATAAAAAAGACACTTAGATGAGGGTGTTCATTCCCTCAAAGCTCTGAATGTTCCCATTTCTCCAGTTTTTGTATCCAAAACCATTTTCAGTTTGAAAATCCATTTTTTCCTCTTTCTTTGCAGTTCTAGTTTTGTGGACTAGTTGCTCCTTACATGTTTTTCAGTCAGTAGTCTCCATTACAGAGTTCACTGAGAAATAATGTTTGAATTGATCTCTTACCTCATGAGTAGGTAATTGATCTAGGCTCATTTGTAACTATTCCACAGATATGTAAACTGTCGTGTCACACCAAATTGTCTTTTTTTTAAATAAGCAGCTTGCGTATTTAGAAAGTGGCACTATTTTCCTTTGTTGGAAAAGTTAGAGAACACAGCCACACTACGTTTTCACAGATGTATACTATGTTGGTTACTTTGGTACTACAAGAGTCTATTTAAAAGTAAAAGATATAAAACTATTCAAGATACAGAAAAATATTGTCATGATTTTGCCAAAGAGCTGCTATGAGAGATTGTATTGACACCGCTGTTACTAGAAAATGCATTATTTCTTAGTGAACTGTCAAGTTGATCTTTTTTATTTTTTTTCATTTGGATAGATGCCTTTGTTTGAAGACTAATAGTTGTAATGTATTAGTCTGAATACCATTTCCTGTAGGTGATCATAAGACCATTTGAATTACAACTCCTTAACTGGAAATTCATGTCACACATCACACCCAAATGGACTTGACCAATCAGCTAACGTGTATTAGATGTTCAAATATAAAGAGCTATATGAGTCATTTAAGCAGGGAATCCTTTCAGTTGCAATTATTGATATCAAACATTAATTTCTTCTAATTCTACTGGTAATGTACAGTATGTTAACCCATGTACTTTGTCGAAGAAGCTATCAAAACTGTTCAGTCTTTAATTACTTGCACAACGTAGTGTTCTGTTTTTGTTTTTTTCTCAATGTGTTAAATTTTTTGGAAGATTTCAGTTTAATGAGATGTGAAGGCTAGATTTAGGAGCTTTGCTGAAGCTTTCCTCGAATAGAATGGTTGTAATTATTGTCTTCAAGAAGTGTTTGGGGATTTTAAACTCTGAGAACTGGTAAAGATTACTCATTTATGCTACAAGCTCGCTCTTTTGAATTAGTTTGGAGACTATTGTTTGGATTTTTTTTCCCTTTGTGGTTTATTTGTGAAGTAAGGGAGACTGGAAATCCCCAAAAGCCAGACCTCTCTTGCTTCATGTTTCACTCTGTAAATATCACAGATCTTGAGAAGTGTACACTCTTAAAAAATAAAGGTGCTTCACGATGCCATAGAAGAACCTTTTTGTCTAAATGGTTCTATAAAGAACCTTTAACATCTGAAGAACCTTTCTGTTTCACAAAAGGTTCTTTGTGGTGAAAGAAGGTTCTCCAGATTGTAAAAAGGTAAGGAAGAGATGGTTCTTTGACTGAATGGTTCTCTGTGGAACCAAAAATGGTTCTTCTATGGCATCGCTTGAAGAATCTTTTGAAGCACCTTTATTTTTAAGAGTGTACATATGTGCAAGTGAAGAGAAAAGCAAAGGGTATATTTTTTGCATCTGATACTGTTTTCTTTAACTACCTGGAGAAATAAAACTTTTCTTTATTGGGCTTAAAATGTCCCCCCCCCACCCCCACACACACAAATCTAACTCTCTTGTTGAGATGTCATGTTTTTGTGATTTAAAGTAAGTTGATAGAACGTTAGAGACAAGATTCAATATCCATGTACATTTTATTTTGCAGCAACACCAGTACAGCGTCTGTCAGTTTGCACCCCACTAGAGGGAGCTGGTAAGCTAATATTGGAAAAACATAAATACAAATAAATAAGTCACAGTTTATAAACCTGAGGTGCAATGACTTAATAGAAACCAAAAGTTCAATGAAATATATTTCCAAAAAAGAAACTACACAAGTGAAAAAGGACCAAAACTAAACAACGTGTCCTTTTTAACGGCATATGTAATCTGTCAGTTGGATCACTTTGCATTGTATTCCTTAAAATCTTCAGGTTCCTCCTAAAGGGGGAAAAAAATGATTTTAGCAGTGATAGGATATGCAATCTGTTTAATTCAAATATATGTAGCCAAACCACTGTGGTTTTCTCTGTTTGAAAATACCTTTCTGTTCCTGGAAGACAAGTGGGAGCTGCCAATGGGGTCCAGAGGCACAGTGATCCTCCTCCTATTCGGGATAGAAAATTTAGGAGTTGTGTGTGAATTTGGGCTTGAAAACATCATAGGATAGCTTCTACAGAGAACTAAGAGTTCCATATTGAAGAAAATTGGAAATCTCTTTACAAACTGTAAAATATATAGATATTTAAAATAATTTCAATGTATGTGGTTAAATACGGCAATGAAAATAAAAATATTCTATTAATTTTTATTTAATAACTTGTATTTGAATAAGTATAATCTTTTTTAACACAATAACAGTAAATATTCCTACTCGCCTCTTATCCTTGCTTTTGCGACGGTTGCTGTTTGCTGGTTGCACATTGATGTGTTCCATAGGAGAAAAGAAATCATGAGTCTTGGCTGGATTGGGGTCCCAGTCCCGAGTCATTTCCCCTTCATTTCCTGGGAACAAGTCTGCCAGATCAGAAAGCTCATAGATGTGTGGTGTCATCTCCTGATCCGACCTGTAATTGCTCTGCAGGGAATCAGATGCATTTGAATATATGAGACACATTAAAGTGTTTTTATTACAATGCTATATTAAAAACTGTATATAAATGTATATTCTCTCAAGAAGAGAATTAACTCAGCATATAATTAATGTGATATTTACTCTTTTCACTCGCAGTCTGTCTGGTATCAGGAAAGCACAAAGCTCGTCCATCAAGAAGTAGACAACCAGAATAAGTAGCAAACACCTGGAGCACATCATCTGAGGGTACAACGTGACAACATATATTTAAGAAAAATTATGAGACTATTTTTTCTATTTAAAATATTTGTATGTATTAAGATAAACTGATAACAGCAAACACAATCAACCGATTAGAAACTGTTTTAGAAAATGTAGTAAATTCAGCATTTAATTAAAGTATATTGTGTTTTTAATATTTACCTTCTTGGTGAATTAGTCTGTCCTTCAGAAGTTTCTTCAGGAGTTGTTTGACAGTCCTGTTCTGTTCCTTCTTGTCTGTGTATGTTGTCTTGCTGTCTTCTTTGTGAAGGGCATGTGTGTTTTGGGTATTTGTAGACCTGAAGCTGGGGTGGGTTTATATAGGATGACCGAGAGATTATGGATAAAGGGAGTGTGTGTGTCTAGCATGACTTCACCCGCCCTCCAAAAGATTAGAACATGATTAAAGCATCATTTTGGTTGTTAGAATGTTCTAGTTCAAACTCAGGTTAACAGGTTGATAATATCTACATTGAGAATCTTATACAAGAGAATTAAAATCAGCATTCATAATGACATGTTTTGAATATTCTAATATGTTTATATTTAAGCTTTAAAAAAAGATGTATGTAATGTATTTATAAATATATAAAATATATTGTCATAAATGCTACAAGGGTTTAATTCAGCTATTGATTTTGTGTTAATTCCTAATTAAGCAATTCTGTTAATAAATTTGATGTGATTTCTAGAGATTCACTGATTTTAAAATTCTGGCCAATACTAATAAAGCAATATTATTTGCATGTTATGGTCAAAAATAAATAAATGACTGATATAAAAATTCAACACTATATTGTCATGAAGAAAATAAAATTAAAAAAAAAAATAAAAGTAAATTTAGACCACAAAATTATAATATAGTTTGAAAATTGATATTTTTTCTTTTGAAATTTGCCAAAGATGATAGTTAAGTGTTATTAAATTATTAGTGAAATTTAAGAATGACAGAAAATAATAGGAGAAAAATAAAATAAAAATAGGAGAAAAGAGCATATACAGTTAAACATATAATACAGTTAAATGAATACAATTTCTAATACTGGCTAATAAATATTTTGGTTCCGAAATATTGTGTCTCTCTTGTGATTTTATGAGATTTGATGCAAGCCTTGCATTGTAACTAGTTGATATTCATACACACTCTGAATGTTCTGTCATTTGGAGACCTGTGTGTGTGGCCTGTTCAGGTATCAGATAATCTTGTCTCGCCCAATTTCATAGTTTCAAAACATTGGATTCCCATCCACATACACCAAAATGGTCTCTCTCTCTCTTTCTCATTAGGGATGTTCGTAGTATTATCAGAGGAAACACACACACATACATAAGCAAATTGAAAAAAGCAGGAGCGGCCTCTGCGGATGGCTTACCAGCAGTCCAACACGTTTTCTCTTTTCCTCCTTTCCCTCCCTATCCTAATTATTGCTATTTCGGGCAAATGGGGCCACCAGACAGACTAGCTGTTGACAGACAACCCATGGTGAAAATAAACTACCTTTACTAAACAAGGCCGGTGCAATCCGCCCAGATGTCTGTCAACAGAGACTGAGAACAAATCGTTGTCGCTGATTACTCTAATTAGTGTAAAATGAGTGTGTGTGTGTGTGTGTGTGTGTGTGTGTGTGTGATCATTTCTGACAATCCCGCCTTCTCATTTCTGCCCTATAAGTACCCAGAATCTTCCTGAGTTCCAAATTTAGAACAATGAAATTCTAAAGAGTGCATTGCCAGCACAAATATAAGCCTTTTTGCAGAAGTTTTTTATGTTTTTGACTATTTTCATTGTGTATAATAACTCTTTTTTCCAAAATGTTTCCGATAATAGAACTGGTTCATTTTTAGCACTTCATATGGTGATTCAGTAAGATATTTGCACTCTAATTTCATCCAGTGTCTTGAAATCTGTGGATCAGAGTTTCTGCTCACTATATTTGCGATTCATTAAATTTATTAGATAATATATTTGTCTGGTTTAGAGACTGCACTCAATTTTGTTTTATGAATGTTAAGCAAGTCAAAAGTGTATGCTATTTCAGTATAACATGCAGTCAATTAGTTAATGTATAACTAGTCAAGTGGCAATTTAAAATGCAGAACATTATAACTACCATTACATCTAAACTACAGATGTTACATGACATTACAGATAGAAACTATATTGTAAATCTCTGTGGAAAATGTAGTGTCTTAATTGAAGACCGAGAGCAAGATTTCAAGATTTTGACTTATACAAGCTATTTTACTGCACAGATTGTGTAATGCCTAATGTTTATCTGTGTTTAGCATTTTGTGGTGAATTTCTGTTTTGTAAATTCTTTCTTTACATTGTTTTAATCTGCATTGCAATCATCCACTTTAGGGTTGAATAGCGTGTTGTTGATTAAGAGTTGATGTAGCTGTATTTTCACCATGTAAACAATTATTTTTGACATAACTATTATATATTAAGGAACTGTAAAGGCTAAAATCAATATATATATATATATATATATATATATATATATAACTTATAGATATATATATATCTCTGATCCTGTTTTCCTTAAGCAAACCTCTTTTAAATCAAATGTTCATATCTATTTCCATCAAAAGTGCACATTTTCAAAATTGCTTTTAGTCTAATCCATACAAAATTTTGCCATGTATCAATTACAAACCCTCCTAAAAAAAAGTTAGAAAAAGAATTTTGATTCATCAAAACATTTTACAGGTACAAATCAATGAAACAAGCGACAGCATATACTGGCTAACTGAAATTCTCAAAGCAAAGTCCACATTACACAAAATAGCTAAAATGTAACTAGGCTACATTTTGATTCTTGAGCAAACTTTGTTTCAGTGAACATTCCTCATTCTTGTGTTATTAAGGGAAGTTGAAATTCGAGCTTTTTGTTATCAATAGTCAAATATCACCTGCTAAATTAAAAGTTTGTAGTTATTTCAGTTGTAAAAAGCAGCTTTAGTATGTGAATAGAAGGGATTTTCCATTTTACAAATAGACCACAAGATGGTGCTATAACAAAATTATGCGTGTAACCTGCAAACGTTTGATCTATATCATGACATTTTAGATTATTTTTGGGATATGCTTAATTGTCTTGAATTCTCTTTCCAACATGCAAAAACATCCCCCGTCCACCTCCCGCAAAACCGTCTTTATTATCTTTGTTTAAAAAATATAATCTATTGTTTTTATAGTTTTATTATAATTATTATTTAGTGTTTTAATTATTTTTATTTTACCGTGAAAGTGACCGGCCACATGCTATTCTTGAGTCTTGGCAGATGCTTCACATAAGACATACATATTCACAGTTCTTTATTTTGCGAATATCGTGTGTATAATGGGAAAAATGATAATTAAGAACAGCTATTGTCTGAATGAGATATTTCAGAGTCTGCTCAGTCGTGCCTCCTGTCGGCGGAGATAAAAGACGTGTTAAAGCAAATATTTGTTACCAAAACCTCAGTTTCCCACTTCTTGCCAAGAGGATCAAAGGATTTAGTAACCGTGTTTTGACTAGTAAGCCACTTTGAGGATATAGCGGTGTGATGTGTGTTTATTGAATAATTACATTTTTTTTAATCGACAATGACAAGCCAACCGCATTAAGAACAACTTTTTCCATCCACTCAAAACACATCCATTATATGAACCATTTGTACGACATTTGAGCAGATTGGAGGTGTTGCAAATGTCTATTTATGGTCTTTTGGGTGTTTTGTGGTTTTCACGAGTGGGCCTGTCAGGAAATAAGCGATAAAGTAAAACACCAGCGTAGGACAGGGGTGTCAAACTCCGTACACTCTGAGTTTGACATGCATGCTTTAGGCTATAGCTTAATAAGAACGAAAAAAATATTACTTTGTCGATTACTGTAAATTGCAAAAAGTACAATAACATCCTCATTTTGTTTTAAATATTAATCTTATTGCTTAATAGAAGTCTTGTGGCTTTCTCAGGTTTCTAATCTACACGTGTCATATTAAAGGGAGGAGTTTGACAGAGAAAGCGAGGGCTTCATCGTGTCTGGGCGTAGTGTTTAAACGCTTTCTGTCTTTTTTAGCGAAAGTGAAGGAAATTATTGAAAACTTTCTTATTTCCATACATCCGAACAAGAACAGCTCTGTGGAGAATTTGTTGCTTAAAGCTTGTTTGAGGAGAATCAGACCTGCCTCTCAAGAGCTGAGATGTAAGTGAGAGTTTTCATGGTGGATTATTTCTTCCCCCTTTTCGAAGTCTCGGATATATAGAGTATGTTTAAATACCGTTTTGCGGTCATTTTGTATGCTAGATTGTTGCTATAATAGATAAACTGCGGAGAAAGTGACCATCGTAATTAATTTCGCATAAATAGAATCTTTGTTCATTAAGCATAACGCTTTTTTTATTTTTATTTTTTTATCAGTTTCTATTTTCTTTTCATTTTTCACTTTTTCTTCGGGAATCCTTGGCCACATTTGTTGCTGTTGTCTTTGTGAAGAAACAGAAACAATCTGATTTACAGTCGCCACGCCCACTTGACATGGTCATGGTGATATTGCTTCAGTATGTTTCTCCCCTTACAAAAAACTGTACTCTAGACGAGAATTAAACGCTTGGCACGGATCCTGCCCACAGATTTCTTTTAATATCCGGTTGAGTTTGCGTATTTCTTCATATGTCCTTTAAAATGCTGCCTGAAGGTTTATTCTTTTGAAGTTGAACTTTTTTGGACCTGTTCTGCTTGTTTACAGCGCAAGCACAACTTCTTCGCATTGTCTTCGCCCGCATAGTGAAAGACAGACGTTGGCTCTGAAAATCTCAGATCTGTCTTCAACATGTCTGGCCCAGGTAATGATAATCTGTTTTTCTTTTCCTTGAAATGCAGTAGTGCATGTTTGTGGATTTTTAGTTTAGGAATTGCAGCATGTAATGTTTTAAACAGCTAGTGAGTTTTGGAATAGATGCTTACAGTACCATGACTACTCAGTCATGAAGTTTACAGTCACTGTGTTGAAAACTATCTACACAGTCTGTTTACATTTTTCGCCTCAAGTGTGATGCGTGCCATTTCATGGGTGTTGAAATGAAGGTGTGTTTTGGTGGAAACTGTAATTTTCTCTAGAGGTCATGGGAAAGGAATGCAGGAAGTGAAGCCTACAAAAGTGGCTGTGTTCCACATTTATAGGTTTCCACAGGCTATGTCTTTTTAAGAGCTGAGATTTATTATACTGTTAAATGTCTGTGGCTTTAGCTTTACCTATTATTTTTATTTTTGTGCAACACATTTGTCTGATCATACAAAATGATATCTGAAAGTCAGTGATGAGGTCTCTTTAGGGAAAGCCATAGCTCTAAGAGTATTAGTGTGCGTACTTCAGAGCAGATAATTATCACTTCAGACTTTCTTACTATAAAATATTCTTAGACCAGTCCACACTGGATTGTATTTTGGTGTTAAACTGGCAGTCAAGTGATTCTTTAATGCCATTAGGACCAATAACGCCATCATCTTTGGAGCAACTGTGTTCTTAACAAGCTGGGGAATTCAGGCTAGTATTTACCAAGCAGACTGACACTATTTATGTTAAGTGGACTAACAGCATTAATTATTTTGATACCGAATCTACAGATTTATGTTTTCCTATCATGTTCATGTGTAATGCATTACTCAAGAAAAAAAAATCTGTTGCAAAAGGGCTTGTCTCATCCTTTGTCCTGTAATGACTCAAACAATGTTTAGCACTGGAAAACTGGAATGGCAAGTTGGGAGTGTTCCAAAAATACAATCACAAGACGTAAATGTCAGTGGTTTTAATGAGGAAAGGTCAAGGATTATGCAGCACTAATAACAGAAATTGGTTTGCTCTCAAAATGCATAAATTTCTGCCAGAAAGATTCCCATGTGCTTTGTTTCAAAATCCTTTTAGGAACTTGCACCATATTTGTCACGTTATGCAGATTTTCTTATGATTTACTGTTGTTAAAAAATGTTTGTGAACCTTTTTGATTTGAGAGGAATAGTGGATGGCTGCAAGCATCATGACTACATTTTCATTGAGCAAGTCTGAATGATAAATGACTTGAGTTTTTTTTCCCAGCACTTAACATAATGCTTTGAGCCATGGACACGTGACCATGAACAGTAAGATAACATGATGGAAGCGGGATACAATTCCATGTGGCAAGTCTTGAGAATTAAATTAGCAACGATTGAGAGCCTAGATTCAACATGAGCTCAGTTGGTCTGCCGGACGACCCAGAAACCACCAAGGGATTTTTTTTTTTTAACCTTTAAATACCTTTAAAACACAAGGGGAAAAAAAAACAATGAAACATACAACGTTTCACAATGAGCACTGTAGCCAAAACTTGTCACCAAACGACGCCCTTGCCATTCGTCAGTAAGCTTCATAAACTTCACCAGCAAGCAATGTGCCATGAATCCTGTGTGCCTCGATCAATGATCTCTTAATTCAATGATTCCCCTGCGAGAATGGTCAGAAAGAGTTGGGGGAAATTTTAACTACATATTAAAACCAATCTTAGTTTTACTTAAAAAAAAAAAAAAAAATTAAATAAATAAAAAACACTTTCTCCCCTGAAGTAAATGCAAATTAGTGGGGGAAAAAAAGTTATCTAATCATAACTGACAGACATGAGGCACAGAAACAATGTCTGCAAGTTTGTTTGAGGACCTCAGGCATGTTGGTGCATGGCAGGGTCTTCTCTCTGCTGGCAATGAAAGGCACTGTTGTTTCTGTGCCTTATGTCTGTCAGTCTTGAATAGACAACTTTTTTCCACTAATTTGCATTTTCTGTCTCAACATCTAGGTAGGATATATAATAATGTCTGATCATGCCTGTATGATTGTGGAGGTACACCATTTAATAGACTACATCCTTAATGCTGAGACTTTAAAGGAGTTTTATATGACAGTAGAAGTTTAAGATTCCTCTCAAGGCCCCATTATGTAGAGGACAGCAGATCTGTGCAACTTATCACAAAATCTGTATGTCCCACTAATGCTAAGGGCTGTGCCTGGATGAGGGGCCTTTGTGATGAGAGAGTTTCATTCCAATTCCATTCAAATTCATGGCATTTTTTTTTTTTTTTTTTTTCAAAATAGCTGGTGAAAGATTTGAATACCTCATATGAAGAGCTTTTATGAATACCTTTTCATATGAAAATGACAGTTTTGTATTGGCTCAATGGGAGGATTAAACATGTCAAAAACTAAGCTACACCTGCTGTCTTCACTCCTGAGGTACAATACCATTCAAAAATTTGGGGTTGTTTTTTGAAAGAAGACTCTTATGCTCACTAAGGCTGCATTTATTTGAGCAAAAATGAATTAAAACTGCAACATAGTGAAAAACTGTTAGAATTTAAATAACCATTTTCTATTTTTTTTCTATTTTTTTTTTTTTTTAATGTAATTTATTCCTGTTATGGCAAAACTGAGTGTTGGTGTACAACAATAAATAATTACCTACTATACTTTATTTACTATAAATTATAATATTATTTAATTTGAGGATGCAATACTTGCAACCACTATTGCTAACCCAGAAATTAAGAAACTCTTGACCTTTAAAAAAATATCAGAAAAAGTGACTTTGATTAATACTACAATTAATTAATACCACAGCTATCCTGAAATTACATATTTGGCCTAATTGCTAACACTCAGTTAATGGTTTATTTTCTATTATATCTGGTTGTTGTTGCAGAGTAATGAGCTGATGTGAAATAGAGTAGATGCTAAATATTTAAATACAATTGCACGCATTGTTCATGATGTTATTATACCGTAGATCAGTGGTTTTCAAACTTATTCCTGGGGACCCACAGCTCTGCACATTTTGCATTTTGTCTCCCTAATTTACACACCTGATTCAGATCATCAGCTCATTAGGAAA
This sequence comes from Spinibarbus caldwelli, assembly GCA_039654775.1. Classification (NCBI taxonomy): domain Eukaryota; kingdom Metazoa; phylum Chordata; class Actinopteri; order Cypriniformes; family Cyprinidae; genus Spinibarbus; species Spinibarbus caldwelli. The sequence goes on along the minus strand of CM077221.1, from coordinate 13,751,739 downwards.
GAGCTCCATGAACTCAAATGAGTGTGTCAGATAAGGGAGACATGCAAAACGTGCAGAGCAGTGGGTCCCGAGGAACAGGATTGAAAACCACTGCAGTAGATAATGACTGCAAATAGTCAATATTGTTACAATGAATTATTTACGACCCCTTCTGGTTATTGGTGTCTATTTTTATGCCTTTTTCCATTGGAATGCCTCACATGTATGCTGCGGACTGAAATAGATCCTATATGAACCATCTCTTATCTTACAAGAATTCCCTAACACACATAATTCTGGCTGGGTGTCTGTATTTTTTGATTAAAAGAGAATAAATCAGTTAGTTGTTCCGGTCATTTCATTATCTACTGCATGCCTATTCCAGGTCATATAGCAGTGGTGAGGCGTGATGGTAGGATTTCCATTGACAGCTTGAATTGAACAATGCATTCCAAGTCATCAGGACTTTCTACAGCATGTCAGGGCATCTGTGTATGTTTTAAGACTCAAAAGAGGCTGGCTTATGCTAAGTAATAAAATACAGGCTGGAGGAAATCAACAACAGTGTCCCTCAAAGACAACAAAATGTGGAGTTTCTGACTTCAAGAAATAGCCAAACAAGCAAAGCATCCAAAAATACACACAAACCAAATAATAACTCAATAATCTTCACAAAACATCCCCACAAATGTAGCAGACTTGCATGTACCAACTGTTTAACTAGATGAAATACCAAGACCAGTTACAGTATTTTATGACTTACACTTTGTTTCCTTCAGATTTATTTTTACAGCATTATCTAATATGTCTCATTAGAGTAAATCTAAAGAAGCCTTTTACTAAGATTATATAATTTTTTCTTTGCATATGAAATTGTTTTATACCAGGTTACCCATCTCCACACCAGCCTCCTTATCCCATGCCCCAGCCAGGCGGACACTCCATGCCCCCCTATCCCATGGGAGGTTATGGAGAACCTGGACAGGCGGCCCACCCTGCAGGGTTCCAAGTAGGATACCAGCCAGTTCCAGATCAGTCAATCATGTATCAACCTGGTCCAGTTAGTCCAGCATCTCACCAGGGCCAACCATATGGAGGTAAACATCTCTAAATTCACACTTAATTTACAAAAAAAAAGCTGGTAGGTAAATGGTAAACAATAGGTGTTGAGAAAAGTGACCTCACAGCCCAAAGATGAATGAAATGAATAAAAAATGAATTCAAATGATCATTAATACTATAAAAAAGTATGCAAAACAAGTATTGTTTGATAATGCAAGCTAATGGTGGTGTGCTTTTCTAGCACCTGTACCTGCACCAGTTTCAGTGCCTGCTGGAGTACCACCTGGTCTGGAGTACCTCACTCAGGTTGGCCATGTCTTTTGGTACATTCAAAGTCAGATAGTCGGAAAGTTCGCATTTACAAGTTGAATGCACATGAACTCTACTGCAAAGTCGTGGTTATGAGTGGGGAAACTTGGGAGTTTCAGAGTTGGGGATGTGTCCTTGAGACGTGCCGGACTTAATGATAGGTGACAGTAAATTTTTTATTTTAAATTCACAACAAAACTAGCAAAGTTCTATTTAAAAAGTATGAAGATTGTAACTCAACTCGTAAATACGAACTTCCCAGGAAGAGTTGAATTCACCTGTTCTCTCTGACATTTACTTTACTTATTAGTGTGTTTATAAGTCTTGTGACTAATATACTCTTTGCATTTCAGATTGATCAGATCCTTATTCATCAAAAAGTGGAGTTGTTAGAGGGTGAGACTTCTTCTGTGTTATGTTCATGTGGTTAAAGCTGTTTACTATATAAATTTGAGTGTAGTAGGTGCATTAAAGCAAAGCTTGTCTGTTTCGTTTTGTGTTTATGTGAGACAATTATTCACTGTTACTTTTTTGCTACTTTGTTTAAACTAGTGACTCAAAGACTCATAGTTAAATTGGAAAAACTCTATATACATTTTGGTTTTCTACAGCAATCATTGGCTTTGAGACCAACAACCAGTATGAGATCAAGAACAGCCTTGGTCAAAAGATCTATTCTGCCAAAGAAAAAAATGACTGCTGCACACGTAACTGCTGTGGTGCCCTGCGCAGCTTTGACATGAAGATCAAAGACAATGCCGATCGAGAGGTCATACGACTGATCCGACCTTTCCGTTGTGTCTCCTGTTGGTGCCCCTGCTGCCTGCAAGAGGTATGACGGACATGTCATATCAAAGATCTGCATTTAATTATGTTAGTTACATTAAGTCTCAAAAACCTGAAATCATGCTATGGGACCTAATGTTATGTTGTTGAGATTCAGCTAGTGACTCATCTGTAGGACATGCTGTGTGACCTACTACTGACATGAACATGTGTGACTTATGAGTTATAAATGGCATGGAGTCAGTATGCACATAGGGCTCTGTGTCACTTTATGTCTTTGCAAGGAGTCAGTCAGCAGTCACACAGTTCATTTAGTTTATTTTGTTTGGGGTCAGTACGTTTTTTGTTGTTTTTTTAAAGAATACAATTTTTCAGCAAGGATGCATTAAATTGATCAAAAGAAAGAGTAAAAACATTTGTAATATAACAAAAGATTTCTATTTTAAACAAATGCTGTTCTTTAGAACTTTCTATTCATAAAAGAATCCTGAAAAAAATGTATCACGGTTCCCAAAAAACATTAAGCAGCACAACTGTTTACACAACATTAATAATAATAAGAAATGTTTCTTGAGCACCAAATCACCGTTTTAGAATGATTTCTGATGGATTGTGTGACATTGAAAACTGGAGTAATGGCTCCTAGAAATTCAGCTTTGCCATCACAAGAATAAATTATATTTTAATTTATACCACTGAACACTAATTTATTCCTTTTGAAGATTAGTGTATGTATGCAACCATAGCTGCTAGCTTAGAAATTAATTTGGGCATTGCTGTACATTTCTAATTCATGACTATAAATGGCAACATTTTGCCTTCAGATGGAGGTACAAGCGCCCCCGGGAACAACCGTAGGGTACGTAAAGCAGGACTGGCACCCCTGTTATCCAAAATTCTCCATCCAGGGGCCAAACAAGGAGACTTTGATGAAGCTCGAGGGGCCCTGCTTGGCATGTAACTGCTGTGGTGATGTGAACTTCGAGGTAACTTTTTAGGATTGGATTGAAAGTGATTGTTGTTGACATGTTGTTTCCTTGTTAATATACAAATTCAAAGGTAAACATGACGCTGACACCCAGCAAAATTATTTTGATATTGGCAGGTTTGTATTTCTAACCATAAATTTGTATTTCTTTCTTTAGCTTAAAGGCAAAGACGGTACAGGGAAGCCTATCGGTCGAATCAGTAAGCAGTGGAGCGGCCTGTTAAAGGAAGTCTTTACTGACACTGACAACTTTGGCATCCAGTTCCCTATGGACATGGATGTTAAGATGAAGGCTGTACTTATGGGTTCTTGCTTCCTTATTGTGAGTATTAAGCTAATGGAATATTTAATGATTCACAATAGTCTGAATGCTTCATAATTCCTTTGAGGGCATTAAAGTATCACAGATCTCTAATCATTATGCAACCACAATCCATAAATTCATAAACATATATATATATCTATATCTATATCTATATCTCTTAATACTGGAAAAAGAGAAAGTAGCTCAGTGGAAGAAAGCTAACTTCACACTCATTTCCAAGAGAGAGTTTATGGATTGTGGTTGCATAATGATTAGAGATCTGTGATATATAAAAAATATTAAAGAAAGTTCACTTAGATTGGTGTGTACTAAATGTGAGCACCAAGCTTTCTTTTTTAGAAATAAAATTAAGTATATTGTGTTAATATAAAAGTAGTAGTTTACACTTTTCATAGTCCAAATTAGACATTCTACTAACTATAATTAACTTTTGCAACTATCACTACCAACCATTAGGTTAGGGTTAGTAGAATAAGTTGACACATACTTATATATCCTTATAATAAAGTGTTATAGCACTTAAAATAAAGCAGAAATTAAGCAGACAGTCTGCTATTTTTTTATTTAATGTTTAATTTGTTAGGGACAGATACAATAAACATAGATGGAACTGAAACAACAGACATCCCATGCATGTATCATAGTGCTTGTAGCTAAAGCTAATTTGCAACACTTGTCCCTAGGAGGGCTTTTATAAATTACAGTTACAAAAAACAGCAGCAAGAAGTACACAAATTTATAATGTAAGAACACTAAATATGACTACAGGTTTGTTGCTGTATCAACCAAGATTTCATAGCTTTTTTTTAAATTATTATAATTTGCAACAGATTGTAAATAATCAGGCAATGAATTCCAAAATTTTGCACCTTTCACTGAGGGAAGAGTGAGCAAATGAGGTTTTACAAAATATAACTTTACAATTTCCACTAGAAGCCGCTCTAGTGGATCTACTGCTCTCCTTCAGTCTCTCAAAAAATTGACATAAGTGCATAGGGGCAAAACCATTTAAACATTTAAAAACAAGCTTTACATAGTGGAGAAAAACAAAGTGAGTGAAGCTCAAAATCTTGTATTTACTTAGGATCTGACAATGATGGTATCTTATTTGATCATATGTTAGACAATTTCTTATTATTCTGAAGCTGGTAAGATTTGCCTTAATTGTTTTACGCAACTTTTTGACATAACTTTTAAAATTTAGCTGAGAATCTAAAATCATACCTAGATATTTTTTCTCTGATACTTGTTCAATAATCTCATCTTTAATTCTATTCTGTAATGATTCTGTTACAGGTAATTCTCTTATTGAAAAACATATGGACTTTGTCTTTTTAGTTTTTAAAGTTAAAAAGAGGCATCAAGCCAAGCTGACGCTATCTAGGTTTCTTGTTAACTTTTCTTCAATTTCCACACAATACTCTAATGACTGGTAGTTGAAATGTAATTGCAAAGTTACTTATAGTTAGTAGAATGTCTAAAGTGTTGAAATAAAATGTTACCTAATATTGTAATACACCATAAATCACATGCACTAGAACATATTCTTCCCTACTAGATTCTGTTCTGACTCTGTGATCTGTTTTCTTTTCATAGGATTTCATGTTCTTTGAAAAAGTGGGAGACATAAACCAGCGCAATACTGTATTCTCTTAGAGCTCCTGATAAGTTACTTAAGTAACATTTTCAGCTAACTCGCATCATCTTTCAAGACTTTTTTTAAACTGATGAAATTCTCACATCCTGTGAACGACGCCTGAGTTTGAACTTCCTTTATTTCCTGTATTTTCTTATGTAACCAAAGCCATAGACAGCTAGCTCTGCAGTGAAACCAAGGGACACATTCAAGGTCATTTTGTAGTGTTCACGTGACCAGCAATATTTGCAATGACAGGCAAGATAACTGAGTAACTGTTCACTGGTGCCTTTTAAACAATCAAAGGCTACAATAATTACGAATTACTGTTGCAGCAGTATAAGCACCTAACATTTATATCTTTGTTTCTTAAAATTTTTCTTTTTTATTAGAAATAAAGTATAACGTGCAAACTTATGTATGTTTTTCTAGACTTTTCTCATGCATAAAGTATATTTTTTCAGTCTTTTAGAAGGAAATTCAGTTTTGTTGCGCTAAATGTAAAGCTTTTTAGTTGAAACATGCAGATGTTCCTACAGCCAAGTAATGCACGATGATGGGAGCTACATGCAATTTAGTGACTGTCAACAGATGAAAAAGGAAAAAACTAGCAAGTAGTTACATGGTTTTCTGTGTATAGACCAGTGACTTAATATGAGTTACATTTTTGGTGTGTGTGTGAAGAAAGAGTGTCCTACAGGGGGTGCTTGTCAGCTTATAAAAGCCAAACTCTCATTGAGTCACTCTTAATTCTTAGTATGGTGTTAATTATTGAATATTTGCCAATTAAATCCATGAGTAGCATGAAACTGTCCTCATAAAAAAAATTTGATCAAAACATTTTTTCTTATATAGGCTAGAGACTGGCCTTGTGTCAGTAAGCGAGTATACTGAATGTATAATATTAATAAAATATACAGACAGAGGAGGGTTGAAACACTTTTTGTTTAATGTAAAAAAAAATTGTAAAATGTGTTTTGGTCACGATGTATTTTAAACTTTGATATTATTTTCCCGCATTTATACGCTGCAGATTAAAATTGTTCCCTGTCAATAACTGGGTGAATTGTAACAACCTAATCTGTTAAACTTACAGTGAGTGTTACAATGTTCTTGGGCCCCCCACCCCCCATGCATAATCAACATATATATATGCATGTGTCGTCTTGTGTATGTGCTTGTATTTATTTCTGTAATGTACAATATTAGTATAACATTATACATAATAAATGTATAATATTGTTATGTTGGTGGTTTGTGTGATTATATTACTGCATGTAGGAAAAGGGTAATAACATGCAGTACACATATTGTTACAAAACCCCTAATAAAAATCATTTTAAGGCATCATTTGCAATTTTACAATGCATAACCTAAAGAAAAATATTCTCTCACTCTTACGCAAAATCACGAAAGGAGCAATAACTAAAAATGTACACTCCTTATGGGTTGCTTTAACACACGAGCTTTAAAAAATAAAAATAAAAAAGTGGTACACCTTTCTCAGGTTGTTAATTTAAATATGTAAGAAAAGGGGAGGAGATATTATCAAAACAGAAACTGCATATCTTAGGGATAACGCCACAAACACAGGTATCTGCATGTGATAAACAGAAGAAAATCTCAAAATATAATTTCTTTAAAATATCAGTTCTCTACAGAGAATTACATTTGTGGAGCATCCCAAGAGGTAAGACTTTGTTCAGAGTTTAGATAGGTAAGTGATAATTTACCTTTGGTCTTTGTAGTTTTTGGAAATCTAGCTACTTCTATTTCTGGTTTCATTTGGACATTTTAGTGTGCAACTTCAATAAACTTCGTTTACTTTTTCTCCATCACCATAGTGGCTGTGCTACTGCTCTAACAAAGGTCTTCAACATGTCATAACCAGGTACTGAAGTTTTATTAAAATAGTTTAATAGTAATTATTTAAATGACCTTTAATTATTCAGTTCACAGGCAGTTTTACTATGCCAGTTTTTTTTAAACATGACCTACACACCCTACTACTAGGTGATTTATCTTGTGTACTTGTTTGAATGCCCAAGATTAATTTTTCAATATAAAAATTAAGATCAAGAAGATGGAGGAATGGAATGTGCAATGACATGTTTGACCACATTCTATAGACGTTATGAGTATGTTTTGTTTTTTTTTTGGGTTTTTTTTGTATGTCGCCTCTCTGTGTCTTAAGCTTTCTTTTTCTTGTTTTCTTTGCTGTATAAATGCGTCACTGAATAGGTATAATGACACCTTTTAAGCAACAAGTTCCACATTGATCAGAAAAGGCATTGATCCTGAAAGTAGGCCTTATGATAGCTTTGTTGGATGAACAGACAAAATTAAAGTGGTTATTCACTGAAAACCATACCAACCACTTTGGTATTTCTTTCACATTAGTGTAGATTGTAAAGATGGATGTCTGTGGTCTGAAACCCAGATATGTCTGGTCATTCAATGATTCAGACCACAAGAAAATTGATACCAGAGCAACACAGTTTTACTGAATATTGTCCACCAAAACCAACTGAAAACCAACATCCAAATTTCATGTCTCAACCAGAAGTTCCTTATCCGGCTCCTCCAGCCACACAACTTCAATCTGAGAATCAACCACCTCCAGTTCAGGCGGTCTTGAATCCGTCTGGCCCAAGTAATCCAGCACCTGACCAGGCTCAGCCACATGGAGGTAAACGTACAATAAATGTACCTTTGAGTGTTGTGTAATGTTTTGATTTTCATTGAAGGAAATTAAACTTAACAACATTCAACTAAATCAGTGATGAATGATCCAAACACATCAGCTAAACAAAAGCTGTACTTCTCAAAATGTGCAAACTAACAGTTATAGTAGATCAAACAGAAAAAGTGCTGGTATTTACTAAGTTTTCTCTCTCTTTATTAAATATTGTCTTAAACTAGGTTGTCCAGCCCAAAATGGCCTTCCAAATGCATTGCCTCAGTCAGAAGGTCCTGCACCAGCTTCTCCAGCCCCAGGACTCCAGAGAGACGACCAGCCACCTTTGAATCAGTCTGAACCAATTTATGAAGTTGTTCTCGAGGGAACACACAAACATGTGTATGTATATCTGATTCTTATATCATTTTAATTTTCTAAAGTTGTAAGGAATTTAAACTAAGCTACATGAAAGTTAGGCTGTAAAAAAAATTACTTTCCTGTTGTTCAATAATCCAGATTGCATACACAAATACATTCAAATAGTGGTTCAAACAGATGAATTTATGTCACTATACTAGCTAGAAAGCTTAAGGTTTTCACTCTCTTTAAGGTCCTGATCCGGCTCCTCCACCTGCTGGGCCTCAGCCAGAGAATCAACCACCAGTTCAGCTAGTCATGAATCCGTCTGTTCCAATTAATGCAGTGCCTTACATGGTTCAGCCATATAAAGGTAAACATACAATAAGCGTATATATCTGAGTGATGCATAACATTTAGATGTTCAAATGTTTTAACTAAAAGGCTCTGTTTTTCAAATTAGACAGTAAAAGTTCATATTTTCAAATACAATATAACATTAATACAAATGGTGGCACATAAAGATGAATTGTTATGTCACTGTACTACCTTGACTATTAGAACATTCAATGTTTTCACTTTCACTCTCAATTTTTGTCTTAAACTAGGCTATCCAGTCCAAACCTACCCTCCAAATGCCATACCTCAGACAGCAGGACCTGTACCGGTTCCTCCAGCCGCAGGCCTCCAGCCACAGAATCAAACACTTCCAGTTCAAACAGTCATAAATCCATCAGGTCCAAGTAATCCAGCACCTCACCAGGTTCAGTCCAATACAGGTAAACACAGAATAAATGTATGTTTGAGTAGTTTGTATTGTAATATTTAGATGTTCAGATGTTGTAAAAAAATATATATATATTACCATTGGAATGTCATAAGGAAATGAACTAGGTTATAAAATCTAAAAAGTTAATTGTTTTCACACTTTTGATTATTGTCTTGGTTATCCAGTCCAAAACTACCCTCCAAATGCCATACCTCAGACAGCAGGACCAGTTCAGACAGCCATGAATCCGTCTAGTCCAAGTAATCCAGTACCTCACCAGGTTCAGTCATATAAAGGTAAAAAAAAAAAAAAAAGTATGTTTGAGAAATTGAAATATTTAAATGTTCAAATGCTATAAAAAACATTATTATTATTTAAATGTCATAAGGAAATTAACAAGATTATTAAAACCAAAACGTTTATGGTTTTCACACTTTGGGCCAGGTTTACTAACAGCTTGCGCCAGCGCAAACAGTCTTTTGGCATTAAAATAGTAGCCTACTTTCAGGATTTACTAAAGATGTGCAGTGAAGAATTAGTGCTGAAAAGGCATGGACACGGTTATTTTTGCACCTGACCTTATTGAATATGCATTTGTAGTAGTTTCCCTTTCAGATGCAAAATTTATGGGAGGAGAATATTAAAATGAATCACGCAACACGATTTACTAGCGTTTGTGCTCATCAAATTACTGCTATTTGCACCATTATTTAACGGACAAAAAAAGCATGTCTTAAAGCAGGAGGTAATTTGTAGATTGCCTCTTAGTAGATTGCCTGTTTAATAAATCTGGCTCTTTATTGGTTATTATCTTAAACTAGGCTATCCAGTCCAAAACTACCCTGCAAATGTCATCCCTCAGACAGCAGGACCTGGACCAGTTCAGACAGTCATGAATCCGTATAGTCCAAGTAATCCAGTAACTCACCAGGTTCAGTCATGTGCAGGTAAAAAAAAAAATGTAATAACAATAATAAGTATTTGAGAAATTTGAAATATTTTGATATTGAAATGTATTAAAAAAATTTATTATTGGAATGTCATTGGAAAATTAACTAGACTGTTAAAACTAAAAAGTTCATGGTTTTCACACATTGTTGATTATTGTCTTAAACTTGGCTATCCAGTCCAAATGCCTCAGCCAGGACAGCACATATCCGCTTATCCTGTGGGAGGTTATGGAGTACCTGGGCAGGTTCCTCAACCTGCAGGGCTCCAGCCAGGCAATCATCCACCTCCAGTTCAGACAGCCATGAATCGGTCTAGTCTAGGTAATCTACACCAGGTTCAGTTATATGCATGTAAAAAGAATACATTTATATGTGAATGACATATTCAGATGTTCAAATGTTCAACTAAAACGAAGGCCTTTTTCTCATATACAATAAAAGTTAACATTTTCAAATGTACTTTGTTGTCTCTTTTGTTAGTCTAGGAACAAATGAGAACATCAATACAAATAAGGACACAAATCAATAAAAACATAAATGTTGGTTATTGTCTTAAACTAGGTCATCTCGTCCAAATCAACTTTTCAAATCCCACGCCTCAGTCAGAAGTCATAGAACTTCAGTCAGTGAATCAATCACCTCCAGTTCAGCCAGTCTTGAACCGGTCTGATCCAAGTAATCCAGCAACTCACCAGGCTCAGCCATATGCAGGTAAACATATAGTGTTATATAATATTTAGATATGCAAATGTTACTTATTTTAATGTTGGAAGCAAATTAGGCTCAACAACATAAAATTAAATCAGTTATGAACAAACTAAACAGCTCAACTTGTACTTCTCAAAACAGACTATGAAGTTAATATTTTCCTATGTACTTTGTTGAATAGTCTGGATGTATTTAATGAACATTAATGCTGTAAAGACAATGCAAGGCTAATGAGGGTGTATCTTCATCCTCCTCACAAACGTCTCTAGCACCTGCAGTTCCACCACCAGTTCTACTTTTCGGAGTACCTCCCGGTCTCGAGTACCTTACTCAGGTAGGCTTTTCAGTACTTCTCTTGTTCTATCAATACATCTTTCTGGAAGTATGATATCTGGTCACTGCCTGCTATTTCAGGTTGATCAGATACTTGTTCACCAAAAAATGGAGTGCATAGAGAGTGAGTCTTCTTCTCTTAGTCCTTTCTTGTTTGTTTTTTATTAAGTGTGTTAGAGCACTGGCAACGCTTGAAAGCATTTCTTTTAACACTCTAAAAAATTGCATACATGTTTAAACCTAAGAGATGTTTTAATCTGACAAACTTTGATCAAACTTGTCCACAGTGCTTACTGGCTTTGAGACTAACAACCAGTATGAGATCAAGAACAGCATCGGACAAGAGATCTACCACGCCAAAGAAGAGAGTGACTGCTTTATACGCAATTTCTTTGGTCCAGCACGCTGTTTTAAAATGCATATTACAGACAACATGGGTCAAGAGGTCATTCAGATGCATAGACCAATGCGCTGCTTCCTGCAAGAGGTAGAACTAACTTTATCAGTTTTATCAAGGTTAATGGAGCAACCAAATAAAATATTTTAATACAAATGTTGAAAGGAGCTCCAACATACTAAGCAAAAAAAAAAAAAAAAAAAAAAGACAATTTTTGACCTAGTATGGTACATTAAGCAGAATCAATGAAATTATTTAGTTGATAATTTACGTAATTGCTTTGTTAAAGAATTGTATATTTTAGCTTTTATCAACAGTCACATCTACATGCTGTAATGAAGGGATACAACAAGAGATGTAATTCTCACAAACCTATATCTCAGCTCCCGGTTCATTAAAAAAAAAAAAGACTGATGGTTTAGTGAGGGATTGAGCTGTTTCATTAATCTTTTTGAATTTAAAAAACAACTTTATAATAACTTTCTATAATAGCCAAATTATTCATATTTGCAGCCACTTAAAATTTCTTTTTTTTTTTTGAAATTCTGCAGTCAAAGGTTGAGGATAGCAATTTGAAGGGGTAATTTCAAACTAATCTTGGTATCAGTGGGAAGTATCCTGTTCCTTGTTAATTTACTCGTTAGTCCCCTCGTTTAGTTAGTGTATTTAAAGAGTGTTCGGTTCCTCTGTCTGAACGTCCTTTGATGTAGTTGTGTTCTCCTGCGTCTTCTCCGTCGTGTCATTAAAAGACTGTTTATTTTGGAATATCTGCCTCCTTGTGCTCCTTCGTATTCCTCGCCTCAGCAACCCGTGACAGGGATATGGTATGATTTAGTTGTTGAATTCTGAAGGACATGCTTGAAAGCAGCTGTGCAGGGATTTGAGCTAATTCTTTTTATGGAACAGTGGTATGGGATTAAACTGATTTAACATGAGATGGGCAGTGCTCTATTTTTAGCTGTTTTTTTTTTTTTGTCTTTAATTTGATAAGACCGTGTAGAGAGGACAGGAAGTGAAGTGGGAGAGAGAGTGGGGGATGGGGTCAGGAAAAGTCTGTGAGCTGGGACTCAAACTCGGGATGGCAAAAGCACTATATACCACGAGGTTATCGGCGCTGACTAGCTGTGTGTTTATACGCATGTGTCTGTCGTGTCTATCACCATTTAAGTTACAAATTCACATGCACAATTCTTTTATTTGAGTAATTTAAATGTGCGCTTAAGTCATTAAAGTGGAGAAGGATTTGGCATTGCTATTAAGAATTCAGGAAACTATAAATTTCTATTCAGTGCTCTGAACTACCTGTCACTCCAAGGTGCCTTAAATAACTTAGGTTGTCTGTCTACTAATTTCACACATTTTGGCATACTTTCTTTTCTTGTTTATTAATTGATGTGGCTTTTCCACCCTCAGATTGAGATACAGGCTCCCCCTGGAGTAACCATTGGCTTTGTGAAACAGGAGTGGTCCTGCTTTTTACCTAAATTCTCCATCCTGGGCCCCAGTAATGAAGTACTACTGAAGATCCAGGGACCCTTCCTTCTATTCAAATGCTGTGGTGACATTAACTTTGAGGTAACATTTATTTAAGGCTAGATGACAGCATAATTTTTTAGACTTAAACAAATGTTAAGGTGTTTTGCAATTGATGTTAAGAAGGTCTGTCTTTAGGTAAAAGGCATGATGGTTGAACAGTCTATTGGTCAAATCACAAAACAACGGAGTGGTTTCCTTAAGAAATGCATCAGTGATGCCACCAACTTTTGTATCCAGTTCCCTCTGGACATGGATGTTAAAATGAAGGCTGTACTTTTGGGTGCTTGCCTCCTTATTGTGAGTATTAAGCAAATGATTTTGGTGATTCATAGGACATTGCAGTCTAGCTGTAAATATTGTATGCTAGGAAAGTTTATTCAGAGCTGATATTTTTAACTGTTTTGGAAATGACTTGGCACTGAATACTATGAAATTACATAAATTAATAAAATATATCAATAGTATGCAGTTTTGTTATATGTAGTAGTAGTAGTGATTCTTGTTTGGGCTGATCTCTCTTCATTCTCTCTCCTTTTTTCTCATAGGACTTCATGTTTTTTGAAAAAGGTGGAAATTTATTTCTGAAACTATTAAAGGGATTTTGAAATGCCTTCCTTTTTAAAATGATTTTAAATGGGTATAAATTTAATAATATCCCACCCTTTTCCACCCTGTCCCTGCTTTCAACTGAAAAGTTCAGTTTTACAGTTACTTGCCTTTTTTGATTAATAGTACAAAAATATGTACCTATCTTCTTAATTGCATTAATGGAAAGAGATACAGAATTATTAGAGGAAAGACGCATATACAATACACAATGTGTTGTGTATATGATATATAATATATATGAAGCTTGTGTCTGTATAACTTGAATAACTTTTGTCTGAATCTTGTTAACAAAAGCCATTCATTGTTTTAACTTCAGAGACACTGGAATTTTGTGATTCCACTTGAGACACTTGAAAATTGTATAAATAAGATGTTAAAAACATTCTGAGAGTTCTCATCTGCATTCAACCATAAGCATTGTTCTAAATGTATGTTTCACACCCTTCTCATTTACATGGACATATTTATAGTTGAAAGTTGTCTTTCTATTAGCTGTGACAAGATTGTAACACATTACCAACACACAGTCCATTTTACATTGGCTTACACTATGTTGTATGTAAATAGTCACCTCCCTTTAATGAGTCAGTAGGGATAATAATAATAATAAGTACCTGAAGCAAATCCAGGTTTTGCATCTGCAGATGATTTGATGGATCTACGTTCAATTTGAGGGTGTTTGCTTTTCAGAGAGCTGCTCTTTTCTCTCCTCCCAAGCAAAAACAGTCATATGCATGAGTGATATGACAGTATATACCGGTGCATCTCAATAAATTAGAATGTCGTGGAAAAGTTCATTTCAGTAATTCCACTCAAATTGTGAACCTCATGTATTAAATAAATTCAATGCACACAGACTGAAGTAGTTTAAGTCTTTGGTTCTTTTAATTGTGATGATTTTGGCTCACATTTAGTAGTGAATTAGTGGGTTTTTGTTAAATGTGAGCCAAAGTCATCAAAATTAAAAGAACCAAAGACTTAAACTGCTTCAGTCTGTGTGCATTGAATTTATTTAATACACGAGTTTCACAATTTGAGTTGAATTACTGAAATAAATGAACTTTTCCATGACATTCTAATTTATTGAGATGCACCTATACTGGTGTCATCATAGAGAAAAATGCAAAACAAACAGGCAACCTTTGTCAAGATAGAGAAACCTACACACATAAATGAACTCATGGGGCCTCATCTGTCCCCTCCCTTTCCTATCGTTACGGAACAACATGGAGCGGAATGTTTTTGTTCTTTTAGTTCTAAATTCCTCTTATAGTGAATTTCAGCACTTTCAGCACACATGCACTGTTAGGACATTTTAAAATTGGATTGTATTTTGTGGAACAACTATAATGGCATGAAGAACTGCTAACATTCATTTGATTAATTGTTCACTGTGCATTTTTCAGGTTTCACAGTCATAGGATTTCTTATGTCCAACAAAAAAATTAAAATGTATTAAAATGTGGGCTTAACTTCTGTTACAAATTGTACTTTCACAACAAAATGCCCAAGGAACTAATGTCTTTTACAACAACATTCTATGAACCATCAAGAGAAGAGTTTTGAAGCAGTCAGCTGAGCTATCTCTTTTTAAATGAAACATAGGTACTCTTTAAAAACAGGAAAAGATTTTAGCCTTTTATGCCATAAAAACAAATTAAACCATCCAGTCAGGACCCAGTACAATCATGTTAGACGGTCAAGGGCTACATAACATAAGAAGCCAACAAGATATACTAGTTCTTGTCCAACCTGTTTACTTACATTACAACCCCTTTACTAGATTTTGCAATCTTCAGGGTTAAATGATTATCAGACACAAGTCCAAATATCTATCTAATCCTCACTGATGTGTATGATAACTCTGAAGAGTAAATGTAACTGATAGCTATCTCTTCATTGCATGAGTGGATGTTCTTACAGCACCTTCGCATCTCCAAACAAAATGAATACACGCAACTGCTGACAGTTTAGACAGTTTCTCTTCCGATAAGGTCTAAGAAATTGTCTTAGTATTTGTATGACAACGGAATAACACGCTGCACTCTCAGAAAAAAAAAAAAAAAAGGACAGCTTTTGTACCTTTTTGAGAGTGTGGCATAGTTTTACAGTATTGTTTTGTTTTTAAGTGTCAAGTCGAGTACATTACATTGTGGGCTATAAGCACCTAGAGAAATATTGGCCGAGATCTTGTCTGCTCAAATGCCTCGGTCTGGTCGAATTTTAAAGACAGTGATGTTTTCTTCAATTATGGTTCCACTGTACAGCAGAAATATTGAAGGCAGAGCTACATTTGTATTCAGAGTCGGATCTACCGGGGTGACATGGAGTGGCAACTGTCACCCTAAGAAAAAGCTGTGCCCCACCTGCCACCCCAGATTTATCTCAGAATAAAATATATATGTAAGAAGTGTGCTACATTTCAGCAGCAGCGGTGACAGTGTATGGGATCAGATTCCCGCCTAAAGTATTGCAGTCACGGATAAAAAAAAAATAACAAGCGTAAAAACAAAATGTAAGAACTCAAGTGAAAATATATTGCACAAGATTTAAAAATGAAAGCAAAAAAATAAGCGTAAATCAAAAAATTAATAATGCATTTTTAAAAAATAGTAAGCATGAATCAAAACTTTAAACACATTTAAAATCATATTGCGCAAAATTTAAATATTCACGCAAAATTATCTGACTTGCGCACAAAATCATGTTTTCCTTCTATATATTTCTCAGTTTTTTCTGCTCTCAGACATTTTCTTCTCGTATTTTTATTTTTTGTATGCTTATGCTGTTTTTCCCTTCGCTCTTGTTTCCAGGTTCTGCTCTTGCTTTTCCAAAAGCTGCAGTTAGAGTTTCATGTAAATCAGGGCGGGTTTAAGCGTCATCATCGGTCCACTAGTTCTTGATTGACAGCTCCTCCTCAGCCAATCAGCCGAAGAGGGGCGGTGACGTCACTCCGACGCGCCTCAATCATTAGCTGCCGATGCTCAGTGCTCTGTTCACTTGTACAGGTGAAAATGGAAAACTGTCAGCTGGGAAACATCTTTCCATACAGGACACCGTTCCCTCTCGAGCTTTCACGAGACATCACAGAGAATTTCTCCGTTATGGGAACTCCTTCCCTTCCAACCTTTCCTGAAGTCCTATTGGCTCACGCCAGTCTAATGACTGGCCAATTGTCGCGAAGTATGTAAATCGCATGCAAATACTGACAAGCTGAGAGGCAGTATAAAATGCGGTGTACGCGACAATTACGTCAGAATCTTCTCCTTCACTTTGCTGAACAACCTAGATTATGGCTTATAAACTATTAAAGCTCACAGTTGAGGTTCGCTCATCAGAGGGCGGTGCCTGTATGGCCGCTCCTCTGCAGCGTTCAGGTGAGTATGACTTTTTCTTCAGATGAGTCCGTCTGCCCTCTTCAGTGGTGGACCTTAAGGATTCTGGTGATGAGCTCAAGCCGACTAAATGTCCGCATTCCTCTCACCCGTCGAACCTGCAGGACAGGACATCAGCCCGGCTTCTCACGTCCCCCTTTCATGGCGGAGCGGAGAGCCGAGTGCAGATACCGGAGCTAAGGGTTCCCATGTCGCCGCAGATGCCGCACGGCCCACTGTCTAAGCATGCAGCCCCCGCCTCAGAGCGGCGTTCTTCCGAGTGCGAAGCACAATCACTTGGCTCTTCACTCATTCACACGGTACCAGCCCCTCATCAGCGGCTGCCGTGTTTGGAAGACACTGCTCTCTTATTCACACGATACCAGCCCCCAGCAGCGGTCTGCCGTGTGTAGAGGACACCCTCATTCACATGATACCAGCCCCACTTTAGCGGCTGCCGTGTGTAGAGGACACCCTCATTCACACGGTACCAGCCCCTCATCAGCGGCTGCCGTGTTTGGAAGACACTGCTCTCTTAGTCACACGATACCAGCCCCCAACAGCGGTCTGCCGTGTGTAGAGGACACCTTCTCATTCACATGATACCAGCCCCACTTTAGCGGCTGCCGTGTGTAGAGGACACCTTCTCATTCACATGATACCAGCCCCACTTTAGCGGCTGCCGTGTGTAGAGGACTCCGCTCTCTCACTCATTCCGCTTCAGTGCGGCGGCCTGCTATGAAGCGCTTCAGTCGCGCACCCACTCAAACTAGCGGCCCCCGCCTCAGAGCGGCAATGAGTCACATGATGCTCCTGCGCAGAAAAGCGCGCGAAGGCGAGGAGTCACCTGATGCTCCTGAGCAGAAAAGCGCGCGAAGGCGAGGAGTCACCTGATGCTCCTGCGCAGAAAAGCGCGCGAAGGCGAGGAGTCACCTGATGCTCCTGAGCAGAAAAGCGCGCGAAGGCGAGGAGTCACCTGATGCTCCTGCGCAGAAAAGCGCGCGAAGGCGAGGAGTCACCTGATGCTCCTGCGCAGAAAAGCGCGCGAAGGCGAGGAGTCACCTGATGACCCGGCGCGCCTCCTATCAGCCTTCCAGATTTCGCTGGACTATTACGTCAGTTGTTCACGCCCCTACGAAGTGGTGTTCAACTAGGTCGTATAGCATAGTCACAGTCTGTAGTGACAGGTGCAGATGCTGCTGCAGCTCTGCACAAGGATCGGGCACCGTGCCTCAGAGCCGCCGCCCACACCGGTTAAAAAGCAGCAGATCGCGAGATCGAGGTCTTCTTTGGCGCACGGCTCATCGCAGTGCAGGGACGCCAGGCCCGCAAGCGCTGCTGCCCCTCGCCAGGAGCCGGATGTGCGGGGAAAAGTGTAAAGAGACCCGGGTAGAGGCGCCACGACCAGCGGGGGAGCCCGCAAGCTGTCTCAATTGTTCAAATTGGTGTGATGTTCATTAAAATGCATACATTTGCGCAAAAGAGCTCTATCCTCTTTACTCAGTCAATGTAGCAACGCTCGCCCCGCCTCAGAGCAGTACAGAGCCGCTGCCCACATGGGTTATAGCCGCGCAGCACTCGCTGGCGCATCCAACGACCAAGCCGCTGAAGCCGCTATGTCAGTTCCAAAAATGAGTGTGTGGAAACCTATTCCGAGAATCTCACGCTGGTTACTCTACTTGGCGTGATGGAGAGTGGGTACGCCCTTCTATTCAGACGCAGACCACCCTGTTTCAACGGCGTGGCGCAGTCTCTAACATTTCCTCGAAATGCCCTGGTCCTGAGACAAGAGCTGTGCAACCTGTTCGAAAAAGGAGCGATAGAATGAAACCCGGCGAGCGAGCTGGAGAGCGGCTTTTACAGCCGCTATTTTGTGGTGCCCAAGAGAGATGGTGGACTCCACCTGATTCTAAATCTCAGGCCCATCAACAGAGCACTCTGCAAGCAGGGTGATATCGCTGGAACAGATCCTGGCGCAAATTCGCCCCGGGGACTGGTTGCGTCCGTGGAATTAAAGGACGCGTACTTTCACATTCAGATAGCACCGCATCAGATACTTTCTGAGGTTTGCTCTCGAGGGCACAGCGTACCAGTACCCTGTTCTTCTGTTTGGACTGGCTTTGGCCCCGCGCGCTTTCTCAAAGTGCATGGACGCAGCTCTCTGCCCCCTCAGAGCGAGCGGGATACGCGTTCTCTATTATTTGGATGACTGGCTGATCTTAGCTCAGTCACGGAACACGCCAGCCAGCCATATAGACAAACTGCTTCATCACTTGGAGTTCTTGAGGCTATGTGTAGATATGTGTAAGAGCATTCTCGCCCCGAGTCAGTCTATAACGTATCTGGGAGTGTGCTTCGACTTATAAAAGCGGTGGAGATGCGCGCTCGCCTCTTTCGGGAGCGCTCGGCTGCCATTTTGTCTTCCCTGCACCATTCCAGACTGGGCAGTTTACTACACATGCGCCCGCTGCAGTTTTGGCTGAATCTCGAGTCCCTTGGACGGCGTGGACTTCGGTCTGTTTACGCATCGCGGTCTCCCGCGGCTGTATGGAAGCTCTGAGGCCGTGGCGCAAAGATCTCTTCAGCCAGGGGGTTCCCCTGGGCTTGCTGAAGTCACGTGTCGTGGTCACGACGGACGCATCGACTCGAGACCGGGGAGCAGTGTGCGATGGCATGCCAGCTTTGGGGCTGTGGTCAGAACCTCAGAGTCGGTGGCACATAAACCGCTTGGAGAAACTGGAAGCGGTGTTCTTCGCTCTAAAGGATTTTTTGGCCGCAGATGGAAAAGCGGCATGTACTGATTCACACCGACAACATGTCTGTGGTATCGTACATGATCACCAAGGAGGCGTAAGATCCTGTAAGGCCCTGTTCAAGCATGCAGCGAATCTCCTGCTATGGGCGGATCGTCCCTTTCTCCCCATCAGAGCAGCACACGTCTCCCGTCTCCTGAACTTGGGGCGGACATGCTTTTGAGGAAGGGTATTCCTCAAGGAGAGTCGGTTCGGATGATTTGGACCCGCTACGGGAGAGCGGAGGTGGATCTGTTCACTACGAGCGAGAATGCGCACTGCCCGCTGTTCTTCTCCCTGTTTCACTTCCCGCTGAAAGGGAATGCGCTGACATCGCACTGGCCAGCAGCCAGGCTGTATGCGTTTCCTCCAATCAATATATTGCCACTGATGCTATGCAAGATCAGCGAGGGGGGTCTTCGGTGATACTCATCGCCCCGAACTGGCCGAACCAGCCTTGGTTCCCGGACCTGACAGAGCTGCCAGTGGCGCCGCCCTGGCCGATCCCCGTTAGGAAGGATCCGCTATCTCAGGTGAGCGGCTCAGTCTGGCACCTGAACCCGGAGTTGTAGAGCCTTCATGTATGGCTGCTTCGGGGATATCAGAGGAGCAGAGCACCCTGCATTCTAGTGTGCTCGACACGCTCTCGGAGGCGCGGGCACCCTCTACGAGGCTTTTGTATGCTCTGAAATGGGGGAGTGTTTGTGAAAGGGTGCCGTGATGTTCATATCGACCCGGCTGCTTGCTCTGTGTCAGATGTTCTGCGTTTTCTACAGTACAGACTGGATAGTGGATCTCCACCATCAACACTGAGGGTCTGTGCGGCTGCAATTTGCCTCCTTTCGTTCCCCGCTGGACGGGCAATCGATCGGTAAGCACGCGCTGGTGGTGAGTTTTCTTAAGGGAGCGAGGAGATTGTATCCCCCGCGCTCGCCTTCAGTCCCGCCCTGGGACCTAGAGGTGGTGTTAAGAGCTCTTTCACAGCTACCACACGAGCCTTTGGCGTCCATTGATATGAATGGGCTATCTCTCAAAAGTGCGCTTCTTGCCCTCGCTTGGCTAAGCGCATAGGGGATTTACACACGTTTTCTGTGGAGAGAATTCGCTTCGGACCCGGTGACTGCGGCGTCACTCTCCGGCCGAGACCGGGCTACGTGCCTAATCACTATCTACCCCCTTCAGAGCACAGACTGTTTCGCTGTCTGCTCTGTCTTCTGAGTCATCGACCTCGCGTGATGCGGACACTCAGATGTCAGTGTTCCCCGTCAGGGCTTTGAGGATTTACATCAACCGTTCGGCCAGCTTTCGGCAATCTGACCAGCCTTTCGTGTGCCACGGTGGTTGTGCGAAGGGCCGGGCCGTGTCAAAACAGAGGCTTTCCCATTGGATTGTGGACGCTATCACGGCTGCTTATACGAGCCAAGGCTTGAAATGCCACTTTCACATTAGGGCCCACTCAACAAGCGCTATCGCCGCCTCCTGGACGTGGTCGAGAGGTATGTCTATTCAGAGATATATGCTTTGCAGCCGGCTGGTCTTCTCAGAATACCATCGCCAGGTTTTACAAGCTGGACGTTCAGTCCTCCTAAGAGTTGTCGGTGAGTGACTGATTCACGTTTATGCTACTTCTATTCATGTGTGTTTGCTGCCTCACACAGTATTAGTCTGCACAGCCCCTTATGCTATTGCTATTGTTGTTGTCTGCCCTGTACTCAGTGCGGCTCCAATGATTCAATGTGTAATTCGATTGGTGTACTATCATCATGTTTTGTGTTTCTGCTGCTTAACCGTTATCTCTGTGCAGCCCTTCACAATTCTGTGTTGTGTTGTTATGCTTCTACCCTGTTTCTCAGCGGAACATATGTTATTACTGACCAGATATGCAAATTTCGTATACCTGGGCTTTAGACGCTCATTGGCTTATCTCCACCTATCAGCTGCGAGCTCGCCTTCAAGCGTCGCTATTGGTGGGAATGGTGTGTGTGTGTGTGTTCTATCTTCGCTAGTGTGTTCTTGTACAGGCTGCTCGTAGCCTCTCTCACGGCGGGATTGAATATCGTTCCCATAACGGAGAAATTCTCCGTGATGTCTCGTGAAAGCTCGAGAGGGAACGTCTCCGGTTACTATCGTAACCTCGGTTCCCTGAGAGCGGGAACGAGACATCACGGAGGTCGCCGTGTTCGCTGCTCGACCAGCTAAGCGGCGTTCAGTATCCGATTCTGACGTAATTGTCGCGTACACCGCATTTTATACTGCCTCTCAGCTTGTCAGTATTTGCATGCGATTTACATACTTCGCGACAATTGGCCAGTCATTAGACTGGCGTGAGCCAATAGGACTTCAGGAAAGGTTGGAAGGGAAGGAGTTCCCATAACGGAGAAATTCTCCGTGATGTCTCGTTCCCGCTCTCAGGGAACCGAGGTTACGATAGTAACCGGAGACGTTATATGTGTCTGCCTGTCACTGCTGGACGCCTATGGAATGCCAATCCTGCCATAATTAGAAATAAATAAATAATTAAATAAATGTACAAAGAAAAGTAAAAAAACAAAAATAAATAATTATTTTTAATTTTATTTCCTTATTTATGTATTTTTATTATTTTTTTCCACATTTATTTATTTCCACTTTTATTTATTTCCACTTTTATTTATTTCCACATTTATTTTCACATTTATTTATTTCTACATTTCTTTGTCCGTAGGGTAATGAGGAGGGCATGTTTTACCTCAGGAATAGCAATCGAGCCAGAGTAGTCGAGGGGTAAGCTTTGAGGCCACAGTGACACACCTTGTGGTGCCCAAACCAAATACAAGAAGTGTAGCCTACTACATGACGCGCCTGTTGATAGTGTGTGATGAATGATTTAGATGGGCAATATGGCCAAAATCTTATATCAGGTGTCAGTGGCGTAACTACTGACAGTGCAGGCAGTGCAGCCGCACGAAGTGACTATGTTAATATAAATATAAATATTAATGATGCAATTTACAGTTTATAATAATGTCTTGCACTAATCTGTATGGCCGAAAATAAAGGAGTAGGCTATTTTAAGTTGTTTCCGCTGTCATGAGCAAAAAATCCATCAGAACGCGCCGGTGCGTTCGTAGGCCAGAGGGTTAAAGAAAACGTAGCCTATTTAGTTTCATTGGCCTATTTATGTTTAAATATTAGACAATAATATTATACTTATAGATAAATATTATACTATATAGTATATAATATCTGAGACGTTATTTCCGGGTCCAATACATGGCTGGTTTTCATGCACCTCAGCAAGTAATTGACAGATTTTTTTGAGTTTATCCCTATTTTTCCCATGTCTTTGAAGCATATTTCCTACATTACTTATTTTATTAGTTTTTTTTTTTGTTGTTGTTGTTGTTGTTGTTGTTCAGTCATTTAATTTAGATGTGTATTTCTATTTTTTGTTTTCTGCCCTTTTTTAATTATTTCATTTATAAATTCATTTTAAAAGAAAAGAGTAATAAAGTGTAGCCTACAATAAAGTACAATCAAAAGCTTTAATTATAATCACATTGCACTTGAATAAAGTTAAAGGTGTAATCTGCCGATTGTCCTGCAGGTGACTTCATAATTCTGTTTTCTTACGATGCACGTATAGGGATTTACGATTACTCCAGAGCACTCGTAGATCTACGAAGATTTGCAAGTACTACTTAAGTTACGATGGTTTTGGGATACGATTTGCAAGTCTAAGATGATTCGTGCGATCGTTTTTATGATTAACTTAAACTTAGATGCTTTTGGGAAACGCAGCCCTGGTGTCCGAGTCTCAATCAAATGCAAGCTCTTATCAGCCCCATCCATTCACGCCAAATGTGATTATTAATGGAAAATATCAAGTGCTTCCATTTCAGAGTGCCTGTTATTAGATCTATTGAAGATGTTACTGTTCATGTTTGCCAGCCCAAGACATCTCAGAAATCCAGACCGGACGATGTTTTACGGCCATGTCCAGAATAAAGAGTATATGTATCCATGTCACCCAGTATACTTACAGTTAGGGTGATATTAAATGACTTAACCCATGACTGTGGCGTAACATAGTAATGAGGGCCCCAGTGCAGGCTATTACGACGGGCCCCCTGGGCTGCACGGTTATGAAGTACATACAAATACACAGCACTCTTGTCTAGAAGGGAACCCAAAAGCTAATTTGTGTCTAATCTACTTAATTTAGACCACACTAAAATCAATATCTTATCAATTAATTAAGTAGGCCTAATTAACACATGTATTCAAGAAATTTATTAAAAACAGAATAATTACGTATTGTTTCAGCTGTAGCATTTGGACCAATCAGACACACATTTGTTCATCAGATTTAACAAATCAAATTAGTTATTAGATTAACAAATAATCACAGACCCCTCACCCAACACACATTCTGGGTGCCGGTATGTCTGTGGATGACCCCAGGCCCCCGGTTCCATAGCAACCAACCTGATAACACTAGTTTAATTGCTCTAAGGAATGCGGGCCGAGCAACACTCACCTCATTTTCCCTTAGGAAAGAGACATTAAGGCACATAAGAATGGACTCTTCTCTAATTAATTCATTGAAAAACCTTTCTTTGAATGAACACACACATCCTCAGGTCATTGTGTATATTTGTTACTGTTTGTGTATATTGTCTTTTGTACTGTATCCTGTTTTATGCATGCTTATGATAGATCACTAGTTAATATTACCTCACTTATATCATGTTTGATCTCTATCAATTCGTCTTCGGATGATCTAATTGAGAGTGTATCTTATATGTTGCTACCTATGCAACATATAAGTGCTCTAAGAATCTTTAATAGTTTGTATATCAACTTCCAGTCCAACCCCATGCAAATTACCATGCTCAGAGACAAAGAGTCGTAAAACCTTCCCTCCAAAGAGACTGGAGCCCATTGGCTCTTTGACCTCCCCAGAAGTGTGACCTCTATACCAGATAAAGCTCTCACACACAGGTCCGGCCCTCTCTCTTCTGCAAAAAGCTCTTCGGCTATCTTCTGATTGCTCCGTGTGGGCGCGCCCGGCGGGCCCCCAACATGGAGCCGTGGGTGATCTCCCCAGCCTGGGAAATGACTCTTGACCACAAAGACCCAGTCTGCGGTTCTGTTAGATCCTAAGAGGATGAGGAAGATGTGAGCTAGAACTCTTCTGGACCATTAAGTTTTTGTGCCAGGCTTTACGGCCTTGTCTTTCCATTCAATCAAAGCTCCTCGAACCGCAGCAGATCTCTTTCTTAACTCTTTTTCCACTCTCTACCTGGAAGAACATTTCTACCTCAGAACATCTTTGGAATTCATCACTCTTCAACCCAGAAGAACGTGATCGCGAGTCCAAAAACTTTGAAACCATCAAGACTTTTCATCCGAGACCGCATTCCGGACACAAAGGAAGTGCAAGTATAGTACATTTAACTAAACGAAACAGAGGTTTAGTATAAGTTATAGACCCCGTTATAAACGGCGCTGATGGTTTTACTCAGGTGGTTAAATGACTTTTTCCATAAAGGCATTCTCTGTTTTCTCTAATGGCTTCATTCATCCACTTTAGCTCCACTTTGTATGTATGCGTGAGTGTATGTTATTCGTTGTTTGTTTAGATTAGTTATGTGTGTTAGCGTTTAGTTAATAAATCTCTTGTGCACAAATTACATGAGTTTCTGATTCTGCCTTGCATATTAATGTCCCTTTACGATTTTGAACCTTGCTACATGCTCTAATGCATTAATAGGAAGGTATTTTCTGTGGCGACGGAAATATCCTTTCTTAGAGTTGATATGAATTAACACTGAATGTTCGCTGGACGAACAGATCAGCTGATGGCAATTTAACTCTGCTACAGTTATTACTGTCAGCCGATATAAATAATTGTAATTAATCATAATTAATTGTAATTATTTATATACAATTCCCTTTTTGAGCTAAATTTACTACACAGCCTTACTCAAAGGCCGCGGAAACATGGTGGGTTCGTTTGTTAATCCATTCCAAAGCCGACGTTCTTGGTTTTCTTCCTATTTATTAAATCCAGACAACTTGTTGATGAAACATTGATTAAAATTAAGATACAATTTATACAAAACGAAATTCACTTCAAAGAAAGGCTTTCTACAAAACAAAACTCAATGAAGTGGTCAAAATCATGTCTGACCCACCCCACGTCTCCCGACATATTGTGCATCTCATGAGCCTATATCTTGGTCATGCTGTTCACTTTTCATAATCAACATAGATGGAAAAAAAATAAATAAAATTTTATATATATATATATATTATTGTGTAATATTTAAACATAAATAGGCCTATGAAATTAAATAGGCTACGCTTTCTTTAACCCTCTGGCCTACCAACGCACCGGCGCGTTCTGATGGATTTTTTGCTCATGACAGCGGAAACAACTTAAAATAGCCTACTCCTTTATTTTTGGCCATACAGATTAGTGCAAGACATCATTATAAACTATAAATGGTCTACTTTTATTTGTGTACACTCACAATAAAAACGAAATCTTGTGTTTTTGTAAAATAAAAATAAAATTAATAATAAACAGGGTGCGCTTTCAGCCGTCTCTGCCAGACTCTGTCTCAAAGATGAACTGAAACTCAACGAATAATTATCAATTTATCATATGTATATGGAAATGACATACAACAAATAAAACAAGACTGTTCATTCTGTGGAATATTTTTAATAGTTTCCTCAAAGTATTGAATAGGCGTAATTTGCAGGTGGGACGTGTCCCCACGACCCCACCACTTTTTGCAACATCTCGCGGTGCCGCACGGATGTACCTAAAAGCAAGAAACATCTCCATTCGATAAGAAATTGGTTGGTGTGTGTTAAATAACAGGCGATCTATCGCTGGAATATGCTGTTTTTGAAATCATGGCGAGTGCTTGTTGCCGCTGTTATCAGTGCACAATGCGCAGTCTTCACACAGACGATCGAGCGCTTCGTTCTGGTAAAAACACAAAACAAAATGCACACAAATGAGTCCCAGCTCTTGATACACAATCATCGATGAACACTTTTGGTTTTAATGAGAAAAAAATATATATATATATGAGGGTGGATTAGAACTCAGAACCTCAGAAATTCTTGACAAAAGTTCTACCATCAAAGCACACGAGTGAAACATGCGAATTTATGTATTTCTTCACTGCTGTGAAGAATCTTGGCACTACTTACATTGCATTATTAATATTTTTATTTATTTTAACATAGTCACTTCGTGTGGCTGCACTGCCTGCACTGTCAGTAGTTACGCCACTGACCCGTGCTATAAGATTTTGGTCATATTGCCCATCTAAGTCATTCATCACACACTATCAACAGGCGCGTCATGTAGTAGGCTACACTTCTTGTATTTGGTTTGGGCACCACAAGGTGTCACTGTGGCCTGAAAGCTTACCCCTCGACTTCTCTGGCTCGATTGCTATTCCTGAGGTAAAACACGCCCTCCTCATTACCCTACGGACAAAGAAATGTAGAAATAAATAAATGTGAAATAAATAAATGTGGAAATAAATAAATGTGGAAATAAATACATAAATACATAAATGTGAAAATAAATAAAAGTGGAAATAAATAAATGTGGAAAAAAATAAAAAAAATACATAAGGAAATAAAATTATAAATAATTTATATTTTTATATAATGTAAAACTAGCTCCTGTTGTGTTAGTGTACAGATCATACCAGTTGCTTTGTAGAGAAGCCAGCCTCCAGATGCTGACTTCATTTTTGGGTATGCATCACTGAACAAGCTAGAGACCTAAAATCCACATTTAACTCAAGATTAGAAAATAATTATTACAAAGGTTTTTAGTTGTTGATAACTAAGGAAGGGATAGCTGTTTAATAAAGGAATGGTGAATAAATATACATCACCTCTGAATGTGTCAAGTCATCAGGCATAGAAAGATTCCGTTTTCCCAAGCCAGCTTGCAAAAACTGCACCTCATCAGCTAGTGAAGGGGCCATGTCTGAATTTTTGTTTAAAAGAAACACTGAAAACACAAAAGGTTTCCATAGTTTGTTGAGCTTCGCTGGTCTACTACAGCTGGGTAGCCGTCTCTTTGAACCACGCTTAAAAAATCCAGGGAAAGACCTTCAACAGATTGAAAATAAAAATTAACATTACATTATTTTTATTACATAAATATGTTTATTGGGAACACAATGAACCTCAAAATAGCCCCTGACTACTACCACTGCTCTAATTATAGTGTTAAAATGTATTATAAATAGGAAGTGTTGCTGTTTGTCATTGTCATGACTGCAAAACTGAAACCTGGCCATCTCTTGGTCCACTGTTTGACTCTGTCCCGAGTGCTGACCCTGCCTTGTGCTGGTTTTCCCGAGCGACTGGTTAAGAATTTCAAGGATGTTATGTACAGCTGCAGATGCACCAAGATTTCTGTCTTGCTGTAGAATAAAGACCAGTTTGATATCTGCACTACAATGACACGTCCTTGAATATAATAGGTATAACTGTATAAAAGAGCAAACAATCAAACTACATGACATAACATCAGTGCATTGCAAACTTGTGAATGACAATAATAACCCGCAACGAACTGTTGCACACTGTACAACTTTTATCGATGTTATTGATTACTTTAGTAACACGAACTTACTTCAAGGTGCCTTGAGGGCCCAGCTGAGGAGGAAGATGATGCCGCTCCGTGTCTCTCCTGAGAGCTCATCTTTACAGACTAAGAGATCTAAGGTCAAATATTATTTACATACTTAATAATATAAACAAAGCACGACGTATTGCACACAAATCACCGCGACAGCTTTCCAATATGCGCGCCACTGACGTCTGTACTTCCAAGTCAGAGAGCAGCTGTCCATCAAAAGCTCACTAGCCAATCAGAGTGGATCGCTGAGATCTGTGGCAACGCATTCAGAATCCACGATTTGCGAATCTTTCGCTGGTCTAATCTAACGAATCTTTAAAAAACATTAACAAAGAATGAAGCATATTTGAAGAGCATGTTAAATTTGTGCGACTGAGTTCATTTTTTTCATTTTCATTGTGTTTTTCTTCTTTTGTAATGGCATATTTTTGATCGTTTCTGGAAAAGTTACGTTCATTTTTATTGACACAAAAATCATTCCATACTCGGCCAGCTCAGAAGTCCTCAGAGAAATCTAACCCCGCCCGGTGTCCTGACATTTTTTCCTACCCGTCAGATTTTCCTACCACGATTCAATATCGCGTCCTTTTTCTCACGCTGAACAACAATATTTAATGTATCTGCATTACTGTAAGGGTAGGTTTAGGGTTGGGGTAGGTGTAGACTTTAATAAAACAATCTAATAGGTAGAAAAAATTATTTATTGTTGGTTTCCGGTAGCTGTATCCCTTCTATCCACAGCTGCGAATATAACACGTAATTACAGTATGTGCATTACTGTAAGGCTACGTTTAGGGTTGTGGTAGATGTAGACATTAATAAAACATAATTTGACAGGTAGCATTTTTCTTTGTCGAATTGCACTTCTCACTGTTTTAATGGGAGGTAGCAAAATCTGACAGGGTAGCACAAATCGACAGAACACCGGATGTGTCTGAGATTCGTCCCGTAGTCATCCGATTCTCCGACCGCCTGCTCCACTTTCATCATGGGCCTTTTTGTTATCCGACTAAACAATAACATGAAATCATTAAGAAGATGCCGCTAAAAGTCGTATAGCAGTTTTGATATCATTGTATTTCTTTCTAATGTTAGGAAATTCGAGTGTTTGTTGCGCTTAAACTTGCACTAAAACGTGATTTAGCTATACCATCCAAAGCCTATGTAATATTGATAGAACTGCTCGTATTCTTTAGTGATACAAGCTCAGAAACTTTTATAACCTTTTGAAGTTTTTTAATATCGTGTATTGACTTGGTGCCATGATGGATTTTGTTATTTATTTTACATTTTAAGCAGTATAGCCTAGATGATTACTTCATGGTAATGCAATATATTTGTGAACATAACTGTGTATGTCAGGCCATAAATCCCCAAAAAGCATGGGTGCTTGCTTTGGTGTTGGCACCTCTCATAGACCCCTTTGCCACCCTAAAAGTTATTTTCTAGATCCGCCCCTGTTTGCATTGTACCTCTTTGAAAGACTGGTCTTTCAAACATTTGTGTAAGAATGACACATTGTGGTTGTTTTGGGTACAGCAACTCTTTTCAGTTCTTTTCACTTGTACATCCCATTAAAGCTGATGAAACTTTACAGGGCATTTATTTGTTAATCAATAATCTTATACAATTTAAAATATTTTTAATGCCATGCTGTTACAAGAACAGGTTTAGCTTTAAAACGGCATAAACAGTAATGTATTGATAATTTTCTGAAGACGTTTTTATCTCAATGTCTCACTTGTCCTTGCAATAAATATACCAATTTGTACTTAAACAATGGTACCTGGAGTCAATATGTACATTTTTCATTACAACACTAGTGGAAAATGAGACATATCTTTATGGAAAATATTCAGCATGTTATTTTCCATAACCTGTTGTGTTTTAAATTCTAATAATGTATGAAAATCAGAAAACAAACAAATAAAAATGCATGTTTTTTTTATTGAACAGATCATTTATAGCACATTGTATTTACAAACTATCATATACATTTACACAGTTTTACTGAATTTAACATTTAAAATTTAACAAACCTAATTTATATACAAAATCTTCAAACTAACAATAGTCACAATGGCAACTGGAACGACATTCTACATTTAATAAGAATGATTATGCTGTCTTTCCAAACAAATAATTGATATCACAAATTTATTAACCAAACACCCATCACAGAGTCACTGTAGATAGTTTCACATTGGCAGTGGATGGAAACTTGTTCAGGCTGAGAAAATTATTTTGACCTCTTGACAATTCATCGATATCACAAAAGCATGAAATCCTCAATAACTATGAACCATCTTATGAGTTAACATTGTCTCACATTAAACTCTTTCTCCTCTTCTATCCAGTGCAGTTCTGTCTCTGTCTTGTCGGATGATGTAACGTCCTGCCAGCTGCAGGTCCCAATTGTAGCGGGCAAGGATTTTATGACATTCCTCACGAGAGGACTGAGTCATGTAATACAGCTGGTCTGTCTGGAGATGTAAAGCAAACACAAAAGAATTTAAGTACAAGTAATGCAATTAATTAATTGAATTGATTCACATTGAATAAACAAGGGCTAATTCTCTATTACCTTAAGTTGCTGCTCTGCCCGTACAGGATTCCAGTCGTTGCGATACAGAGCTTTCTGAACCTGTTCAATAGTCACTCCATGTACTGCCTCCTGAACCTGATGACCAATCAGCATTTAACATATTAGCAATGGCATTAAAGAGAAACTGTATTATTAAAAAATAAATAAATATTATCAAAAATACAGTAAAAACAATATGATTGTGAAATATTGCAATTTAAAGGAGCTGTTTTTTATTTTAATATATTCTAAAATGTATTTTATTCCTGTGATGGCAAAGCTGAATTTTTAGCAGCCATCGCTTCAGTCTTCAGTGTCACATGATTGTTCAGAAATCATTCTAATATGCTGATTTGGGCTAAAGAAACATTTCTTATTATTATCAGTATGTTGTGCTGCTTAACATTTTTGTGGAAACGTTTTTCTGTGATAAACAGAAAGTTAAAAAGAACATTTATTTGAATGAAAAGTCTCTTGTAACATTATAAATATCTTTTCAAAGGGATGTAACAATATATTGTCAATATGTAGCAACACAAGAATGCAACAATATGTATCATGGATAGTGATATAATGAAAGTTTAGACAGAATTAATTTAACATCAGATGTCTTCATGGTGCATCAAGTATGGTAAACCCAGAGGGTCACACATTTAAGCATCCATGCTTATTATTATTAAAAATAAATAAAAAATAAAATACATTATTTAATAATATACAATATTCAAAACTTTTTAAATGTATGTAGTCAGGGACAGAGTGCAGGCATATGTGTCTAACATAATTCTGTATTTTTAGCTAAGCAGAATCATGAATTTTTATATTCCTTAGAGAATATTGCTATTCATTCCTTATGTAGTACCAAATTTATTAATAGCATTTTAATTAACAGTACTTTTTGTTAGCTGTTTATCATAAATCTATCTATTCCATATTAAATTATAGTAAGTGTTAAAGTATAGCGAGATCAGTATAATGTATCAAACCGAATTGTGAAATAAGTATATATACACACACATAGACACACACACTAATATGTCAGTCTATTCTACTGTTATAAGTACTGAAAACACTTTTACAAGATAGACCAAAATTGTTGGACATGAGGAAATCTGCATACTTGTGCTATGACTGCTTCCTTGTCAACTTGTGGCGGATATCTCTCCTTTGCCTTCTCCCGCTCTCTCTCTTTCTCTTGCTCTTTGTTTCTCTCCTTCTCTTTCTCAGGGCCATCATCTAACTGAGGGCTTGATTTGGCCAGATGTGCCATCCTGGCAAGGTTGCTATTCCCTAAACACTGCTGCGGTGGTTGGAACTGGAACTGTAGCTGTGAATGAGTTTGAGGGGCCCAGCCCGCTGGGTTTACTGGTCTCCGATCCTGGATCATCATCTGGGGTTTGACGCATTTGAAGCCAGTGTTTGGTGGGCTGATGCATTTGAAGTTAGGGGGTGGTGGCCGTGCAGGTGGGATGACAATAGCATCACTAAACCTGCGTGGATCTTGCATTAAATTACTCTGCATGAGCCTGCGTGGGTCGGCTCTCTGAGCTGCATTCCCACCAGGACCTCGACCTTTGTCCTGTGGATCACCAAGGACAGACTCCAGACTCCTTGAGATGCCTGAAGATTAAGAGTAAGACAGAATGAGACTGGATACATTATCACATGATCCTTCAGAAATCATTCTAATATGCTGATTGGGTGATCGAAAATCATTTCTTATTATTTGCAGAAATTGTGATTTTTATTAGGATTCAGGATTCTTTGATGAATAGAATGTTTAGAACATCATTTATTTGAAACAGAAATCTTCTATAACAATGTAAAAGTCTTTACAGTTACTTTTGATCAATTTAATGCATCCCTTATGAATAAAAAAAAAAATCTTTCAAAGAAATCTACTAACCTCTAACTTTTGAATGTTAGTGTATGTGAACAAGACATTAACCTCTTTTATAGTAAATTCAGGCCTTGAATAATACTCAAATGATAATGTGTGAAGTTTGTTTAAGTTCTAACCTGCCATTTTCTTCAGATTGGAGCCTTCCTTCTCTCTTGTTAATGGAATCCTCCAACGTCTGGAGCTGAAAAGTACACAGAAAATGGCAAAAGTCACACAAACAGTCTAATTAGAGTGACATCCATCTGTTTAGTGAATTCAAAGCTTATAGTTTATAACTTAATTTAAAACGTCACTCACTCATCGATTCGTTCTGGGTTGCCCCAGCTGCGTGCTGGGTCAGTGTCTCCATGGCCAGTGTGATGTAGACTGCTTTTAACAGGGGAAGAGATCAGAGCCGGACCAGACGCAGGAACTGCTGCTGTGAGAACTGGGGCAGCCAATGCAGGGGGAAACCAGCCAACACTTAGAGTTCTCTGGTTTTGGCCCTTCCACTCACACATTTCCAGCCTACAACAAAACAGAAGAGCATAAATAAAATACAGAAATGGGCAGTCATTTTTATAGTTTCTGAGGATCACCACAAAGCCCGATTTAGCATCCCTACTTTTACTTTACAAATAAATTTAGATGCATAATCTACAGCACCTTTCCTTTTTTTTGACAACGCTTGGCCTATGTGCTCTTAATTTGTGCTCCAAAATTCAGTCTATTCTTAAATCTATTTTCAATCTGCTATTGCATATTGCAAATGCTAATTATTTTAATTCTATAAAATGTCACTAATGTTTACGTAAAACTGGACAAAGTCATTTGTACCTAGTCAATCTGAATCTGTTCTTTAATTTTTTAGTCTAAGAGTGGTTTGCATGAGCATATGAAGCAGTTGAGGTAGGTTGAGCTATGAATTGAATGCTACTATGTCAAAGGGAGGGGAGGAAGGTTAATAATTACCCACAACCTTTATCAGAGTGAGAGTCAGCAAAGATTTATTGGCATAACTGGTAACAACTTTTAACAAAGGGTATTAAGTAAGGAAACAGACAATATAGAAAATTAATAAGTTAAAGTTAATAAAAAATATATATAAATGAAAATAAAGGGAGAAATAGAATGAAAATTAGATGAAAATTAAATGAACATTTTTTTATTCTTTTATCTTGAATTGCCCTCAAACCCCTGTCTTACCCATGATCTATTACGGTCACTAGATCATTCGCCTGTAGAGAGAGTTTTCTGAGCTCTGTGAAGTCTTTCACTGCTCGAACCTCCATAGGCTGTGCCTGAAAAACACATTAAAAACAAAGAGACAGGAATGTGAGAAAAATAGATTCTATGTCTATCATAGTACATGTACACAATTAACACACTGCGCCAAGACTGGTAGAAATGCTCCTGGTTTTAAATATGCTTTTTGTAGCATCTATAGCACAGGAGGTACACTTGTACTACAGGTAAGGTTTTTTTTAATGCTTTTGATAGAAGTCTCTTACGTTCTTATGCCTTTATCTGATCATGTTGTGAATTATTATTACAATGAAAAATAACTGTTTTGTATTTTAATATATTTTAAAATGCAATGTATTCCTGTAATGGCAAAGCTGAATTTCCAGCAGCCATTACTCCAGTCTTCAGTGTAACACGATCATTCAGAAATCATTCTAATATGCTGATTTGGTGCTCAAGAAACATTTCTTGTTGAAAATAAGTCTTACTGACCCCAAACTTTTAATTGTGATTGTAGTGAATATTAATGAGATTAATGGGAGGCAGAAGTTTAACACTGACCTCTGCTACCATGGTGGTGAGCTGTGAGAAGGTTGGTCGGTCAGCAGGATTGCAGGCCCAACATTTGCGCATCACAGAATATAACTCCTGCGGACAATCTGAAGGCCTATCCAACCGCTCACCTTCCCGCTCGACACGATATAAGATCTATAAAAAAACACAACATGTCACTTAGTCATCAAAGGAAATAGTGCTTATTACGGCTGCAGTTCATAAACAGAACACAGCATTTTTTCACAGCAATTTTATTGCATCAAACCAACATATGTACCTGTCTGCCAGACAGCCCCAACCAGGGCTCCTCACAGTAAGTGAACATTTCCCACAATGTGACACCAAACATCCAGACATCTGAAGCGTGAGAGAACGTACCCACACGCAAACTCTCAGGAGCACACCTATAGAAAGTAAGAAAAAGGCTGGAATTATTATCCTCGACCTAGCAAGCAGGTAGGCTAATACTGACAACCTTTCTTTGTTAAGCTAAGTGTTTCTACTTATACTTCGATTTCTGGAATTGTACTCAGCATTCTGAAATAGCTCTTTCTAGTTCTTCAATCTAGTTTCTCACCATGCAAAGGGGATGCGTTTGTGTGCCGTCATGATATAGTGGTCCCTGTCTGGATCCAAGCCTCTCATCAGTCCAAAGTCTCCGATCTTCACTAGCTCTCTAGAAGCCAAGAGCACGTTCCGGGCAGCAAGGTCTCTGTGAATGAAACGTCTGGACTCTAGGTACTCCATACCTGCAGCAATCTGTGTGCTGAAGAGCCAGAGTCGTGAAAGAAGGTATTCTCGCTGTCGAAGACGCAGAGTGTCATATAAAGAGCCAAAGGGAGCCAGCTCCGTTACCTGATAAAAAGAAAGTTTAATTATGTCATCTGTCTTTGCATCACCAGCACTGCAACAACATTACCAATAACTACTGTTCAAACGTTTGGGGTCAGTAAAATTTTTCCATGTTTTTATCTTGGTAACACTTTATTTTAAGGTGTCCTTGTTACACGTTATATGTACTTACTATTATAATAACAATTAATTATGCATAATGACATGCAAGTAAGCCAAACCCTAATCTTAACCCTAACCATATAGTAAGTCCATATTGTTAATTAATATTTCTCAGTACTTAAATGTATAACTACACTGTAACAAGGACACCTTAAAATAAAATGTGTAACCTTTATCTCCTATGCTCACCGAAGTTGCACTTATGTGATGAAAATACAGTAAACAGTAATATTGTGAAATATGATTGTAATTTAGTTAAAAAGTTAAGTGACTTTTTATGAAAAAAAATATTTAGTATTTATTTGAAATGGAAGTCTTTTGTAACATGTTTTCACTGTCACTTTTAATACATTGAATGCATCCCTGCTGAATAAAATTAATTTATTTCAAAATACTCACCCCAAACTTTTGAACAGTAGTGTACACACTAATACAGTTTTATTTCACTCAAAAAATAAATAAATAAAAATTTAAAATGCTTTTTGTTTTGAACTTTCTGCAAGTTACATTTGCAGTTTCTGCAAGTTACACTTATTGCACAAGTGGTGGAAAGGTATTTCCTTTATAAGCGAATTAGTGAATCATTTATTCATGAATTCATTTATTCAAAGTCTTCATGAGAGTGTCACTGAATTATTCATTCAGATTTGCTCAAATACACTGATTCATTAAGGAACATGCAGCGGTTAATTCTGCTTTGCTTGAAAGTATTTTCGTTAGTGGCACACAAGAATACACAAAGTAAAAGGGAAATATTGTGTATAAAATGTAAGTTACTATATATTCTTCTTTATTGAACTGGTTTATAAAAGTTAGTATTACACTCGCAATCATGTTTTTGGTCTGAATATCAGCAAAACTGATACTCCTTTAATGAACAATAAAACAAATATGAAAAGAGAATAAGTCATTTATATTTACATGCATAAAAAATACAAAAAAATTGAATATTAGTACAGAATATGATCTTACAAAAAAGTTAAAATTACCATTTTAAGAGGATGAGTAAGGACAACACCAAACAGATGCATAATGTTGGGGTGGTCCAGAGACTGCATGGTTGAAACTTCCTGGAGGAATTCGGTCACCACATCTCCGTATCTGGAGCCGCCACCCCTCAAAGTTTTCACTGCTACAGTCAACTTAAAATAGGGAAAAAGACTGTTAGTGTAGTATTTATACCTATGTGTTTAATCTTCTAGACAGACAAAAAAGAACACATACTCATATTTGGTGTAAAGCACTCACCACTTGTCCAGTCGGTGTTTGCCATTCTGCTTTCCTAACTACCCCAAAGGAGCCCGAGCCTAGCCTGTCCCCAAAGATCAGTTCACTGTCCTGGATAAGACAGGGGAGTGCGCGCCCTGGCTCTGGCCCCTGTTTAACACCATTAAACTGCTCACTTCCCTCTGGGGTGCGACCAATGAAGGGCTAGCAGAAAATAGACCGTTATGATCATAGGTAGGCTAAGTGAATGAATAAAAAGAGAGGGTCTGTAAAGATGTAAAATACCTTAATCATCCACGACCGTGGTCGCATGTTGGTTTTGTAACGTCTGACAGCTTCCCATAATCGTCGCTGTCCTGTTAACAACAAAAAACCACCAGAAAACAGCAATAAATACAAAGACGTACTGATACACAAACCATATTAAAGGCACTAAATGATAATATTCACCATTGTAGGGCTTTAAGTACACAAAGAAAATCGAACAAAATAACATGATCTTTAAATAACAAACTGCTTTACAAGACAAACCTGGTTTACTAATGCCAATCTGTTCAAGATCTGCTTCTTTAACGTAGTTCAGGTGCTCAATACGTGTCACATTGAGTCCATCTCGCATCCTTACGTAGAATCTCTCTAGCTGCACACTAGCTAGGAGCTGGTACAGCCACTGAGTGTCATGATCCATCATTATTAGACTGCCACACAGCAAATCTGAGAGACAGAGCAACGAAATGAGATCAGAACAGAAAGTACAATAAACCTGAACAATCTGAGACATTCATTATTTTTTCTATATGGTCTTTTTTTTTTAAATTTTGATTCCATAGAACAAGCTCTGTACATCTAGAGTAGTGTATCTTTTCTGAATAGACACTACACGGCTGTTCCTTACAATTCAAGGCCTCACTAGGTTGCTATGGATGCCTGTTGGGAATTTTCTGCAAGCCAATGAGAAATCAAACAATCAAGAGACCTGAGCTGTGTTGAGAAAGCCCTCTTAAAGTCCACGGTACTCAAAATACTTCCTTTTTAACTTTATTCAGGTTAGATTTACAGGGATGGCACACATAATTAATTTTTAAAAAATTGCCAATTTAGCTGTTAGAGATCATTTTCAACTGTAGTTCAACTGCACATATTACCAACTACATTAAAAAATAAATACATGTTCATGTGTTTCATGTTATTTTTACTACAAGTACAAGTAAAAATACAGAAATTAATATACATGCTAACAAACAGCCTAAAAATCAAGGAAGCAAGGGACTTTATAAACCAAACAAACCACTTTTTTCAGTGGATGCCAGTGAGGAGAGAGGTATGTAACCAACCACTTCAGGCATGTGTGTGTAAAAGAGAATGATTTACCTGCTCAGCATGATTAAACTCATAAAGCAATTATGCTATGAATGACCACTGAATACCTCTCTAAAGTATTCTAACTTCTTTGTATTGGCAAGGAAATCCCCTTTTAACAATTTTATTCCATATACACAAGTAAGCAAAGCAATGTTTGGTAAGTTATGTTCAGAACAGAATAGATTTTTTGCCTGCCATGCACTGTGTCATTACCTTCACATGTCCGTGAACCTCCCAGTGTACAAAGAGACAACTAGAAACTCTCTGCACTCTTGTGTTTACAGAACCATGACAACATAAAGACCAACTCAGACACATGACCTTTTAGTGAATAATCAGCCAGTATGCCTCAGAAGAGACTGCTCTAAAACTATGGGGGCTTGTCTGAGCAGGTAACCTGAGAGTATCAAAATAAGATTCTCCAAGACTACACACCCAAAGTCCACACCCCGAATGACAAGAGAAAATGTAGACTCTGTGTGAAACTCAAGGCTCTAAAGTTTAGTTGGAAATATGTGTTCTAAAACAGGTCTTACATTTGTAATAACTACAGGATTATTGTACTGAGTTGTTAATCTGAGTTTGAGCAAATGTTTTGTTTTTATTCAAAAACTTATCTTCAGAAGACAGTGAAAGATTATAGAGCAGGTCATTTTCAATTCTAACAGGTTGCAACTTTCAGGCTGGTTTTCCTCAAGCCGGCTTGTTTGATAGATCCATGCCTCTGTTAACATTTGATACAGTTTCCTCTGAAACTGGGTGTGAACTGATAGATCAGACAGTTTCTACAGTATTATTGTAATCAAATGTGTTTCAAACCTTTTGAAAGTCTTAAAAGCAGAAAACAGTGGCCTTTTACAAAGAGTTATAAGGGAGTGTACACCCAGTGTATAGAAACAAATGACAGCTTCTGTTTGTTTGTCATGTTTTGTCAAAAGGCGTGACTTTAATCCTTCTTGTATAATTAATGTTAGAAAAGTGTTAAATATATGCAGTTGACCTATGACCGGGTAGTTAGTCACAAACAATATGCAGGTCATTACTACTAATTTCCTAATTAACGGCACAGTATTGATTATTATTAAGTAAGTATTAATTAATTATTATATCACAGTTATTTGAGAGATTTGTTAGTGTGTAAGGCTGCCTGGCCACTTAATATTCAGAATGAGTGTTAGGACTTAAATGTAAAATACTTTAATTGGCATTCATTTTTTCACAGCAGCAAATAACAGCATGGTCCCTCATTAATAATACATTTTTTTTTAATTAGGAGAGGAAACTTTTTACAAAATTGCATTTCAACGTAAAATAGGCCTAGTCATTTCAAATATGAAAAAATAGTCTTACACTGAAACTGAAACTACCCTCAGATACTCACAGATACAGTAGGAAAAACTGTATAATTCTAGTCTATATAAGCCTATATATACTGGAATATAGAGAAAATCCACTGACACAAAGGAAAGCCTTTAATGAAGTTTTTGAAAGCAAACTTACATATACTGTTGGTTTCACCTTGTGCTATAAATCAGCCATGACAGCAGATAAGGACGACTAGATACCTGGGCCCAGGTGAGTGTTTAAAGCATAACACCAAAGCGGAAATGACGCTCTTAAAAAATAATTCCATGGAAAATAGTTGCTTTTGACCAACCATCCCTTTTTGTTTAGACTCTTATACAACTTGAATTAATATATTGCTTATTTCAAAATATCATTCACTTTTCTTTGCAGAATAAGGATGCTACTTGCAGTAAACAAAAGCTTATACTTACAAATAAACGCTCGACGTTTTTCCGCAGTTGAATCACTTTCTTCAGCTCGTAAATCAACTGCACTCCAGGTGTAAGATGTCCATTATAAACCGTTCATTTTCAATGAGTGTCACTGAAACAGTTTATTATAATCCGCCGTGCTAGAATACAGAAGGTGGTTTAAATAATCCGTCTATCATTAATCTTTAGGTCATGAGTACTTCACAGTGAAGGCAGGTGTCGTTTAGACTGCGTCTGACGTCTCTCTGAGATTCCAAACCATTCAGTCTGAGTTCTTCTTCACTCCGCCTCCTCCGCCCTTAAAGCGATACTCCACCCCAAAATGAAAATTTTGTCATTAATCACTTACCCCCATGTCGTTCCAAACCCGTGAAAGCTTCGTTCGTCTTCGGAACACAATTTAAGATATTTTAGATGAAAACCGGGAGGCTTGTGACTGTCCCATTGACTGCCAAGTAAATTACACTGTCAAGGTCCACAAAAGTATAAAAAACATCGTCAAAATAGTCCATCTGTCATCAGTGGTTCAATCTGAATTTTATGAAGCGACGAGAATAGTTTTTGTACGCAAAGTTATTCAACAATTCGTCTCCTCTCTGTCTCTCTGTGTCAGCGTAGCACCATTTTGGAGAGCATCCGATGGACGCAAAGTGCGTACGCTACTCTCTGTCATCAGTAACAGACAGTCACAAGCCTCCCGGTTTTCATCCAAAATATCTTAAATTGTGTTCCGAAGACGAACGAAGCTTTTACGGGTTTGGTACAACATGGGGGTAAGTGATTAATGACAAAATTTTCATTTTGGGGTGGAGTATCCCTTTAACACCAACATTTCCCCTTCACCACCTGCTGGATTTATGCCATTTATTACATCATACTGTTGTTTTTCCTCCCCAGTTTTGACAGTCATATAGATTTTGATGTTTGTCTTCTTTTTTCCCCCTATTGTTTATCATGCTGGGCTCAAAAAAGCTACTTTTTTTCTTTTCAAAAAGC
This sequence comes from Spinibarbus caldwelli, assembly GCA_039654775.1. NCBI lineage: Eukaryota > Metazoa > Chordata > Actinopteri > Cypriniformes > Cyprinidae > Spinibarbus > Spinibarbus caldwelli. Next base: position 13,710,838 of record CM077221.1, on the reverse strand, counting down.
TACTACGTCCCTATAGCCTACCTGAAAACCACATTATTATTTGTATTCCCCATCATAAACATAAAATACTAATGCCTACTCTTTATAATGAATAATCCAAACACTGTGTCTATTTGTATCTGCTGCTGACATTTTAATTAAATTATCTAACTGGACAATATCATGGTTTTCTTTCTTTCTTTCTTTCTTTCTTTTTTACATTTTACTAAATAAATGATTAAATTTTAAATGTGGTGTGTGGAGTGATATAGGTTAAAGGTAATATTCCACAGCAGCCTTGTGTTTAGCTTTACAGGAAACATGGCCTTATTTTCTTGTTATTGGTTTCAAAAAGTCGGAAGCGCTGAAATAAAGGATGTCAACAATTGTTTAATTACAAATGACAATAAATGGGCTTGAAAGGGAAACTTGTAAATATTCTATTAGTACACTCAGTATGAAAGAACTCTCACAAATTACATGAAGCCCTGCATCATTAGAAGCACTTGAAAACAGAGACTATTTTCCCCAGTGCCTCTTTCAGTCATGCCTTTCTGATCCTGTCTTTCCAGTTTGACTGGATATTTACAGACTTTCTTCTTCTCACAAAGACACACACGCACACATATGCAAATGCTCATGTGAAATCATGTATTAGATTACCCTTAGTAAACCTAGAAAAATTACCCTTTGGGTATTAAGAACTTTTATTAACAACTCACTTCCTGGTTTTTGATTTACGATACTGTACATAATATAAATAACTATTGAAATAAGATAGTTTGGCCATGCTAACCAGTAGAGTAGTGATGATTCTTTTATTGTTATGTTTTGTGATCTACAAAATGTGCAAATATGATCCAGTGGATTGTAAAAAACATTAATTACCTTATAGTCTTTTAATGGTGAACATAAAAACGCATGTTACCAAGTACATATGAGATTCATTTGTTGAACAAAATATCTAAGAGGTTTTGGTAACAGTATCCCCCTGTTGGTTATGTGCATTAAAAAAGCCTCATTGAATTAAAAAATAAATAAATAAATGTTTAGGTGATTTTACCCATATGGAAATGAAACTAGCTGCATTGCATGGGAAAATGCTTATTAAGCACTATACATTTATACCATCAACCAGATATTTTGTGAATAAGCAGTCATTTTATTTGAAAATAAACCAAATACATAAATAAGTAAAAATCTTTCTATACAATAGTGAACCATATTTGTATAATATAACGGATGTTTAACTGCTGAGTTCTGAGAAATCCTATTAACTGTGAATATGTTGAGTCAACTGTGTGCTGCAATTGAAATGACTCATCATTAAGTTCAAACTAGTGCAATTTTTTAGTGCAAAATTCTTCCTTCGCATCATATTGTGAGTCAGGCCTAGAAATATGCAGCCTGCAGTTAACCATAGTGTCTTATGTCAGACTTGACACAGATGCTGACAGTAGCGATGTTACATTCAACACCGAAACTTCGAAGCTTGTATCAAAAAAACAACACATTTCACATTGAAGCGCTGTTTCGGAGCTTCATTCAGTTTGAGAAAAGCACGTGATCTATGACGTCCGAAGCTTCATTCGCCTGTAAACCACGTGACTGCTTCAGTATCTGGTTCAAACGAAGCGAACCTCAGTGCTGTTGCCTTTACATTATTATGTGTTAGCATTGTTCTTTTATTTATTTTTTAATCGTAATTTATATATTGAGCTCAAAAATAAACTTTGGCCATGAAATAACAGTCTAAGGACTGAGGCAGAGTTAAAATAAACAGATCATAGATTTAATTTATGAATTTATGTTTTATTTATTTTACTTATTTTAGTGCCAGTACACCGACACAAATGAATGACTTTGAAAATGAACATTATTTGTATAAAATATAATAAAACAAAGAATCAGTTGTAGAACCAGATGTGAAACCACTGGCTTTAATGGAACATAACACTTTGGAAGGTGTTATTTATTTTATGACCACTATATGGCCACAGCATGAACCGTTTTAAAAGCTTCGAGTAATGAACCTTTTTCTGATACAATTGTGTCGAAAACTTCGCTGTTTCAGAACGCTTCACTTCGCCATCACTAACTGACAGCATAAGAAAAGATCAAAAACAAAATGCATAAGTAGAGACAAGAGGACAGGCTACATACCATATTTGAAATTCAGCTACTGAAAATCACATTTATAATCTACTAAATATTTGATTTAGAAAAAAAAAAAACGAAATTATTAATAGTTTCTGTACGTTTCTTAACATAGTTCACATTTCTAATTTTTTATTCTATCAGTTTATTAGTAGCTTTATTTTGTCAATATCTGCCATTACACGAGGCCAATGATGTCATCAGTTGCGCGCGGCGTTGCTGTTTATGTTTTCGTACAAAGAGCGCGACTGTATTCATTGATGAGGTGAAAATCCTCGTAATGCACAATTTGGTTTATTTGCAAATTCGTGGAAAATAAAGGCGAAGCTGCCGTGTGTGCCATTATCTTAGACTGGTGTAAAACTGCACGTAAAAGGTGAGTGATATGTGAGCGCAACTGAAGAGAGTGTAGGCAGTTGTTAGCTCGTCAGCTAATTAGCAAATTTGCAGATGCCAGAAAACGAAAAATACCAAAGCAACCGTGAATTATAACGTCAACCGTCATTTGCAAAACACACTAAACGTGTGTAGTTTCTAGATATGAAATGGCTTTTGAAAGACTTCTTGGATATGAAGCTATATGAGACAAATTCATTTAGTTGTTGATACTAGCGTTTTACAGTTGCCCATATCTGCAGATTTGATTAATCGTATTTGCTTAAACGAGCACAGACTATTACATTACTTTGAGAATGCATACTGTCTAATAACGCTAATACATGCATTCTGTATTAATTGTTCTGCTCCTTTGATGCGTTTAAATTATAGTAACTGAGAACAGTATTTAAAAAGATGCTATTGTATATACTTAAAATGTCACAATAGATATATAGGTAGCTAACATTTGCTTCACTTTGCCAATCACCTATAACTGACTGATAGCTGGTCTTGCATAAGTAACACATCTGTAATATGCAAATTACCCACCTGCACCAAAAACAAAATTCAGGGCACTGAAATTACCATAATTCTCACTCTTGCAGGCGGCGAGCTGGCGCAGGTAGCAGGTTGCCAGTGGACTATGAGGGACAGCGGTGGAAGCCTGGCCCAGAACCGCTGGCAAGGGGAACTCTCCTTGACTGTGAGCCAGGAAGCCAGCAGTGTTGGGGGCATGGGAGGTGGTCTAATGGATCCAAACTCCCCTCCCAATGCCACCAGCCCCATTCACCTCAAACTAGGCCACAAGGAGCAAGTCTGGACTGGAGAGTACATAGAACCAGTAGAGGTTGATGAAGAAGCTGGATTTGACGAGAATGAAGAAGATATGGAAGAAGAAGAGCAAGATGAGGAAGAGATCGATTCTGAATGTGGTCCATGGGAGGAGAAAGATGAAGTGGAAGACTGGCAAATGCCATTTGAATCACAACCGCAAGCCATGCTCGCTAATAATTATCGGCAGCAGGTGTCCTCGCATGAAGTGGAGGCCAGATTCCAAGCCAGAGACTTTCCTGAGAATCCCTTCCAGATTCGGCTTCATGGACTCAGACAGCAAAGGCTGAAGCGATGGCGAAGACTACGGTCTAGTGCAAGATTACGCAACCGGCTTGTGCAGAATTGGAAAGCGTGGAGACAGTGGGCCCAGTGGGTCGGCACCTTAGGGTATCGACGGGCAAGGAGGTGGCGCCAGTATAGCCTTTATGCCAGCAAGAGACGGCATGAGCAGAGATGTGACATCATGGGCTCATCACAAACAGGTTTGGAGACGAGTGGACGAGAAACAGGTGAGACTTTTCCTTTTCTGGTTATTTAGAGAAGAGGTTTTCAATCTGGGGAATGGGGGCCACGTAGGAAGAACTAAGAGAAAAATGGTGTAAAAGATACTTTATATATATCTATTAAACTAGATAGATAAATATGATTTAAATGAATAATTTATTAAAATAATGTAAATTATATTTTTAATACATAAGTACAGTACTATAGTGAGTAGAAATAAAAAGGTAAGAATGTAACAATAGAAATTAATTATTTTCAAAGGGACTTCTTTGCACACAGTTGAAAACCACTGATTTAGAGTAAATAGAGTTATAGTCAAAACTGCATTATATTATATGATTGTTCTCTCTCCACAGAAAACAATTTTTCTGGTTTTAATGGTTATCATGGGGATTCTCAGTCAAGTTCAACAGTCAGTGGGGATCGGGAATATCTTTCTATGCCCCTGAAGCCCACCACTCAGAGGATGGAGATGACCCTTACAGAGGAGCAGAGGTCTTATGTCCAAGGTAGAACTCTTGTTCTCTAAAAGTTGCAGAAACATATATCCCATCTCTTATTATCTCTTAGGGTTATGATATGGAAGTATGTCCAGTGATAATATAGGAATTTATGCCAAGATTGCAGGTTAAAGTGGATGTTATATTTAAGCTATTGACATAAAACTGGTATTAAGAAGATAATTTTTACAGTTTTATTTGATTTCCAAATCATCCAGACTGCCTGTTCATGTAGACAAATGAATTTTAAGTTTAAATGGATAACTTGTTCTGAACTCTGTGGTGGTGGTACCTCATGCATGCATATATTTATTTCTCAGGTCTTCTTGACGAGTACCTTCAAAAGTATGGAAGTCTAATTCCGGTACATTCAGATGATATCATTGAGGAATTGCAGAGCATCTTCAATGAGGAATTCTCTCAGCCCCACAGGTCTCACACATGCACAACCTCAAATATACTCTTTTTTTCAGTTGTTTATGTCTTTGTGTATACATACATACATCTTTGGAAGGAACTCAGGTTTTTTTTTTTTTTTCTTTACCATGTGCCCACAGGAAAGTCATGGTGCAACATTTAATTCAGTCTTACCAGAGATCACCAGGGACTGCCATGGTGAAAGGGTTTCGGGTGAATTACAAGCGTCATGTTCTGACAATGGATGATCTCACCACCCTCTATGGACAGAATTGGCTCAATGACCAGGTGAGTTTTGAGTTATAAATTCACAGCACTATTTTTCATTATTCTGTTTTTCTCTGTGCTACTTAATGCACACATTGTTCTTTCATCTGATTTCTTAAGGTCATGAACATGTATGGAGACCTTGTGATGGATTCAGTGCCTGAAAAGGTGATTATTTTTAGGTTTTTCTTATTTCTCCTATGTAATTCTCCTATTCTGTCATATTAGTTAACCTGATCCTAGTTCAACCTTAGTAACAAAGGTTGTGAAATACAAATGTATCCTGCACTGTTCAGTAATCAAATATATAAGAAGTGAACATTTTTAAACACAAATTATTGAGAGTTGGTAATTCAGTTTTTAGTCGTTGTTGATTTTCGGGGAAAGTTCATTTGTATTTAGTTGTGTTCAGTGCATTCTGTTATATCTAATGTCATCTCCATTTTCAGGTGCACTTTTTTAACAGTTTCTTTTATGACAAGTTGAGGACCAAAGGCTATGATGGAGTAAAACGGTGGACAAAGAATGTAAGAAAACTGTAAACCTATTATTATTTGATTTGTTGTATACTACTGTTTAAGAGGCTACATTAAATTCACGTATATTATATTTTACATTTATAATCTACATATGTTTTAATATATTTTAAAATTTTATTTAATGATTTGATGGCAAAGCTGCTTAATATTTTTGTGGATTTTTTTTTTTTTTTTTAAGATTCAGAATTCATTGACAAATAGAAAGTTCATAAGAACAGCATTTATTTGCAATATTATGTCTTTCTTTTACATTTGATCAGTTACTGACCCCACGCATTTGAAGTATATTATCTTATTATGTTCATAACATAATTGTGTACTACCTAATGATAAATTTATTTGGGTCCATTAGTGATAATCCTTAAAGCAAATCAACAAAACTTTTCTTGATATGCTTTTATTAATACAAGTAAACATGTTTCAGGTGGACATCTTCCAGAAGGATCTGTTGTTGATTCCCATTCATTTAGAAGTGCACTGGTCACTGATCTCGGTTGATATTAAACAGCGCTCCATCACGTACTTCGATTCTCAGCGAACCCTTAATCGCCGCTGCCCCAAGGTAAAAAAGCCATACAAAAAATATTGTTTCATGTACATTCAAAATCTCACCCAAAACCTATAAAATTTCTTTGAAATTGTGTGTAATGTCTGAAATAATATAATAAATAATACTTTCTTAACCTTTGTTTTTATATTTGTAATTTATCTCAGCTGACTTTTTTTTCTATCCACAGCATATTTTTAAATACCTGCAGGCAGAAGCCATGATAAAAGAGAAGAGAGACTTTCTCATAGGGTGGAAAGGCTTTTTTAAAATGGTGAGTCCAGTCATTGCAGTGACTGTTACCATAAATTGCTACTTAACCTTTTTGTAATGTGTGTAATTAAGTTGTTTAAATGACAATTAATAGAGCCTCTCTATTTTTTATGTTTCAGAATGTTGGCAGACAGAATAATGACAGTGACTGTGGTGCATTTGTCCTGCAGGTATGTATATACACCAACTTCACTTTAACTGAAACAGTATTGAACATTTATAGCTGTTTATCTAGAGTAAAATCCAGTAAGCTCTATTAAAAACCACAAGAAATGTGTCAGAACATGTTGTCTGAGATGTCTCTTTTACACACAAAAGATTTACCTCTTATTTCTCTTTTTATTTTCTCCACCTCCACTTTAGTATTGCAAGTGTCTCGCATTGGGTCAGCCCTTCAGCTTCAGTCAACAGGACATGCCCAAGCTGAGGAGACTTATGTACAAAGAACTGTGTCATTGCAAGCTCTCACTGTGATATTTGTGTAAAGACTGCACAGCCAGAGAGAGATACATTTGTCCAAAAAGCCTGAGAGACTTCACACTGAGGATATTTCATCCTCGCTCACTTTTGGTTTTATTTTGTATAACCTTTTTGTTTGGTTTCGTACTGAAGCCCAACATCTTGACTGAGAGATCTGAGGTGATTAACGGTTGACAGCCTGTCTTGCCCTTGTGACATACTGCCTAAATAGAACACTCTGTTTCGGATTTAGCTTTTTTTCTGTGCATAAAGATGTTGCGAAACTCCTGATCCGAATTGTTGGCATGAGAGTAATTGTGACGAATCATGTCTGCAGTTTTGTTTTTAATAAATCGTCTTATGAAAATAATGATCTGTGTATTCATCTGAACACTTAAATTATTAGTCACATTTCAATTAAGGATGACATGAAATGGCCTGGATTTATTTTTATTATTATTATTTATTTATTATTAAGGGTTACGGAATCAACATGTCAGTAAGGTATTTTCCGGATACCTGTTCATACCAGTAAGCTGTTTTTTCCTCAAAGCATATTTATATAGACTATTAAATGACAGACTAGTAACACCAGCTGTGAATCATAAATTACCCACTTGCAACATTTATGTACAGGAAAACAGCTCTTGGGTAATATGGGAAGGGCTATCTCTGACTGTATTTTCTGGAGGTGAGCACATTAGTATTTGACATAGTAACATAAGGTTTTTTTTTTTTTTTTTTTGTTTTTTTTAATTCAAATACTGTTAGTAACAGTTCAAAAGCAAACAAAAAACTGAGGGGGCAAATGGAAATGTAAGAAAATATAGACACACAAACATAATGAAAGTACCTTTATAATCTATTAAAATGCCATTATCAAATTGGTTCTTCTATCTCATATACTGTTACTTTATTTTTAAAATATGAATTATCACCTCAAATTTCAGGACTGAAATAGTGGTTTGCACTTTGTAAAGTAATTGTCATGAATTTAGTTATTTTACTAATTAAAACACTGGTCATTTTAAAAAGGTATATTGTGGAAAATCCAAACGTCAAATTTCTTAAAGAAAAGACAAAATTATGGTTCAACTTCCAGCTAGGATTTTTCGTGACGTCTTCAAACAGGCACTTATAGGGCGGTATCAATCGCTTCTGGACCAATGGGGAGTCGCGCTGGGCGGGTGTATAATCTGACTGATCGGGACGATGTCCAATCAACGAGCTTTAGTTGTCGTCACGGTTTAAGTATTTGCGCGTTTCCGCCAGTCTACTGTCTTTTGTAATAATGTCGTCTGAACATGAAGATAGGTAAGACAACGTGTGCGAAGATTTTTTTTTTCTGTTTGTGTTAAAAGAGGCGATTTACTTGAAATGTTCAGTCAATATCATTGATTTCACATGATTTGTTTGAGAATATTGAATATTTGTCTTTTATCAGCGATTCAAAAGCTAGCATTATCGGCCGGTTTGGCACGTTCGTTCTCTCTGTTCCCGCCTCGTTCAAATATTTGAGAAAAGTGTGTTTTTCACCAGGTAGTGTAAGTACCAGTCGTTTTTTTTAACGTTATATCCGTAATATTTGTTGAAAAGTCTTTTAAAAGGGTTTTTTAAACGTCTATTCGATGTTCCGTTAGAATGCCGGTTCTTGTGACGCACGCGCTCGTTCAGTTCCTCGTGTGACCGGCACGTGGTCGCTCCCTTCTCCTCATTTTAAACCGATTATCTGCATTTTTAAGATTTAATGTCATGTACTTTACGTAAAAACTCAGTGTTTGGTTCCATGTGATATTAAATCTGTATTTTTTGTTTGCAGATGCGGCCCTAAAAATTAGAAAATATGTAGGGCACATGGCCTTTCCTGGGCGAGACAATAGAGTGGTCTGGCAGTGTAGGCCCAAGGCCTATCTGAGGATAGGCCTCTTTTATAATTAAAAAAATATATATATATTAGAAAGAGACTTGTTTTATTTACTTACTTACTTACTTACTTACTTACTTACTTACTTACTTATTTATTAGAAAAAAGGAAACTGTCGTCGGTGAAAAGATTACTAGTAGACTTTGTCTAGAAATGTCTTCATGTATTAGTATAATACTGAGTTGACGCACAAGCTAATTTTATACCGCATGTTATAAGAACTTTAATTTAAATGATCGATTATTGCTACCGACGCGTTAATGTGATTTAGTGGAGCCACGTTGTTAATGGCGCTGAGCGAAAATGGCTGCCTCTTGGTCATTTTACGAGGTTACGATCTCAGTGTCTTAAAACAAGACTTAACGCTGCTTTATAAGTGTTGCAAATGCTAAAATTGAAAATCGAAACCGGTGTGACTTTTACGCCCGTCGAACCCAAAAGAAAACGTTAGACGGAATGATCGCCTCCCTCGGTCACCGTTCACTTTCATTTTATGGAAAATGATACAATGAAAGTGAACGGTGACTGAGGCTGCCATTATTTATTTTTATTTATTTATTTTTTTTTTTAAGAACTCACAACTGTGGATGTGAAATGAGTTTTACATAAAAGCTGTACTAATTACAACCTCTCATTTCAGACCCAGAGACAATGGCCCTGAGGGGATGGAGCCAGATGGAGTCATTGAGGTTGGTGACTCTTAAAAGCCATTTCACCTACAGTATTTATATAAGCACATTGGATTTTTTTCTTTAATTATATTATTAACAGGCAAGAACCATTACTGATTCAGGGTTGTTGTAGCACCTTGTACGAATTCTGTCTCTTCCTTAGAGGAAAGAGTAGCAAACTTTTCAAAAAAAAAAAAAAACGTGTGGCAAACACTTAAGTCTTATAAGTCAGTCAGCTCAAGACAGTGAGAAAAGACTTTCATGGTATGGGCACAGATACTTGTCAAAGCTTGTTTAGTGTTGATTTTTTCCCACTTAAATTATATTGATAGGAACGTCTGAGTCTCTATCTAAAATTTAAATCTTTTTATTTTATTTTTTATTTTATTTAATTTTTTTTTTTGCAGAGCAACTGGAAGGAGATTGTTGATAGTTTTGATGATATGAACCTGCGAGAGGCTCTTCTCAGAGGAATCTATGCTTATGGTTTTGAGAAACCTTCCGCTATTCAGCAGAGGGCAATTCTCCCTTGTATCAAGGGTATGTAAAACTCAATTTGTCTGGCTACATTTTAGTCACTTAATTCTGGAATATAAGATCAGTTTATTCACACCCTTTTTAATTGAGAAAGGCAGTGTCTATCAGTGACACTGACCTATATCTAGTAAGGGCAAATGAAATAAAGCCCACCTTCATCTCAGTCAACTCAGTGCAGTGAGGCATAGACTGTTTCATGGTATGGGCACAAGCTGCCTTGGTACTGTAACATGTAACAGTGAAACTCCATGTGATTGATTGGCCATTTGTTAATATTCTGCTTTTTTCTTTTTTTTTGTCTGTAGGGTATGATGTCATTGCACAGGCTCAGTCTGGCACAGGAAAGACAGCCACCTTTGCTATCTCCATCCTGCAGCAGATCGATGTGGACCTGAAGGCTACACAAGCTATGGTGCTGGCTCCTACCAGAGAGCTCGCCCAGCAGGTGAGAACCATTACTCACTAAGGTTTATTGTAGCCCTGTGTACTGGTTCTGCCTTTTTATTGGAGGTTTTGGAGACAAGGAAGACAAAGTGTGGCAAACACCTAAGTTTTATAAGCATGTCCCCTATCTATGGGCAAGGCTGTGTCTGTCAGTGACACAAAGTCCTGTATCTGTTAGGGGCAGAGCAAATAAAGCCCATATACATTCCAGTCAGCTCAACACAGTGAGAAGACTGTTTCATGGTATGGGCACAGATACTTGTCAAATCTTTTGTAAGATGAGCATCATTTTGCAGTGACTTGGGCATTGGTTGTTTTCCAGATCAAGTTAAATAGTTGATCTTTTAGCTGTTGCTAAAATGTCTTTGCCTTCCTCAGATTCAGAAGGTGGTGCTGGCTCTTGGAGACTACATGGGGGGCAGCTGCCATGCCTGCATTGGTGGTACCAATGTCCGAAATGACGTTCAGAAGCTTCAGGCTGATGTGCCCCACATAGTGGTTGGAACCCCTGGCCGTGTGTTTGACATGCTCAACCGCAGATATCTTTGTAAGTGCAGTTGACAGTTTGTTTCAGTGGACTGTCCTATTTGAGACTTGTACTAGCATTTTCTCAACTACTTATTTTCTTAAGTTGTTAAATTAAAGGTTTAATCATTGTGCATGCCAATGGCTTGGAAATGATTAACTTTAGTGTTTATTCATTCTTTTTCAGCTCCCAAATATATAAAGATGTTTGCACTGGATGAGGCAGATGAAATGTTAAGCCGTGGTTTCAAGGACCAGATCTATGAGATCTTTCAGAAGTTGGCCACAGATACTCAGGTAAACTAATCCTTTTTGGTTTGGTTTTCTTGGTGCCCACACCACAGTTCCTCTCCTACCAGCTTTGTGTGCTGTGATGGGAATCGTAAACTTTGGTAGAGTGATGTAACTGCTTTCCACATTGATTGGGCTCATAGGTCCCTCTTCAGGACTAAGCAGCAGCTTACATTTTATATCCTAAATAAGTTTTTATTTGCTGTATGTTTAATTTCTAAATAGCTGATTGCTGGCATAGCGGTAAACCATCTCTGTCTTGGTCAAATCTACTGCAATTAGTTAAGATGATCATAATGACTAAATTTACCGTGTCATGTTATAGGCATCTTCAGGTTGTGGTTAGTGTTGACTCATTTTGTAAGCTGTAACTTAATCATGCATTTACCTTTTCCCAGGTGATTCTTTTGTCTGCCACCATGCCTCAAGAGGTGCTGGAGGTGACCACAAAATTCATGAGAGATCCTATTCGTATCCTAGTTAAGAAGGAAGAGCTGACCCTTGAGGGTATCCGGCAGTTCTACATCAATGTTGAGAAAGAGGTGAGTGGAGAATTTAGGGTTGAGAGGAATATTTGTATCTCAAAGCTGTCCCATTTGTTGTTGTCCAAAGTTAAAGTCATTTGTTACTAAAGTTGTAATCCTGTTTTGTGATGATCCCCATGCGTGTCAACTGATCCCAGACTTCCTGCAGTGCTCTGTGTCTGATAAGCGTTTTGCTTAGCTGTGCATTTGAGCCTGTATGACTCTGGGAATATGATCTTGACATTAGTCTGAAAACAGCACCACCTAGTGGCACAGCTGAGGATTTATATTTATATTATTTTGTTTTTGCTAAGCGGTTTCTCCCAATGTCTTTCAGGAGTGGAAGTTGGACACATTGTGTGATCTTTACGAAACCCTGACTATCACACAGGCTGTAATTTTCATCAACACCCGTCGAAAGGTGGACTGGCTGACTGAGAAAATGCATGCAAGGGACTTCACTGTTTCTGCACTGGTGAGTGGTAGTAACATGGTGACGTTTTGTTAAATTATACATCTTTACATGTTTTATGAACATTTAGCACTTTGTCTTCATAGCACGGTGACATGGAGCAGAAGGAGAGAGATGTCATCATGAAAGAGTTCCGCTCTGGCTCCAGCCGAGTCCTCATCACTACTGACCTGCTGGTAAGCAACCTTTCACCGTTACCCACAATTCTGAGACATCACACCAAGGATACCTCTTCCACCAGCATTCTGTGCTGTGTTGGGTATCAGTGTCTTTGGGAGATTATTATAACTGCGCTCCACTGTGCCTGGGCCACCAAGTCCCTCAACACAACTTATAAAGTCAGTTGACATTCACACTTGTTTCAAACACTTGCAAAATCTGTGCTTTTAAATATCTTTAGGTTGCTAGTCGACTGCTTTTGTTCTTGAATCTGTAAGTGAACTAAAGTGTTTTAAATACTTTCAGGCTAGAGGCATTGATGTGCAGCAGGTTTCACTGGTTATCAACTATGACCTTCCAACCAACAGGGAAAACTATATCCACCGGTAAGTCAATGAAGCTCTTTTTGTCTGATTTGTGCAATTCTGGCTGTTGTGTAATAACTGTGCTGTATTTGTATAGAATTGGACGTGGTGGCCGTTTTGGCAGAAAGGGCGTCGCTATCAACATGATCACTGAAGATGACAAGCGCACACTCCGAGACATCGAGACCTTCTACAATACAACTGTGGAGGAAATGCCCATGAACGTTGCTGATCTGATCTAAGACCCCCGCCTCGTTCTTTCCCTATTATTTTAATTTTTTCCTCCTCCCTACCCTCTTTAGTCTCATTCCAACCCACATCCCTTTTCACGCAACTCCCTCACAAATCAAGTACTGTTAATTCTGAGGGTGCGCTTTTTCATAAATCCAGTATGTCGGCCACATCACTCAATTATTCAGAATGAATACTCAATATTCCTAAGGCTCATTTAATCTTGTCTTTTTGAGTGGTGCCATCTACTGATCAAGAGGAGGCGTTGCAGGGCTTATTTGCATGTGGTGTAAATGTTAATGCACTGACTGGCATAATGGATTGAAGACATGCCCTGCTTTTCTTGATAGTGTTGGTTTAACCGTTTTTGAGATGACTGTTTACATTGGATTTGTGTTTTGTTTTTTTTTGTTTTTTTTTGTTGTTGTTTTTTGGTAACACAAGGCAAAGGATGTAAAATACAGAATTATTCATGTGTTTTATATGGGGGACTTGGACTCTTATTCCAAATCTTCATCACTGCTATCTTCCTTTTACAGAAGTATCTGAGTGCTGTAAGTTCTGCTTGAGGGGAGAAAAAAAAAAAAAAAAAAAAAAAAAAAAAAAGATGCTTCAGTTCAAAAGGAAGCTGGATTGTGAGAGCAAACCGGATTGTAAAGTTGCAAAATGCGGTCGTCATTTTCTCCTGGTCCAATTCTTGTTACATCTCGTGTTGTCCTGTGTGCGTGGTTGTAGCTTTTTGATTTTTGTAAATAGGCTTTTCTCTGGCGGGATGGGTGGCTGAAGGCATTAGAAATTGGCATGATTGGTATGGCTGATTAACAACCCACCATTGTATTGCCTCCAGATTTTCTCTGCATCAAAGTCCTATCGGGGAGTGTTGCTCCTACAACCTACCTCACCAAACTGTGTTGGATGGGTCTAAATATGTAAAGGACCAAACTGCAGTAGTAGAGTATATAGAGATCATTGTCTTCGTATTGTTCAAAAAATGCCTGTCTTTTGTTGGGTGGGTTTGGATGTGGGGTTTACATTGGTCAGTGCTATTTTTTTAAACAAATTTATTACAAATGTGATAATTATTAACCTTTTTGAGACAGAAGCCATGTATTAAATCTTTTCTACATTGGACTCTGTATAGTATTTATTTTAATGGTCTGAAATAAAGGTATTTCCCATTTTTAACATGCTAAGCTGACACTTACTCATGTTTAATTTACAGTAAATCTGTGGTTTCATCTTGTGATTTATAAATGTGAGAACAAGGATGTGTTCGTGGTTCCTGTCCTGGTTGAACTTGTTTCGTTTTTTTTTTTTTTTCCTTTTGAAGCTCAAAGTTAAATACCTTTTGCCTTTTATCAACATTCATCTAGTGTCTTTCATCATTCAAATGGTGTTTGATCAGATGTAGGGTTAGATGGTAGACATGATAAATGTTCAGTCACAGCTGAACAAGCCTTTTCTTTTAATAAGGTTGATGGGAATTACAATTATGTTGCTTGCTTACTGGTGGATCCTCTGCAGTGAATAGTAGCTGATAAAAACATCACAAAAAGTAATCCACAACTAATGTCTTGTGAATTGATTTGTTGAAGAAACAGGATGAATAAATGTTAAGCAAATCTTCATTTTGAGGTCAGCTATACCAAAGCATAATGCTATAAACCACTAAGATTTGTCATAGTACTAATAAAATGAATGTTTTGAATGCACAATAACCAGGTTCATAGATTTGTCAATAAATCCAATTACATTTTAACAACTAATTAATCTTGCTTGCTCCACAGCTAGCCATATTTAAACTATGGTTATAATTTTTTTTTTTAAAACTGATTAAATTTTTATGGTGATGTCTAAGGAATTTGTATAAATATATTTGAAAATATGATTATGTAAATAAATTCAAACATATGCAAATACTTAATAATAAACTATGCCATGATTCATTTTTCTATTGTGTGTAGTTTCAAAGATCTGCACATTTTGTTGGATACTTGGATGATACTTGGAAAACACTGCCAACAGATCACAACTACAGACAGAATGACCTTCTTGTGTTATGATTTTGTAATATTAACAGAAGCACTTTGCCGAATAAGTAAATGTTACATTAAATCTTGTAACCAGTGTTGGGGAAAGTTAGTTTTAAAAGTAATGCATTACAATATTGCGTTACTCCATAAAAAGTAACTTATTGTGTTCGTTACTTTTTATGGAAAGTAATGCATTGCGTTACTTTTTGGCAGGGCTTGCTTATTTATTTTTAATAATAGAAAAAGTTATATTTTTGGCAACTGTAAAGGCCCTTTCACACCAAGAATGAAATTAATAAGCCTCAGGCTGAAGAAAATGCCTCTGCGCTTACTCTGAATTTCTCTCAACACAGGGACAGGAAAGGTGTCAATGAATAAAAAAGAAAACAAAGTAACTTGCGTTACTTATTTGAGAAAGTAACTCAGGTATTTTCTTGTTAATGTAAAAGTAATGCGTTACTTTACTAGTTACTTGGGGGGGGGGGGGGGGGGGAAGTAATCTGATTATGTAACTCGTGTTACTTGTAATGCGTTGCCCCCAGCACTACTTGTAACTATATTCTCATTTGGGCAAACCTAAACTATTGCTTAACTGCTACGTTATTATATCATAATGCTAAATTTACTGTGAAGAACTCCTGAGATATGCACCTCTCGAACAAAGAGGCGAGAGACTGTCATTTCGGTTAACTACAGACCCGATACAGTCCGGCTATGTGTAACCCACTTCTAGCCCAAATAACCTTGAATCTGGTTACGTGTCGTTTTTTGGCAAAATAACTTGTTAGATGTATGATATTTCATCATGTAAGCAAAGTCAACAGTGATTGCAAGGTGTTTGGTTTCATTTCTTTGTAGCCACGTTTTGGCTCTAAATTGGACGGGCTACGTGAAGTCTACTTTTAGCCCACCCGGCGAAATCGAGGCAATCCGTGGTCTAATTTTAATGGCTTGGCCCTACATCAGACCAGCGATGAGCATGGCCAATAGTCTTAAAATTGTTTACATGTAATTTTCGCCCACGCAGCTTCTTATCAAATGCAAGTAAACTTTTGAAACATTTAAATTAGCATTATTTTATATTTTATTTAATTATTTTACAGCATTATTAAATATAGCATTATTTATTATGCCAAATGTTTCACAAGTTTACTTGCATTTGATAATATGATGTCATGCATCCAACAAGCTGTTAAATGTAACATTCATCCACATTATACGATATTATTGATATTATTTGACTGTCTTTCATTTTTATAAATAAAAATGCAATTACAATTCCCAACCACTATGGCAATTGTAGCCCTACTGATACATAAGGCAACCTATGGAGGCAATGCGAGACGTGAAAGTTAGTAGCGAGATCACTGTTGCTTTTTTAATTTTGTTTTTACACGAGAGAGCACTAGTTTACCTGTTGGAAAGCAGCGGGCAAACAACAAACGATAAAAGACATCCTACTTGGTCTTGTAAGTATCTGTGTTTCTGTTTTGACATGTTCATTATTTGTCTATATTATTTTGTTATCATGTGTAGGAACCGTGACATTTTAGTGAAGGGAGCAGATCGTAGTTGATAGTGATCCGTGACTAGGCCCACGGTTCAGCACGCATGTGTTCAGAGGATTAATTGCAAAATTTAATAGATAATAGAGTAAAAGTTTTATCATTTGTATGTGGTTACAAACTCAAGCGATTTTAAAACAGCGCAAGAAGAGGTGAAAGAGCAAACAACAGAACAAACACAGCTTTGACAAAGATTAATCTATATTAATTTATACAGTGAACACACTCAAAAGAATTGGACAAACTGAGGAGGAGTTTCAACATCTGGAAAAGCAGTTGGAAATTGAGGAGATCCAGGCAGCAATGGTTACAAAAAAAAAAAAAAAAAAAAAACTCTCCAAAACAGCATTTCCTCACTAAAGCTCACATCTTTGACAAAGTCCATCATTTAATTTAATTATTATATTGAATTTATGACTGAACAGTTGCTTGTTACATACAAAGACAGCATGAGCTAATTGAATAGAACATCTTTGTCATATCTTTGTACAATAAGATTTATTTTGAAACTTCCAAATTGATACTAAAGCTTAAAAATACAAATGATTTAAAATGGCAATATAAAATTACCAATTATAAAAAGTTTGCAGCAGTATTAAAATAGTGCAAATAGCTCAGATGTGCAATGCAGCATTAAAACCTAAACAGTATAAACAGAAACCATATTGTAATAAAAACGGTACGGGTGAATTTATTATTCCATGTACATTTGAGGTTAATGTGTGTATTGGGCTACTTTTTAGTTACAGCAGCTATCATTGTGTTGTTATGAAATCAGTTATGCGAGAAAATTTTGGAGGCAGAGACAGATTGTGGGGGCCACTAATAGGGAAAAACTTAAATTGCTGGAGTAAAGAGTTTTAAAGGGTTAGTGATGGAAAACTTGCAGGTCAATGGGCATCAGTGTTTAAGGCTGGTAAACACTTGTACAGTGACACATATAATACTACCTGCCTGACATTAGCATGTGTTATTCAGGTGTCAAAGTTGTGCAGAATTGAAGGAAGAAACCTCAAAGTCAGTGCCAGAAGAATGCTGAACAGGTAAAGCCTACGAAACGCACAACATTAATCAAACATTGTGGTGTCAATACTCAATAAGTTACAACGCAAATCAGAAATTTAAAAAAGAATTCCTTTACTGGTCATTTTGAAATGTCAAACTTTGTCCGCAATTATTAACCACCTCGATCTGTATTATTTTTTAAGGTTTAAAAAAATCCCCTCATGTCCAAATTCAACATGAAGGGGGGTGGTCTGCTGCAGAAAGAGGCATTTGAAAAGACTGCACTGTTCTTGGTCATTAGAGGTATGTATATAAAACACACAACATTTACCAGAAAGCTTCTCTCTTTTTTAATACACTGAATGGTGATACACAATATATATCTCGTTTTTGTTTTTAGTAGGCATCCAAGCAAAAGAGAATGACTCCCTGTCACAATTAGTGTAATTAAAGTAAAAAATTATGTCAAAAAAGCTTTTCTTATGCTATTATTTATTTTTTCTTATTTGGCAGATGCTGTGATGACCAACCATTTCCTTTAAGTTCTCTGTTGGTTGTTTTATTTGTTAAAATAAGTAAACCAACAAAAGGGTTAATCTTTTTTTTTATGTTCTCATTTATTCGTAATGTTAATTCATAATGTTAAGTGTGATAACATGCTCTTGATTTGTTTTAGTCTTTTTTCTTTTAAACTTAAAGTTATTTAAAATATTTTATTTTTACATTTTTATATTTTTATTATCTTAAGTTTTTATCATAAGTGTAGTGTATTTATAATATTTTATTTTGTCATTAATTCTTTTGCATTTTTATCATTTTGTATTGTCTTAAGTTGTCTAAGTTGTTAAAAATGATAATTTTCTTAATAAAAGCTGTATATTTCATTTGTTTGGATGGATTGCCATTTTGTTGTCTATTAGATGAATATATGTAGGCATTCATTAGCTGTCTATTTGATGAGTGGTCTATTCTTGGGCTATGGTTAGACATCTATTAAATTTTCACCGACAGCCCAAATTTTGCCTTGTTTTAGCCTAGAATTCAGGGCTGTTTGAACGGCTAATAGAGGTCTTTTAAACGCAAAATTGCTTGCTGGGACAGCTCATAATGGCGAGTTCTGAACGCTTCCACAGGAGGGCAGATCTGTACACTATCTGTATCCACAGGAGAGAAAAGAGCTTTCAGCTGTACCACAAACCCGGGGTGCATACCAATCAGATTGGACCTGTCATTCCAGCACATGAGGACATATTAGGAAATGTTCTATTCACACATATGTGAGACAATAGTTATCCGAACTCTCAGAAGGCCTGTGTCATTACAATTCCACGGCTGCAACTTTTGATCACTTCAGTGAGATCGCTTCACCAACATCCCCTGACATAATGCGTGGGCCCTCATTCACCTGTCCATCACGCAAACACTATGTTAATTCCCGCATCATGTACCCCTGTCCCACGTCCCCTTCATTCAATTCATTGTACCAATCCCCTCTCTTTCCTGCCCTTTTATACCCACAGTCTTCTTTTCTGACATTCTTCCTCCTATCACAGCCCTCCGTCAGAGGCATAACAACCTCTCCCCTCCATCTCGCCGAGGGCTATACACCTTATGAGAAATGTTTTGATTATGTGTGCTCAGTGTAGGTGGCCCACCGAACACTTTCACTGTCTGCATGGTAACCCCCTTGCCACTTCCCCCTCTCCCCCTGCTGGGCGCATGATTGTGGGCTCAGGGATTATGCGAGCAGGAGGCTCGTAAAGGGCCTGCCAGGGTCTTTCTGTGCAGTGACGGATGGCTAGGAGACTGAAGCCTCCATTTACATAAGAAGGGAGAGAATAGAGGCCCCATTCACTCGGTCTGTCAGGGAGGACTCGGGGACAAAATGCACTCTCTCCAAGTTGCCCTCTTCCCCTCTCAGTCTCTCTTTTCTTCTTTATCTTTGCCATTCTTCCTTCTCCTCAAGCTTTTCCTCATCCGTCCTCCTTTCTTCAGGCCATTGTAATTTATTGTGAACTCAGTCTCTTCATTTTTAGGCCACTTCATTTTTTGTTCTTTAACTCTATTGGGTTTCCTAATTCAAATCAAAATGTCATATTTGCCCCAATGAATTAGATTTTCATTGTTCACAGATAAAAACAAAAACAACTCAAAAAAGATATTAATACATTATAATATAATAACTTTAAAGGATATTTTGAATGTTTGAGTCCAAACATTAAAACATCAAAAACTACAAAAAAAAAACATCAGTAGAATGCTATTAAAATAAAAATATCTCTTTTAATTTTTGTGAATTTTATTATTTTCAAATTATTATTTCAAATTTTGTTGTTGCAAGGGATGTTGATTAAATTTACTATTTATTAACTAACTAACTAAATAACTAACTAACTAAATAAATAAATATAATCCTGCCAAATCAAGAAAGTGTTAAAATATTTAATCAGGATCCTTTGTTTCTAATGAAATAAACTTTCTTAAAATATTCTGATGATCAACTTTTTGGAATTTATAATTTATATTTCAGAAATTATTAAAAACTAATGATGATAAAGTTAGAATTTCTGTAAACAATATATAATTGATTGAATATATTTAACTTAAATTAAATACAACTAAATTTACATTTTAAACACTGCATCCATAACAGAATTATAAGAATTAACAGAATTATAGTAATTAAAAATAGTTCCTTATACATTAGAAAACTAAAGATTATTTCATTCAGGAAAGAACTGCTTGCACAAACACAATGGAAGAACAAATAAGCAAAAACAGTCTAGACGCATGCAGTATTTATTTAGTTCAGTCAGAGAACTCATGTTGATTCTCTCTTACAGGTTGATTCAGGTAGCCGTGTTTGAGCAGCTTAGAGCCCAGCTGAATGGGTGGTTATCTTTTGTGTGCACTTTGGAAAAACAACTGTGTTGTAACTTGTTTTGGACATACATATTCAAACCCATGAAAACACTGCTTTTAAAAAGCAATACAATAGTCATAGAGAGGCATGTGAAGCACATGTGTATGCAAACATGAGGGCTTTGAACGACCTGCGTTTGTGTGTAGGGGTCACACTTAACATTTCTGAGAAACTCTCTGAGCTATCTTGGTGCTGTCACAAACCAAATGGGACAAAGAAAGAGGATGGAAGAACGAGTTGGACACTCTCTATAAGAGGTTTTCTGTTTGTCGAAAATGTTTTTTTTGGATATGGTTTTATAAGAATGAAGCCCCACAGTTTGTGGTTTGATTGGCATAAAGGCGTAACTGTCAGTCACGAACAGAGGCCACTCACATGGTTCACAAAGCACCTGCAAACTCACAAGCACTCACACCTGTGTCTACAGAAAAGAGAAAGAAACAACGTAAAGCTTTGCACCCACACCTTTTCTCAAGCAATTACCAACACTGAAAATCCCACACCTATAGAAAGTCACAAGTCATAAATTGTCATCAAAAGGGAGTAAATGGCACATTGCTGTATGCGGACTTGAAAACAAGTATCTAATTATATATTGTGTATACTATAAAACTGTCACATAAATTTACCCAGAAAACACATAAAGCTCACACAAGATTTAAACACAATTTCTTAACACAATTTACACTGTAGAATACTAAATGATTAATATAATAAGACAATAACCCACTATTATTTTATTTTATAACAGTGTATTATTAATAATAGTTAAAAATAATACACTTTTAAATTCTAACACTGCTAGTTTTCACAGAAGAATTCTCAGGTCAGTCTTTTTCCCATGACCCCAGGGTGACAGGGTTAAGAACTAACAATAGAAGACACAGAAAGTGTAAAGGTGTAAAGTGAAACTAATTAAGTCATAGAAAGTGATTCAAAGAAAGCAGGTCCAAAATAACAACATTTGCGTGTGCATCTTTTAAAAGTTGTTCATTTTAAAGTGTATCAAAAATGTTCCATGAACATATCTACTAAAATATGTAATAATTACTAGTAAGAGATAAATAGTATCTTTAAATAACAAAAATAAGCCTCGATTTCGCTTTTTGCGTGCCACTTACCTTTTGCAACAAGTGATCTGCTGC
Source organism: Spinibarbus caldwelli (assembly GCA_039654775.1). Lineage (NCBI taxonomy): Eukaryota > Metazoa > Chordata > Actinopteri > Cypriniformes > Cyprinidae > Spinibarbus > Spinibarbus caldwelli. Next base: position 13,689,170 of record CM077221.1, on the reverse strand, counting down.
GTCAAATACCACACCCCTACAATTGTTATGCAAATGAGCAAAGGCTTGCGCTGAGCGCTGATTGGTCAGACGTGAGATACAATTATACAACTGGTTCAACGTGGACTGAAAACTATTGCGGCTCAACAAGTGGCTTGTGGATAGAGTTGAACAGAGTTTAGACAGACAAACAGCTGTGATTGAGAAGCCCTTCGCGCCCTTTTTTACTTTATTTTGTTTGAAAAACTTGTTCTAAATGATTTGATTCATCGTGCAGTTCTTTCCTCACGGCTGCTCTTTGGCGTTTCATTCGGCCAGACAATCCCGGCTGTAAAGAGACTTCACCTGCGCCGGATTTGTTTGACCTGATTAGGTTCGCTTGGACACTTTTAATTGGCTGCTTTACGCACTGAGCGATTGAAACTCAAAGTGTGTAGTGGCATGATGTACAGCATGATGGAGCATGAACTGAAGACACCGGGTCAACCTCATCCCCACCAGACCGGTCCAGGGATGTCTCCTCCGGTCAGCGGGGTTGGAAATGCGCACCACGGATCAAAAACCTCTTGTCCACCCGGCGGGGACCCCATGGACAAAGTGAAGCGCCCCATGAATGCGTTTATGGTGTGGTCGCGGGGTCAGCGGAGGAAGATGGCCCAGGAGAACCCGAAAATGCACAACTCCGAGATAAGCAAGCGCCTCGGGGCAGAATGGAAACTTTTAACGGACACCGAGAAGCGGCCGTTCATCGATGAGGCCAAACGGTTGCGGGCCGTACACATGAAGGAATACCCCGACTACAAATACAAACCTCGGCGCAAGACCAAAGCTCTCATGAAGAAGGACAACCCCGTCGGTAAATATCCTCTCGCAGCCGGCAACCTGTTGGCATCAGCCGTGGCACAGGGACAAGGCGGGAGTCCGAGAATGGACGGCTATGGCTGGGGTCACACCGGTGGTTATATGGGAATGCAGGGTGAGGCACTCGGATACCCGCAACAACTGCACCGATATGACCTGTCAGCCCTCCAGTACCCGCCGGCACAGACCTACATGAACGGCGTCAGCTCTTACAGGTTTGTTTTATCAATGCATTTATTTATTCATCGGTTTAGTTGTACTTGAGAAACTGTGGAGTTGTGTGGGATCGAACGCGCACAGAAATTCATGTTAACCGGTTCGGATTGCATTATGCGTGACTGTGAAGAGGAGTTGAGAGAGAGAGGAGGAAAAAACATTTGTGAACAATTTCTAATCGTTCTCTTTAAATGGTTTCATCAAACAAAATATTTAAAATAAATTCTAGAATGTAAAAGTATTTTTAGTTTTACTAAAGTTTGCCTTAAGGTTTTTGTGCTGAATGTGCTCAACTAGCTATTTAATTTGATCCTCATAACCGCACTCCTGTTCAGCACTTGTCTATATCTCGTTATAAACGCACATATAGGTTATTCATAATTTGCCTATATATTAACTTATCCTTACATTTATTCACTATTTGTCTATAAATTGTCTAAGAGTCACCACAACTTAGCTGGCTTAACCTGTATAGACCTGTTATTTGCGTGTCAGCATTAATGGGAACAAATGCAGAGGCGTTTTATGTGTGGAAAGATACAGCTTCTCCTTGCTACTGGTGTCTGTCTGATCTCCTGATGATTTTGTCCTTATTTTTTTTTCCACAGCCAAATGTCATATAGTGGCAGCCCTCAGCAGCCCAGTCCAGTGATGTCTATGGTTAAACAAGAATCCCTATCCCATTCGCCTACTGGAGTACCAAACCACCACCGTGGGGCTTTCCAAGGGGACCTGAGGGACATGATTAGCATGTACATTCCAGGTGGTGATACCAGCGATACCTCAAACCAGAGGGCCTACCCTGGTGTCCAACAGCACTATCTTGGTGGAACTGTTCCCCTCACTCATATCTGAAGTTTAGGGAATGCTCCCTGAACTCCTATTAGTTGGACCCTTATTGGGACCGTAGTGCCACACATAGACTGTATGGATTATTGAACACTTCTGATTGTTTACTACCTCCTTGCTTTGGATGATCTGAAGTTGTCTGTTGAACCTGTATAGCAAATTTAGCTGTTTCTGTCTCTTGTTTTCTGTCTTTGCAGCTATCACGTTTTTTTTCACCATGCGTAACTTCTTAACTTCTCATGACATTAAGGTTAATTCAGCTCGTTTCTCCATTTCAGATTCTAGCACCGCCATCCTCTTTGTTCCAAAATAGATAATAGATTTTATTTTTATATATATATATATATTTTTTAGAGTATTCTTTTGTGCTCTGTGCAATGTTTAGGACATGCATTATTCGTGCAGCAGTGGGCAATCATAATCCAAAATCTAATTGGCGTACAAAACACGGCAGCATATTGGGAACTCCAAAAAACAGGTCAGCCAATAATGACTGCAATGACCAGCGATGGACATACCATGTGACCTTGAGGAGTGTAAATTTAGTACATTTTCATTTGTATGCCCAAACTAGCTCAGCGCATGGAATAACTGAGTGATGGGCGCAGTTGACCTAAGTGTCTTTTTAAATCTGGGTATTGATATAGTAAAGTGTTTTGGACAATCTCAGGGCTTTCTTCTAATGAATAGCAGGAAATGATGGATGGTATAGATCTCATCTAATTAGAAGTCTTTGAAACTGTTACCCAAATTGTAATAGAGGAGAAAAAAAAAAAAGTCATTTGGTCACTATCTGCTTTGTTTTCCTACTTTAAATAATAGCTGTAAATTCATATGTACCATACCAGTGTGCACGTACATGTTTGTGAACTAATTTTTTTTTTTTTTTTTTTTTTGTGGTCCTTACAAGGAAATTGCACTCCTGTAAATGGTCAATTTTAGCCATATTTACAGATTGCTAAATGTTTGTCATCTAGCATTCCAGCATTTCCCTCTTATGGGTCAAACTCGAATGCACTGATCTTCGCTGTCAGTCAATGCACTTCGTTAGAGGTTATAGATACCACAGCATTAAGTCTGCTTCTGCCATTACAGTATGGTTGACCAGTGAGTTCAGTGGAATTGAAACAAATTTTCTTTTTGGGCACTTTTTTTTGTGTGCCCCCCCATAGTTACTAATGTTCTGGTTAATTAAATGGTGGTTTAAGCACAATGAAAAAAGTTTACGTTGCCATTGAAGTGAGTTTGCAGCTTGCAGTTTAAATTTTATTTTTTTTTTTAAATTTTTATGATTTTCATTTTCACTGTAAATACCTTTTGTACAGTGTATATTTCTTGTTGTTTTGGGCTCTTATAAGGGCCGTTTTTACAAAATAAATGACACAACTTGAGACTAGACGTTGTATTGATTTATTTTGAAATCTTTTTGAATTGAAGTGTTTTTGTAATTTCCAAGCTGCATGCAACTGGAACGGTGAACCCATTATGGCAGTCGTTTTGGACCTTCATCATGTGACAGTGCTTTTGTTACCAGTCCCATTGGTGGACAGAGGAATTACTGATTGCAGTCAGCCATGGTCCATTTAATGTGAGTGAAAGTGTCTGATAATAACTACCAAGATTAAAATTAGTATTTGTGGTGGCCTCCGAGAGGTGACCTGCTTCATGTAAAATAAAACCACTTGTATTACCAATATTACTTATTTATTTGCAAATTAAAAACAAAATGCACTATCAGGCCAAAATCCTTAAGGTGTAGCCTACCTCACGAGTTTATTATTATTTTCATGTGGTGACTGCGTATGTTTTTAAAGATTTATCAAGAATTCAATATGGTTTTGTTAAACAAACTTTTATTTAGACTAAGATTTTTAGTCTGAGGAAAAAATCCTAGCCTAATTCCACCTTTATGTTTACCGCATAGAAAAACTTTTAATTACACGTTTGTGTCGTAAAAAGTTTAAGGAGAGGGTTAAATATAACGAAAACATGCAGTCAGAAAGAGCGATTTAAGGGCGAAATGATTAGCTTTCACTGTCCACCTCAGAATATCCCTCTCTCTCCAGATTGAAAACTGGTTGTTTCGGTCGTAATTGGCCGTTTCGGAGGCGCATTGTCCGTCGCTTTTGAGCTCGCAGGTGTACGTAGTAAGCCACTGAATCCGGAGAGGCTCGCTTGGACCACTTTGTTCTCTTTTCTCGCTTCCCGCTGTGCGGAAAATTAGCGTTGCCGTCGTTTCTCCCCGTTTTCACCTCGGGTTTAACCCCCTCGCCTCCTAATGTCATTCTCATGAAAATGTAAGAGCTCGCTGCGGCTAATCGGAGGGCGAAGGGAGGGGAAGAGTTTACATTTAGCCTGATAACAGTTCAGGCGTGTTCCCAAGTTAGATGAAGTAAATCATTATCCATTAGCAATTTTTAAGAACGTGTAAAGGAAGAAAATGAAGCCCATGTTGTTTCAAAAAAGCTGCGCGTATCGTCAGATGATTTGTGAGTGTGTTTGGGGGGTTTAGAGGGCGACTGTGGGTGTCGAGAAGGGTGGGGGTCCTGGATGCTCCGCTGAGAAACATACAATCTCTTAGCAACGATCAGTGAGGCTTCAACAAACTGTTACCATGGTAAATTGATGGGTTGCCAGTTTGCAAGATTAAAGCCAAAATTCGATGTCAAGGAATTGGCTGAATGAGCACGATATCTTTGGTATGTTTTTTTTTTTGCTGATTAGTCGCGTTTTTTGTTTGTTTTTGTTATTAACAAAAAAGTTTTAAATCAGTTGACAGCTATTTCGTCATAAACCCGGAAACGAGATTAATGGTTGCTGTGGAAACTGGGGGGGTGCGTAATATTTACATGCATTCCGAGGGAGCCGCTCCCCTCCTGCACGCACAGCCTTCACTCCTCAACAGGTGAAATAAAAACTGATAATATGAAGAACTTGGTGATTATGAGTACGAATTGAGAAATTTATTGTAAAATTTATCGATATTTGATTTTATTTCATTTCAATTATGCAGAGGAAATACAATGTAACCTATGTGTTCTACACCAGCAGTTACATTTTTGTCCAGGGCAAGTTTAAATGTTAAAAAACACTTTTTGTCTCACACTCATGTTGTTTTGTTGTCAGCGTGTTTTGTTTATGGCCATTGTGGTTGTCTTAAAATGACTTAAGCTTAATAATCTCAGTGTTATTCTTCAGTTTTTGTTTTCATTTCTGTTTCACAGAAAACAACAGCTTGATTGACATGAGGGTGAGTAAATAATGTCATCATTTTCATTTTTGAGTGAGTTATTTCTTCAAGCAGACTATATGCCTATATTTCATTTTCAATCTGTCCACAGGCCTACATCAAACAGTGTTTCATCACTCTCTTGTACGATGACTTGTCAGTTTTACCTCAGATGTTGTGTATGCACAGGTGAGTGAGTGGGCGTAAATTTTTCTTCCTTTTTTTTTAACCGAGTCGCTACGGTTGGTTGAAATGCCACCAGGGCTGGATACACGCATGTGTGTGAGTCAGCCTAGATGAGAGCTGCCTGTCACGCAATAACAGGAGGGTGGCCAGACTCGTCCGATAACAGTCTATGTTGTGTCTGCCACGTCAAATGTAATTTTATAGCTAATAATATGAAACCTGTTTAAATAGAAAAATCTGTTTGCGTATACTTTACACAACATATGTCGTGTTGTGTGCACAGACAAATAGTATAAAAAGTAAAAGATAATTGAACAAAACAAGGTATAGTGACAAATCTGCACACCATAGGCGTGACATTTCTGCCAAATCAACATCCTGTATCTTGAGCTACCTTTTAAAATCAAGATTTGGATGCTATTTTAAGTTGGAGTAGGTGTACCTCTTACGTTTTTCACTTTATTTATTCAGGGGGAAATAAAACGAAACACACGGATTCCAGCTTGTCAACAAAACATATCTACATCAAAAGACTGGCATAAGGCCAAAGCAGTAGTCTACCTGTCTGCTTAGCTCATAGTTGGCAATGTCCACGGTAAAATTAGTTTTTTTGGACAAGCCCACTGAAATACCCCTATAAATAGTTTTTTTTTTTTTTTAAAAGCTGAAGAGGAAGCTAAATATAGTGAGTTATTACTTCAACCTAGTCTCAGCAAACCCATTAAAAACTTTGAATAGGGGCAGTTTTACACAACACTGTAAAGTGATTGAAAAGATTAAATGCTGCAGTAAAACATGTAAATTGGTTAACAGTAAGTTCCCTTACTATATACAGGAAAACCGTAACTGTACCTGTACCTATGCAATCTTATTATTTAAAGTGAAAAACTCTAAACATCCCAGAATTCAAAACACATTTGTTGGTATTTTAAATAATTGTGTTTCTCAATAGTTTTGTTATCAGTTATGTATATTAGGGTTTTATGTTACATCTTATTGTTCAATTAATGTTTATTGCATTATTTTAGTTTTGTGTTTTACCATTTACTAATATTTACCTCAGCTCGTGGAAAGTCTATACTTGTGATGAACTTTGATTCTTCATATGGCTTTATCTTTACCACCTTTGTTATTATAATGGTTATCAGTATATATTAAAAGTGCGAAATTGGTTTTAATAATAGCATGGCCTTGATAATTCAACAAAAAAGAGCTGCTGGATTTACCAGTTTAAAATGTGATTTAATTATGAATATAAATTACAGTTTTAAGCTGTAAAATTTACAGGTTGTTCTGTAAATATGTTGACATTTTAACTTTATTTTTACACAATTATTCTGGCAGTTTTTTTTTCTGTACAAACTGCAGGGATCAATGCATTTGATAAAAATAGAAAGCGTTGAGACCCCAGAGGTCAAAGCCCACCGTTCTGAGCAGCCGTGGCAGGCTTTGACAGAGCACTGTACATTTCTGTCAGGTTAATGTGGTTAATAGAGGAAGCATTTGCGCAGCAATGAAAGAGTGATTGACAGGTAACACTAATGAGTGCACCACACCCCGGGCAAGACTGGTCTTGCAGCAAATCAAGGGAGAGCGAGGTGGGGTGAAACAGAGGCAGAGTGAAACAAGATATTCAGGATTACTATTTCCAAAAAAGATAAATCCATCACCTGCGATTTTATGCATGCAATGTTAACATGCAGTATTAACAGGCATACATATGATGTTACTATATTGTCTATACTTTGACAAGAAGCTTAGAGCTGAAAATGTTTAGCGTGTCTGACAAACCGGTCTGACATGTGAAATCTGTCGTTATAGGCTGAATGGGGTATTTGTCAAGCACCCCACATAGGTGGTGGTGTGTACCACTGATTAAAAGATATAGATACGGGAAACAGTCTCCTCCTCAGGTGAAGTGAGATAAGAACATAGGCCAAACTTTGAGGGCTTCCCAACAGACCTGAGAAAAAAAATGTGTAATCCAACATTATGGATTTAATGATACATTAATTTAACTGTCAAGAAAAAAAAAAAAAAACCCTGACCACTCTTTAACTAATTAACCAACCCTCTTTCCTTACTCCACTAAATATTATTGACATAAGTTATACACTACTGTTTAAAAGTAAGATGCTTTTGAAAGACGTATTTTATGGTCACCAAGGCTGCATTTATTAATTTACAAAAAAGGTAATATTGTGACATATTAATATGTAATGTAAATTATTCCTGTGATGGCAAAGCTATTTATTTTTTCGTCACATTATCCTTTAGAAATCATTCCAATGTGCTGATTTGGTACTCAAGAAACATTTGTTATTATTATCTTATTATTATGTGGAAATGGTTGAGCTGAACCTTAAATTTTTAAGGTTCTTTGATGAATAGAAAGTTCAAAAGAACAGCATTTTTTAAAAATATATTTTTTGTAACATTATAGATGTAACTTTTGATCAGTTTAATGCATCCTTGCTGAATAAAAGTATTAACATTATAAAAAAAAAAAAAAAAAAAAAAAAAATACTGACCCCAAACTTTTGAATGTTATAGTGTAAATAAAGGTATTTACACTTAAATGGTCTTTATTCACATCTTTAGCTATCTTCAACTGGGATTATCAAGAACAGAATTCATTCTCTGTCTAAACATTTTATTTGATGAAAAGAGATGAGATCTGATGAGCATTGACAGTAGGTTGTTGACATGAACTGTGCCTAGCCCTGCTGATCAGCAAGAATAGCCGGTTGCAGTTGGGGGTGGAGTTGAGAAGAGAGCCATCAGATCGAATGCTTTCTGCTTTTTGCAATGTCTACGGAAATAACACTACCTACATGAAAGCAAACAGAATCCTGTTTTTGCATTGACTCTGTAAGTTTAAATAGAATGTACAGGCTAAATTTTAAGCACTTATTTAAGCATGAGCAAGCCTACATTATGAACACAACCAAATAAATCATGCAGAGAATATGCCATTAGAGGAACTTACAGAGGAACCTAATTTATTATGCTTCACTTTTATACTTACACATATTAAATCTCTTAAAATAAAAAAAGAACAATTAACAGAAACATACTATTATATTACTTCTACAAGCCAACTTTATGGCACTGAACTACCTCTGTTGTTATTTGGAATTTGTTTTTGTGCTAATTGATTATGCGGATTCCACTACCTTATTTACAAAGGATAAGCATTTTGGGGGATGAATGGATGATTTGGAGATTCTTATCTTTTGCTTTATTTGAAATGATTTATAACTGTGTATTGTTTCATTGTTTTGCCTCACACACATTTTACATCACATCACACATCAATTCTTAGTTTAATTTTAGTCTCAGTAAAATAAAGGCACAACAACTTTTTGTATGGGACCATAATTATTATCAGTTATATTACTGTTAAGTAATCAGAGATGTCATTTGAAATTAAATGTATTCTTGTAAATAGGTTGCCAGGATTTAGAATGAATTAGATTTAATAAATCATTTCAAGTGTCTGTGCATGAATAATGTGGTGTTATATAGAACTCTATAATTTGAGCTTATATTAGAGAAATCATTTGCTCTTCCTGTTTCAACTGCTTTCGATATTTAACTCTTTCGTTAAATGCCTAGCTTATCTTTCTGCCATTTGCATTCAGCCGTCCTGTCTGAGTGTGTGAATACTATTACTCAAGCAGTGTTTTTTTTTACTCTGTTTATGTTTGCCTGCTCTGACATTCTTGATTATCTTCCCTCTGTACATCTAGAAGACAGAACAACCAACTCAGCTAGACCCAGAGAAGACTCAACTGTACCAGTTGAGCAAAGAGAATTAAGCACATAAGAAAAAATGGTCATGAATGAGGTACGTAATACATGTAACTGCAGTGCGGGAATGCATGCTATAAGTTAAAGTAGCATTAAAAATGACAGATACTATATAGAGAGCACTGGTCTAGATATTCAGTGCTTTTAAAAACAGCACAATTAAATAGCAGTAGCTCTGGGAGAATTAAAATCACATCTGGCTGGACGGGCTTCATTTAACCACATTTTTTCATTTCATTCATCAACATTTAACCACATTTTTGCAAAAAAGAAAGAAAAGAAATCCAACTCGTTGTAGTCAATTAAAACATTCATTTTATTAGGATTTCAGGCTAATTGATTTCAGACTTTCTGAGTTGGACTTAGCGACTGAATGTAGTTTCTGAAACAGAACCAGTACTGCCAGTATACCTTTCCAAGCTTTCTACATGAACTGAACTTCTCTTTAAAAAGTGATGATGGATGGAGACTTAAAGACTGACATAAGTAATTAATGATGTAGCTAGTAGGGTAAAGGGTTCTAGAGGAGAAAACTGACAGCAATTGTATTTTTATCGACTCTTTGCCTCTCTCTGGTGGTACGATTATGTATCACAGTTCATCAGTTTGAACTGTCCATAATGGATAAATGCAAAAACACAACTTCAAATAAGAATAAAACTGTTTATTTATTTAAATGGTTTTTTTCTACAATGGTTTGTGTCTTTCTCAAAGCCTTTCACACAACAAATACTACAAATTATCTGATGGAAATGTTTTACTCAATTGTCAAAGTACGCTGTAAGTTTAGATATGGAAAAACCGTAAATCACAGCCATTTGTAATATTTCATTCATGAAATAAACCAAAAAACAAACAAAAAAAAAGAAGAAAATAAATTCTCAAATGTAATGTGTGCAAATATGCAATTTCCATCAATCAAATTAAAATTTCCTTTTACCTGCAGACAGCTTGAAACTTGCTTTGATGGGTGAATACTACCATCTATAACAAAAAAAAAAAAGAACGAAAAAAAGTGCTTTGACGTGAATTTCTCTTATTTTGCCAAGTTCCCATTAATCAGGACGACACTCAACAGCGTGGCTACATGTACTATTGCATGACCATTGCAAGATTACTATTGCAATTTAAGAAATACAACAGTGATTGATTCACTAGTCTCTATACATTACCTAAAGATTTTTTTTTTTTTTTTGTCAAATACAACAGAATGTCTTTTCTAGCAACATGGGCATTTCTAGGTTCTGGAAGACTTTGTAAAATAGTGTCCATATGGTTGGATTTGTCTACACAGAACAAAAAAAAACTAATGATCCCTTGTGGGGATAACATACTAATAGGGCTGCCTTTAGCATATGATGACACATATTTTCATATGTGCACTTTTAAAGTTTTTTGTCATTTTTACAACTCTGAAATTCATATTTACAAAAATCTTGGCAGACTTTTTTCACAGATTTGTTGTTGAATTCAAAATGGCTACATTAGTGAATATTCAGTGAGCCAGGGTAAAGTGAGCAGTACCACAGTATGTCAGTAATAATACATGAGGATTTAATATGGTTGAATGCCAGAATAGTATGGACACTACTCCCTTCCCTGAGCTAAAAAAAAAAATGGTCCAATGAAATAGCCCACTACCATGAAAAGGGGAAAAAAGTTCTATAATTATAGAAGGACCCCTCACCATACTGGCTTTTTGGTCCACTTCAGGGCACCTGGAATACGTCAATGTGTGCATTATACAGCATTTGTACCTTCCTTTAAATCACTGATATGTTAACAATAAATGCTTTTAAAAAGTGACAGAGCTTAATTTCACAAGAACCGTCATTTTGATTAGAATACATCTAATTCCCCAATCGGCTGTCGATTGGGGAATTAGATGTATTCTGTGCACATTGTCGACTTGAGTGGTCACTGAATTTGCCTGTTTGGATCTACTCAGTCTTCTTCCTGAGGGCAGGGCTGCAGTTCCAGTAGTAGAGGACCTGAGCTGCGATCACACCATTACAGAAAGAAGAGATGATGTAGGTGACAGCCATGAGGGAATCTCCTGTTTCCTGTACAGAGACACAGGACACACTATTTCAAACCTTTTTAAAATGAATATCAAAAGGCAAGATTTTTTTTTTTGTTTAATATTTTTACTCCGCAAGGATACATTAAATTAATCAAAAATGTTAGATAAGATTTTCAAATTGTTCCAAAAAAATTCTATTTCAAATAAATGCCATTCTTTTGAATTTTCTATCAAAGAATCTTTTAAAAAAGTAACACGGTTCATTTGATTTAAATATTAGGCAGAACAACTGTTTTCTAAATTGGTAATTTTTTTTTAATGTTTAATATTTTTACTCCGCAAGGATACATTAAATTAATCAAAAATGTTAGATAAGATTTTCAAATTATTGAAAAAAATTCTATTTCAAATAAATGCTGTTCTTTTGAATTTTCTATTAATCAAAGAATCTTTTTAAAATGTAACATGGTTCATTTCATTTAAATAATCGGCAGAACAACTGTTTTCTAAATTGGTAATATTAAGAAACATTACTTGATCATCAAATAAGCATATTAGAATGATTTCTGAAGGATCATGAGACACTGAAAACTTAAGTAAATGGCCACTAAAAATTCAGCTTCAATCAAATATATTAAAATAGAAAACTACTTTACATTTTAATTTATAATTATATTTCACAATATTAAAGTTTTTTAAGCAAATGCAGGCTTGGTGAGACTTCTGAGAGACTTCTGTCCTCTAAAATACTGCATGACAGCTCATTATAGTGGTTTTACCTGCACTGTAGTGAATATGCGTGCTAAGGAGCCTGCAAACAGCAGAAACACTGAAATAGCTGACAGCTGTCCAGTGTGGCCATTTCTGTAGTTGGTACCAGCCTGAATTAACTGAAGACACAGAGAAAATCGGATACATTACACGAAAAAAAAAATTTTTCTGCTGGGTCAGCGTTGTTGTTTTTTGTCCATCTTACCCGTCCAAAGATGATGGCTGGCATATTAGAGGCTTGCATGGTAGTAACAACGGACATTGGTGTCACGGGAGAGAGTATGACTGCCAACAGACCAAAGTAGACTGCCAGAATCCCCAAACCTGCAAATGATGACAGCACAGTCAAAAGGTACATCATAAACATTGACATTTAAAATGAATGAAAGCAGCAGTTTTTGTTTTGTTTTTTTTAAACTTACCTTTGATGGTGTTGCCTCCATAGTGCTGTATGAGGAAACCAATGGTCACAGTTTGAATCATGAGGAAAAGTGCCTCACCCCAGGAACTGTCAAAAATAATCACACGTTATATGTTTATTTATAAATGCATGGTGTTTGTATGGACAAATCTTTACCAGACTTTAGCATAATTATGAAAAAGTGTCACTACTGATTTACCTGAAAGGAAAGCTGTTGGCAATACTGTAGGCCATGGTGCCGGTGATAGCAAACAGCTCCAGTAGCACAGAGTTAAAACTCAGTCCTTCAGCACTTTTGGCAGCAATTAGCTTTAGAATTTGAGGTAGTTTTACTATGAACAAAACATCAGTATTAGAAGAAAACAGTTTGGGTTTTTTATTGTGTGTGTTGTAAAGATGAAGAGGGAGACTTTTCATACCTAATACAGAACCAAGGATGATCCCAATGCCCAGGCCTTTGCTGATTACAATCTTCAGACAATCCACTAAAGACAATCACAAAGAGGAATTGATTCAGGCTTCGAAATGACTTGTAAGTGGTTGCATGTGAAAGTTTAGGCAGATATTTTTAATGCAAGTTACACAGCAAACACATTTAAAACATACATTAGTATGACGTTTAACGTATAAATAAAAACCAAAGGAATCGGAGGTTTTGGCGGCTTTATACGGAAACCCCCGATGATTACCGAAGACAGTAAGAAACTGACATGTAAACGGTTCCGCCTCCTCCAACAACAAATATAACAGAATAAAACACATTTACAGCTCAGAAAACCGCTTAATAGCTACGAAACATATTTTGTATAATAGATGGTCATATCGAAAGACTAATTTGAAATAAATAAGAATATATCTTCTCTGAAGTCGACAAAAAGCGAATAATGCAGTTACTACCAAAGCTGCCAAAACGACAGATGTTCCGATGTTTAACAAGAGAAAAATACACTTTTGTCATTGAATCGTTGTTAGTAGTAATACAAGCAAAGAAGCTTTGAAATATCTTCCATTTATCTATAACGTTACAACTAAACTAATAAAATATGAACCTACCGTGCAGAAGATTGAACTGCAAAAAGAACTCGTCATAACATTTTTCTGGCATTAAATAATTAACCAGAATATCTTTAAAAGGATCCATGAATATTTCTACAACCGCTTCCGCCATGATGAACACGTCAAATCAAGTCACGTGATGTCGTACGCTACTTTAATTCTTCCTCTTTATTTATGGAAACTCTTGTAGTGATTTATATTCCCTCGGCTTTCGATTACAGAGAGTGGTGGCCCAAAATATTATTTAGTTATATTAGCAGTAGTAGCAGTAGTCTTGTTCAATACGATTGTTCCATAACGCCGAAATAAAAAATAAATAAAAAAACGTGCTAGTTTGTCCTCAGTTGCGTTCCGTAGAAGCGATAGTGACACTAAAATTTTAGATGTGGTAAACTTGTTTTTTTTTTAAACATAAATTATTCTAATTACACAGGTTGAAATGGACACGCATCGCTCAATAAGAAAAAGTGAATCTGGCATCAGTTCCGAGATTTCAGGCCAGCCATACTGCGTCTCAGTGTTGAAAGAGGGCTACTGCACCGCTGAACCAGATGAGCGTTCAGAGCTGACGGCACCATTTCCTTAATTACCGGACCACACACTATCCTAGCGGACACCGGGGGCCCGTGGGACCGAGACTTTCTCGTTGCAAAACTTAAGGAGAAAGGGCTGACACCAGATAATGTTGCAACAGTAGTCGGAACCCACGGTCACTCGGACCACGTGGGAAACTTGGGCTTGTTTCCAAACGCCAAAATAATCGTGGGATGTGACATAAGCGTGGGGGAAAGATATCTGCCAAACCAGCTGGCTGAGGGACACCCATACCCTATTGACGATTATGTGAGTTATTAGACTAGAAAAAGCTCCATATTCTGAAGTAGTATGAAAGTATAATTAAGGAATCCACTTTATCCTCAAGGTATCTGTCATCCCCACGCCTGGCCACATGGGTAGAGATGTCAGTGTCCTGCTGAAGGGGACATCGGAGGGGACGGTCCTTGTTGCTGGAGACTTGTTTGAACGCTGCCATGATGAAGATTCATGGAAGGAGCTGAGCGAGAATCCTCAAAGACAGGAGATCAACCGACAGATGGCGCTGCAGATGGCTGATGTGATCGTTCCTGGACATGGGCCAGTATTCAGAGTTCACAGGAATAATGACATTGATGTAATCCTGGACTTGAGATAGAGTTATAGAGCAATTGACCACAAAGAACACAATCATTTATATCAGCAGTGTGACGCAGAGGTTTAAAAATAGGAACTTGGTGCTGACTCAAACCACTTTAATGGGTACTGTAGGTGTGAAATGAGGTTATTTATCAATGTTTGCCATGGCTTTGTACTTCATACTTAGTTTTTTTCAGTTACCTGTATTGACTGCTCAAGGCAGTGACACACTTGAGTTATTTTTAGGCTTTATCTTGTTTTTAGATCATGTGACAAAAGGCTATGGAAGATATGATTGACATCAGAAGTTGTAACTCAGTAGTAAATGAGGTTAAGGATGGGACTGACAAAGATAATATATGGAAGGACATTTTATGTGTGCCGTCTTAATTCTTTATATAGGGTTAATACAAAGTGAAGCTTTTGAATAATAATAATAAAAAAAAAAGTTTAATCATACTAAAGCTGTTTGCCGTAGCTTGTCAAAATATATATGCTTTATGATTATTTTGTGTCAATGTATATTTGAATTACAGTATTTTGCTATGTGTTTGCTATGTTTTTGTTCTCATCTTCAGCCCAAACCTTTAGGACCTGCAGCATCAGTTTAAGAAATGAATTCTTATTCAGGTAGTATTTAAACACAATACCTTTACTATACTTGAGTGCTGTCAAAAATAATGGGTGTGCATTGGTGTGAATTTCTTTTAAATGCTACAGAAAGTGGTGACTCGCTGAGCTGTTGTACATTTTACATTTTGTACGACATCATGCTTTTCATTAAGTTCAGGTAAAGTTCATTAATGTCAAAAGTTTGTCACAGTGGTTAACCAAAGAATATCATTCAGTAAAGTCTCAGCACTTGTTTCATTATTGCCATGACAGCTTATGTTGATGAGGCAATTGAGTGCTGTGGTAAACCAATGTGGATTTTATTAAGGTAGTATTCATTCTACTTTTCAGATTATTCTTAATAATTACTATATATTTCAATTGTGCTTGACACATAGCTTGTGGATGTTTTTCCACCAACTTTATAAATGTTATGATGATACAAAATGTTATGGTTTTCCCATTATCGATACATTCATATATCTAAGACCCTATGAAATCCGTTTTATTTTATTTCAGATTCCGTTTTTTTTTCTTTCTCCATTTTCCGTTTTCATTTTTCTGGACTATTTTTTAATGGATAAATTACATTTTAGTGTTTATCAGAAAGCATGTCTAATTAATTGAAATCATGAAACTTATACAGTTTAACAGCAATTTATTAAAAGTTTAACAAAAATTAAATTTTTAGGGCCCGATGAAATCCTTTTTTTTTTTTTTTTTTTTTTACGTAATTCTGTGTTTTCTGTTTTAATTTTTCTGGATTCCAATTAAATTTTAATAATCAAAAGCATCTCTAATGAATTGATAAATATATATATATATATATATATATATATATATATATATATTATTGTTTGTTTTTTTCACAATAATATATATATATATATATATATATATATATATAAATACTGTGTTTTGTATTTACATTTTTCTGGTAAATAAATAAAGTCATAAAACATTAATTTAGCTTTTAATCAAACGAACATTAAACAACCCCCAAAACATGGAAGAAAAATTGTGATTATTCTTCATTTTAATAATAATTTTGTTATTAGTAGTAGTATTAGCCTATTACATTGAGTAATATATTTCTTTCACAATTTCTTCAAGTTAAACCAAAATTTTATTTTCACGGGTTGTTCTGAAGATATAAGTTTGCGTTTGTATATGATAATAACGATATGCACATGAAGTGACTCTCAGAGCACATCTGGAGATTATGCTCATGTACTCATATACTGAGGCGGCAGAGGCTGAAAGCACTGCCATGTAAGTGTGTAGTAAACGAAACCGCGCGTCTGCGCCATTCATTCACACAGAGACGCACACAGAACATGCAGGATTCATATTTAAATAGTCTTTTGAGGCTTAATATTCACAGACACTAGTTCATAATGCATTTACAAGTGTACTACTAACCTACTTTTGATTTATTCATTCAAAATTTGACATATTCGGTGACATTGCGTGTTAGGCTACAGTAAATTGAATTTTTATGACTGGATTCTGCGATTCTGTCTGTGTTTCTGAAAAATCATAGGGCCATATTTATCTGTACCTTGATCCATTACCCAATAGTTTTGACATTACATGGAATAAAATATGCAAATATTTGATGTACTAATATGAACTTGGTCAGAGTTTCCGCCGCTGATTTATAGGTTTTTTGATAAGAGAGCATGTGGGATCTGAATTTAAGTGCAATGAAAGGTTCAGAGTTCAGTAAAGAGCCACACACAGGCCCACACCTCCAACAACCGATAACGTTCATTGATATCTGGCAATCAAAGATTGATGCCAGGATATAATTATTATCATATGACTTCAATGAACAGATTATATTGCAACCATTGCACCTGTTGAGGTATATGGATGATTGGTTAGCAATAACAGAAGCTTTATAAGAACAATGTATCCTTTCTTCAAAACACTGTTTTTCTAACATCCATTCAGTATGTTTCTTCATTCAATAAATAAATAATGTTTTTGACAGAGTGACATTGGCAATTCAAAGTACAGTCATCATTTTTATGGCAACCAATAAAACATAAAAATGTGACATCAGTAACTGACCTGACGACAGGTAGGTGTGTTAGTCTAGTCAAATACAGTATTTATAATCCATCCTCTCCTCACTTTAGCACTCAAGAAGAAAGACTTACATGCTTAAAGTCTGCTTAATATTTCTCAGGTTTAATTAAAATATTTACATCATGTGTACAGGAAAGTGCTCCAAGTTTATTGGCATCAGCCTTTATCCGCTGGCACTGCTGTCCATCATCTGCAACATTTTTCTGTTCTTCCCTGATTTTCAAACCATTTATTCCAAGGAGGCACTAGAGGGACTGTACCGTCTTACGGATGAGATCAAATACATGGGAGGCGTTGTTGGAGGAGGCATCTTGGTGAGGAAATTCTCCTCTTTCTCATTGCATTGTCATTTCTGTTGGGGTTGTCAGACCAGTTTATTGGCACTATTTACTGGAATGTCCCAAAAAGAGAGCTTTAATTGTAGGCATGCATCTGTTTAATATATTGATATAGCTTCTGTTGACATAGCTATTGTTTTTCCCTTTTAGGTGTTGATCCCTGCGATCCACATTCATAGCACTGGGAGACAAGGCTGTTGTGCAAACCGCTGTGGGGTGAGTTCTTCTAGGGTCACCGATTTGATTATTATTTTTTTGAGGTCTACACTCTAATACATTTTAATAATTTAAATACTGCCTAAGCATTACAGCAGGTGCGTCCACTTTACTGAAAAAGGAATAGTCATCATTTTAAAAGAGTTCACCCCCAAAACAGAAACATTCTATAATCATTTGCTCACCCTCTTGTCATTCCAAACATGATCAAATATGCTCTTCCACATTTTCCATGTAGTGACCCTTTAATAAACCTATTCCGGTTGTGTTGTCTTTGTCCATTAGATGTTCCTGTCCATTATCTTCGCTGCAGTTGGTGTGGCTGGTGCCCTTTACAGTGGCACTATAGCTGTGGTTGGACTGATTCATGGACCAGTTTGCAGGGTTGAAGGTGATACATGGAGCAGACCATTCCTAAACAGGTATGAAAATTAATGGTCCATCCCATTTCAAATGGCCTAAGAGGGTCAAGAGGTTATTTTCGGAAATGAAAACATCCTTTCCAGCCCCAAAAGAACATTTATTGCAAACAGCTTATAGAGCGAAATAGAGGCTCCCTCTTTCTCTCTCTCTGTGGCCCTATTAACTGTGTTTGTGGAGCTCTACTGTTTTTTTTTTTTTTCATGTGACATAAGTTTTTTTGTTGTTGTTCTTGTTATTTATTATTGTTATCATTTACTATTTTGCAGCACTGCAAGCTATTTGGGAGACTCTGACCTTTGGAACATTTGCAAAGAGCCAGAAAATATTGTGGAGTTTAATATTGGCCTGTTTTCTGCCCTGCTGGTGGCTGCTTGTTTAGAACTGCTGCTCTGTGGATTCCAGGTGTTCAACGGCCTCTTTGGCTGCATCTGCGGTACATGCAGTCGCAAAGAGGTATGTACTCTAGATACAAAGGTGACAATTTCTAAAGGTCAGATCATTTATTTACTGCATTTATTGCTAATAATCTTGCAATATCTAATAGTAAGATTGATTTATGGTTTCAGCATGGTCTCTTATACAACTTTCTGATAGTGGGTCTAAATTATGCTTTATTCCTTTAGGTGGCATAAGTTCAAAATGACAACAGACCGGATAACACAGGATCAAGATTTATTACCAGACACGTATCAGTCTTCATTACCGATCGGCGACCTTTAGCAAATGTGGGAGTGTACAGTAATAAGCAAGAAAGGACCTATAAAACGTACTTCAGTAACTAACATTATATGTTGTCTATTAAAACATTATTTACAGATTGAATAACAGATTGAGAAAATGTGGCAGGACAACCATACTGATAATTACCAAATAAAATAAAATTGGTCCATTTTTGTACAAATGTAAATATGTTAAAGTTTATTATTTTCTTATGTTGTGAAATTTCTAGCAACATCCAGATCTTTTAATGATGGTCAATGTTATGTTAATATTAATGTATTTATGTTAACATTGCAATATATAATAAAATAACATTCTTAAAACATTATCTTCAACTGTTTTTAAGTTTACTTTTGTCACTCAGTTACATCTGTACATGTATATCAAGAGTGATAGCATATTCAACCACTTTTATGTCAGGCAGGACTTTCTGACTATGATCTAAATGTACCGATGTTTAAAGCATTTTACTAGGATTTAGCTGGTGTAGTTGGTTGTAGTGGCTGAAATAAAAGTTATAAAACTGTATGTTAACTGGCCTTGGCTTCTTTATTACACTTTTGTGATAATCTATGTGACTCATTACTGAGGAGTTCAGTGTGTTTTTTGGATTTTTTCTGCATGTATGTTTATGTTCATTCATTAGCATTTTAAGCAGCATAAGAGAAGTCCTTAAAATTAGGACAGAAACGACAAGCAGCGGACTGTTTCTGCTTTCACTGCGAACGCATTTCCTGAAGTCGAAGAGAGATGAGACTGCAACACAAGTGCCGTCTTGGATCATTGGCATCAGTACCAGCTGAAGAAACTCTCTTCTACAAAACACAAACGGTGAGAGCAATTACAACATCCACATAATCATTTTCATGTTTTCTTTTTTAATAAGGCATCTTTGACAGCTTTGAGTTTTGTGTAATTTACCACTTGTTTTAAGGAGCTATTTGTTCACATTTAATAAGAATTCCTGGATCTGAATGAGAAATGAATGTTAGTTAATCTTAAAATATAAGATTAAAAGATATATTCATGTGTATTAACGGCATTTGACTTCTCTGCCATATGGCTTGTCTATGCATTTAAAATGGTGTTTTTGGGCAGTCCTGACTATTAACAACTTCTATATATAAAAGTAATACATGTTAGTCTAAAGATATTACTTTCATTTAGTGTGCAAGTATCATGTACAGGCTATAAATATATTTAAATAAACCAAGCAAGAGTGCTACTGAATTGGACAGCTTTGACATTTTTGTTAACTCATTTTCTGTTCTACGGTAAAAGTGTAATTTACGACAAAGCCAATGAAGTGTAAACGGGCAGAAGTATTCTTCACCTTTTTAAGCTCACATAATCCTGTTCAAAATCTATCAATAAAGATGAGAAATGTGTGGGTGCCAGGACGGCAAGATCTGAGATCTGCATTGTACCCTTTATGAGACAGTTCATGTCACTTGACCTTTAAAAATACACATTTCAACACTACACTTGTTTCTAAACACTCTGAGTAGGAGGAAGGTTTACTCTCAGAGACCTTGTATTTCCCAAGCACACAAGCTACTACATTCTTGCAATACTCTGCCGAACATCTGCAAATAACCAATAACCAAGATCTCTTTTTGGTGCAAAGATTGTCAGGCATGATATTGTTGCATTAACAGTCATTACACAACCATTTGTTTCTCTGTCATTACAGGTCATTGAAAGTTAGTCAAGAAGATAAACCCTAAGAACAGCGATGTCAAATCTTATGAATGTGACATGTCTGAATATGACATGTCCAAATGCAGAACAAGACCAGGTTTTTGTTGGTGTGTATTCAGTGGTCTTCATATTTGGCCTAACCCTCAACCTGACCGCACTTGTGGTTTTTTTACGGAACTCTAAATCCAGTTCTCACACCATCATGTACATGATTCACCTGGCTTTTGCTGATATTCTTCTGGTTTGTACACTTCCTGTGCGGATCTATTTCCACAGTGGGTTGGGAGATCCGCTCCAGACTATCTGTAAAATTACCAGTCTCATAATGCTAAGTAACATGTACAGCAGCATCTTCCTCCTCACATGCATTAGCTTTGACCGTTGCATAGCAGTCTGCTTCCCGCTGTCTTCTCATGTCCGTGAGGGCCGCAAAAAAGCATGGTGTGTGTGTCTGGGAATCTGGATCCTAACTATCACAACAAGCTTACCAATCTACTTCAAAAATAAGGAAGACCTTGAAATGTATCCCATTGTAATCCCATGTTTTGGTGGATTTCCTTCCTATGCGACTGAAAAAGCTGCTCTTGTTTCCACTCTGATTATTGGGTTCGGGATCCCACTAATCGTTATGATCCTCAGCTCATGGGGTCTCCTCCGGGCTATAAGTAAAAGCACGGCTGTCCAGACCAGTGACCTAGTAGATGGTGGAAGGATTAAAAGGATGATAATAACAAACTTGGCCATCTTTCTGTTCTGTTTTCTGCCGTATCACATTATGCTCTTGATACTTTATGCCAATGAATGTTCGTGCCCACTGTTAATGGCCTACCGATATAGCCTCATGGTAGCTTGCCTGAATGCAATGCTGGACCCTGCGGCGTACTACTTCACAACAGAGACATTTAGAAAAAAAATGGACATGGAAGCTGTACGGAAAATATGGCAAATGAACAGTCACAGCTCGGATGGAAACAACCGCTCACGTGCCCCTCTCACAACATAAGAACATCAGTTGGTCTACTCAACTCTGAAGGTCATAATGTGTTCATTTAGACTAGATCTCTCATGCTTACGTTGACGCAGTTCACATATAGATTTCTGCTTTTATAAGAAAGAAACAAGATGAGAGAATAAACGTGTATGACTCAGTTTTTTTTTTGTTTTTAAAAAAAAAAAAAAAAAAAAGAAGGAAACCACAAGAAGTCTGACTTTTCACCTTTCTACTGCATGCAAGCTCAGTGTGTGCAAAAGTAAGTGTGCTGTGTAGCCTTGGTCTTTCTCATATATGCATCTCTGATAAAGTAAATAAATGACTCATTTAGCCATTGATGTACAACCCCTATTTTTTTTTCACAACAAACTCTCACTGGGAAACATAACAGTAAATAAATGTAACAGTATGACAAATTAGGACAATTATCTTTTGATAAACATAGACAAAAGACAGTGAACATATTCTAAGACAGAGAGATTAGAGCATTATTTCCTCATCTACATTGTAGTAATGATTCACAGCCTTTCAGTTTTGCAGCCGTTTTTGTTCTCGTATTTCAAATGTTAATATTTGTAAGTATTTGTGCATTATAATTTTGCATGTGTGCATTTTTGATATGTGCATGATCATTTTGTAATTTCTCCAAAGAATAGTAGCCTGTATGGACATATGCGTTTATGTTAACATTAACTTAGAAATTTCCTGTTCCATTGTGAAATGTTTGATATTAGTTGTTCAAAAACCAACAAAACCCTTTTTCCTGCTTGTTTCCACACCCTTCCCCCTCTCTACCACATCCGTTTGACCTGGTGTATATAACTTGCGCTGAGTACAACAGAAATTGTGTGTAAATATGTTAATAAAATGTATTAATACTGACCGAAGTATATTTGTTTAATTCTCTTTTTGCAGTTGTAATTATTGTTATCTGTCCATGTGGTTTTCTTTTTCTGATGCCAAAGGGAAACAAAAAGGAGGCACTGCATTAATAAATAACAACATATGACTTTTTATTTATTTATTTAAAGGAAAGATGGTGAAACGTTCCTCTCATGACCCCGTTTCCCAACACCTGACTTTAATAGTATGTTCTGCTTTTTCTCGCTTTTTTTACTCTAAAAACATTGCATTTACAAGCTTAAAGCCTTCATTAATGAAGATGAAAAAATGACTCATTGCATAAATTATTGTTGTTGAATTATAATATAAGAATACTTGAATCTCTAACTGTTGCTAAAGAAGCCGTTTTTTTTTTTCAACGGCTCTGGCAGAAACTTGCACCTTGTTGCTGGGAGACGCGTGACAAATATAAACAGTATGTTCTAAAATCAGCTCAAATGCAAAGCCACTTGAAGGCAAGCCTGCAGCCTTTAACTAAACCCATATTTTTCTGATAAACAGACTTACATTATTAATCTGTTAATTATCTTAGCAAAGTTTTATATTCATAAGTCAAAAATAATTCAAAAGAAACCATCATATATTACATTTTGTAACACTGATCTTAAAATATAATTTGAAACCCTTTCTTAAATGAGATCACAAAATAAGGAGCTTATGAAAACAAAAATTCTAAAGCTTTTTTGTTTTTTGTTGTTGTTCTGTTTTGCATGCTTTGAGATGTGCAAAGTTGCCCTATGTTTGCATTGTGCTTTTGTGTGAAGACTCTGAATAAAGAGGAAAAAAAAAACTTTAGCCAGAAAAGCATAACAGCTAATGCTAACCCTGCACCATAGATACACTCTAAAAACTGCTGGGTTAAAAACAACCTAATTTGGGTTATTTTGGCAACCCAGTGCTGGGTTATTATGTTTAACCCAGCATGCTGGGTTGCTTTTTTATGGTTTAAAATTACTACATTGCTAGGCTAAAATGAACCCAAATCGAGCTAGGCATTAAACCTACAAATCTTGTTCATTTTAAAATCACTTTTACACACAAAGAATGACTATCAAAAGGTAAATATTTACTAAAAACAACAAGAGAAAACAGTCAAAAAGTAACATGCATGTAAGAAGAAATGCAGAAAAGTATGGCATTAACAGCTACAGAGTTTATAAATGAAGCATTGAACATTTGTTGAATATAACTTAAGATCAAATTTGACTTTTTTGGTAAATTTTATATATTGTATAAAAATATACAAAAACACTATTATACTATAATTGTACAATTAGTTAATAGTTAAAGGGATACTCCACACCAAGATGAAGATTTTGTCATTAATCACTTACCCCCATGTCGTTCCAAACCCGTAAAAGCTTCGTTCATCTTCGGAACACAATTTTAGATATTTTAGATGAAAACCGGGAGGCTTGTGACTATCCCATTGTCTGCCTAGTAAATTGCACTGTCAAGGTCCAGAAAAGTATGAAAAACATGTCAAAATAGTCCATCTGCCATCAGACGTGCAATCTGAATTTTATGATGTGACGAAAACACTTTTTGTGCGCAAAGAAAAAAAATGGACTTTATTCAACTTTTTCTTCTCCTCCGTGACAATTCCTGCAAGCGCGTTCATGAGTTCACTAGCAGAGCACGGCGCAAGCACGCCGTGACCTGCTGATGTCGAGGCCAGCGTACAGACAGAGAACCTGGAAGGCGTGCGGCGTGCGTGTCCTCTGTGTGTAAACGTCATGTGTAGTCCGAGACGTGCTTGCCCTGTGCTCTGCTAGTGAACTCATGAACGCGCAGGAAGTGTCACGGAGGAGAAGAAAAAGTTGAACAAAGTCGATTTTTTTTTTCTTTGCGCACAAAAAGTGTTTTCGTCGCATCATAAAATTCAGATTGCACGTCTGATGGCAGATGGACTATTTTGATGATGTTTTTCATACTTTTCTGGACCTTGACAGTGCAATTTACTAGGCAGTCAATGGGATAGTCACAAGCCTCCCGGTTTGCATCTAAAATATCTAATATCTTCTGGCATGACAGTACACAAATAAACCACAACATTAACACTTATATTATAACATTTAACAGAAGCATATGTGTGAAAGAATGTGAGCATGTGTATGAATGACAGAGTATAAACTCCATTTCTACTAAACAACACAGAACAAGCATTTAACATTTTGTTTTTACAAATTATACACTTACAGTTTGTTTCATAGTCCATGAATACAGAACATGCATCACTGCCAATTTTCATGTCTTTAGCATAATTGATGCAGTCATGAAGAAGCCCCATCAGCACAGCAAAGGCATGTGACATCTTTTACATTATCCAGGGCAGCCTCCTCCTTTAAAACCACTGTTGCATCAGTTTGGGGGAAAGGCCATTCTCCTCTTTGACCAGCATTCATCCCATTCACTACCTGTTCTTCATCAGTGGCCTAAAAAACATTCAAAAACATTTGAAAAACATTTAATTAAACTCTATCCATTTTCAGATAGAGCTGCATCCACATCAGTAAAGACAGACCACTTTGTGTGGTTGTTTAATGTCTCTGTCTATCACAGCACTCTAGAATGCTATAATGGCAGCACTAGTGTGAGGGCATGTAATATTGTTTAAATAAATATATTGCTTTCAGAAAGCTACTTTTTTACTGAAACATCAAAACAGACATGACATTTACATACCTCACAAATTTTCATGTATGTGGAGGGCTGCTCTTTAAAGGGTTAGTTCACCAAAAAAAATTAAAATGGTCATAATTTACTCTCCCCCATGTTGTTCCAGACCCATACAAACTCTGTTAATTTTTGGAACACAAATAAATATATTTAATATTCTCTTAATTTTTGTTCTATATTGCAAGTCTGGGAGACCAATATTTTCTTCTGAACAGACATGTTCACTATCATATAATTTAAGATTTATTCATATATAAATATTGGAATGGATTACTTCTACAATAACTCTGTATTTATGAAGCTTGAAAATACTGATTATCTAGACTCTCAATGGATTAACAAAAAATTATGAGAGAAAATTAAAAATATATTCATTTGTGTTCTAAAGACAGACAAAAGTCTTATAGGTTTGGAATGACATGAGGGCAAGTAAATGATTGTTTGTGTGAAGTATTCCTTTAAGAAAGGAAGACCAAGAATGATGACTCTCCAAATCAGACAACTCCAAAGTTGGTTTGTGTTCTGCAATGAAAAACCCAGACAGACATCAATGGTTTACATAAAATATGAGCACGTAATCACACTGTTGTTGCATCAAAATGTGAAGTAAACATGCAGGACACAACAGAAACATTTATTTTCTAAAAATAACACATCAATCTCAAAAGAATGAAGTTATCTTATGTCTCTGGCTTTCAACATCCACAAAAACAAACATTCTTTTAGTCTTAGTAAAAAAAAAAATTAATAATAAAAAAAAAAAAGGATAACATGATGGAATTATGAAGTTTAACTTGCTTGCCTTAAAACCGTCTTTCCCTCTCTTCTGAAGAAGCTGAAATAATCGCCTCCTCCTCACACACGCAGGCTTCTGTGTCGTTAACTCCCGGCGCGGGCATGAAGACACAAGCTCAACAAGTCTGAAATATTACATGCAAAACATTACTTTTAACAATTATCACGTCAACAGCCTCAAAATAATTATGCTAGTCTTTATTACATAACACCGTTTCCTTTAGGAAGCTACATTCAGTTTCAGGGCTGCCAACTCTCACGCATTTGGCGTGAGACACACAGGCTCTGTCTCACACTCTCACGCCGCCCATGTAACTCTCACGCCAAAGTGGCAACCCTGCTTGTGACATGAAACAAAGTCTCAGCTTTCAAATTTTGTAAGTTTTAATACGAAATTCAAACAATAAATACCGTTTTGGTGCGCTTAATGTGGCGTAATTTATTGTAGCGCCTCAGTTAAAGAAAAACAGTTGCAACAGGCTTCTTTGATCTCGTCGGCGTCGCCGCCACGCGGTCACGTGGTTCATGGAGCGCTCAATTAGTTCCAAACAAACCAGCGCTGTCAATACATTTGAGTGGGTTTAAGCAGGATAGACGACAGCTTCACTGTACATGTATTTGCAGCAACTTTACCTGCTTACTTATTTTTAAGTTTTGCATTTGAATAAATATTTAGACATGATTAAACACTAGGTTTTTTTAAATGTGAAAATTAAAAAGTTAATAACTTGCATCCTTTTTTTAATTTTTAATGATACTTGTATAAGTTCACACAAGTGGATATTAATGAATGCAAGAAAATACTGAATTTTACCCAAGAAAAGTTTAAAATGGTGCTAAAAAAGGCATTCAACAAAAGATTTTATCCCCTTATATGTACAGTATATACAGGTGCATCTCAATAAATTAGAATGTCGTGGAAAAATTCATTTATTTCAGTAAATCAACTCAAATTGTGAAACTCATGTATTAAATAAATTCAATGCACACAGACTGAAGTAGTTTAAGTCTTTGGTTCTTTTAACTGTGATGATTTTGGCTCAACAAAAACCCACCAATTCACTATCTCAACAAATTAGAATATGGTGACATGCCAATCAGCTAATCAACTCAAAACACCTGCAAAGGTTTCCTGAGCCTTCAAAATGGTCTCTCAGTTTGGTTCACTAGGCTACACAATCATGGGGAAGACTGCTGATCTGACAGTTGTCCAGAAGACAATCATTGACACCCTTCACAAGGAGGGTAAGCCACAAACATTCATTGCCAAAGAAGCTGGCTGTTCACTGAGTGCTGTATCCAAGCATGTTAACAGAAAGTTGAGTGGAAGGAAAAAGTGTGGAAGAAAAAGATGCACAACCAACCGAGAGAACCGCAGCCTTATTTACATTTACATTTTACATTTAATCATTTAGCAGACGCTTTTATCCAAAGCGACGTACAAAAGCCTTATGAGGATTGTCAAGCAAAATCGATTCAAGAATTTGGGTGAACTTCACAAGGAGTGGACTGAGGCTGTGGTCAAGGCATCAAGAGCCACCATACACAGACGTGTCAAGGAATTTGGCTACAGTTGTTGTATTCCTCTTGTTAAGCCACTCCTGAACCACAGACAACGTCAGAGGTGTCTTACCTGGGCTAAGGAGAAGAAGAACTGGACTGTTGCCCAGTGGTCCAAAGTCCTCTTTTCAGATGAGAGCAAGTTTTGTATTTCATTTGGAAACCAAGGTCCTAGAGTCTGGAGGAAGGGTGGAGAAGCTCATAGCCCAAGTTGCTTGAAGTCCAGTGTTAAGTTTCCACAGTCTGTGATGATTTGGGGTGCAATGTCATCTGCTGGTGTTGGTCCATTGTGTTTTTTGAAAACCAAAGTCACTGCACCCGTTTATCAAGAAATTTTGGAGCACTTCATGCATCCTTCTGCTGACCAGCTTTTTAAAGATGCTGATTTCATTTTCCAGCAGGATTTGGCACCTGCCCACACTGCCAAAAGCACCAAAAGTTGGTTAAATGACCATGGTGTTGGTGTTCTTGACTGGCCAGCAAACTCACCAGACCTGAACCCCATAGAGAATCTATGGGGTATTGTCAAGAGGAAAATGAGAAACAAGAGACCAAAAAATGCAGATGAGCTGAAGGCCACTGTCAAAGAAACCTAGGCTTCCATACCACCTCAGCAGTGCCACAAACTGATCACCTCCATGCCACGCCGAATTGAGGCAGTAATTAAAGCAAAAGGAGCCCCTGCCAAGTGTTGAGTACATATACAGTAAATGAACATACTTTCCAGAAGGCCAACAATTCACTAAAAATGTTTTTTTTATTGGTCTTATGAAGTATTCTAATTTGCTGAGATAGTGAATTGGTGGATTTTTGTTAAATGTGAGCCAAAATCATCACAATTAAAATAACCAAAGACTTAAACTACTTCAGTCTGTGTGCATTGAATTTATTTAATACACGAGTTTCACAATTTGAGTTGAATTACTGAAATAAATGAACTTTTCCACGACATTCTAATTTATTGAGATGTACCTGTACATATGAATTGACATTTAACTGAGATCGAAATCCCCCCATCAAGACCCATTTTCAACCCAAAATTGGGTTAAAACAGCCCAACGTCCTTACCCAGCGGTCTCAACCCAGCATTTGGGTTGAAAAAATAACCCAGTGTTTTTTTAGAGTGTAATGGTGGTACGCAGGGAAGGAGACCAGAGGCCATTGTATGATTGGCTGAGGTTAGCCGTTACGCTTTTTCAAATGGTAATTACTACAGACCCTCTCATCTCCCAATAGTAAAACAATCTCTGTCAAACCTGTTTCAAGCGGGAACCTGCAAACATAACTTTAATAAGAAAATAAACATAAACAACAAAAGGAAAGTAGCCCCCTCAGGTCAGACTCCAGTCAAAGGTTTCTATTTACATCATGTTTTGCAGTGTAAAACACTGTAGCCAATCACAGACTTATCTGTTGATTTCTGGAACACAATGGCCAATTAGAAGTGTTTGAGTTGTTCAGTCCCGAGTTCTGCAAGCTTGCAAATCCTCTCATTGTATCGAACCAAGTGATGTAATAGTAGATGTAAATAAGAGATTAATTGTGCTTTGTAGAGAGATTAATTGATAATGGAATTTTCTGGGATTGCAATAATATTATAAAGGGAGCACTCTTTGCGCACTTTCTTGGCTACATGTGATCTATTATGAATTGAAATAAAGGTTTTGTATTTCATGCTGCTAATGCCGAATTCACACTGCACGATTTTCAAAGTTGTCGGATCACTATTGTTTTCACACTGCAGGATTATCTGGAGTAGCATTCAGTTGCTGATGTGTTCACATTGATGGATCAGCGACAGGAGGTTACACGCTGTATGAGTTTACAATAGGAATAATCTCTGAACTTGACATGAACTTGGCATAACCTGTCAGCGAGTGAAAATCAGGGCTAAAATCGAACAGTGTAAACTCGGCATAAGAGGTCCAATGTGGAGTTGGCCTACATGCTGCAAAGTTCCGGTAGTGACATCCGCATATATATTGACATAGAGATAATCATGACAGTGGACTGGACAAAATATGTTGTGTCAAAATAGGTGTGCATGAAGGCTAAAGCACCCTCACTAATTTCAGAAGCACCCACAGTGATTTGATTCTGGAGTCTGATCAGGGCTCCTTCATGGGACAGACCAGTTTGTGGCGCAGCTGTCGCTCATCCTCTCCACCGGCCTCATCACTTCACGCCACTATATTATATATGCATATGCATTACTTGATGCATGTAAATGGTTGTATATATGGATCATGTCAATTAAAAAAAAAAATAGGGCAGGTCTTTAATAAGTCTGAAAGCCACTGCCTTATTCCTACATGACATAGTTTTTGTATAAGACTGTTCTACCTGCAGAAGTTCTTTGAGTTTCTAAAGCATCAGAGCCAGGGACAATGTGAGGTCAGTGTTGCCAACTAATTTTCAGAGAAAGCTGCTAAAGGAAGGTCAATTTGTTGCTAAAAGTTACTAAATGACGTTATGATGTCATTGTGCGATGACGTCATTGCGTAATCACGACGCAAAATTGTGTCACAACATCAAATCTCAGCAGTGTTGCCAACTGCTTTCAATTGAAAGTATCTAAAACGTAGCTAAATGTCACTAGATGACATCTCTCTCTCTCTCTCTATCCGTTCAGTCGGTGCAGACTCTCAGTCACTCGATGAATCATGGCTCTACAGATGGTACGATCCCAGGTGATTTCCTTTAATTGCCTAACAGTCATTCCGGTGTCATTTGTGATGGTATCTAGTCAACGGGTTCTTGAGCGGCCTCTCCCCCTCTTTCTACTTACCAGCCCTAGCATGATGTCCTTCTTGAGGGACTGGCTCTGCATGATGTGCCCGAAATACGATAACTTCTGCTTGGTGACTCTTGCTTCCAGTGACGTCCGTGGTTTGATTCGGTCTAATATCTCTTGGTTGGTGATCCTCGCTGTCCATGGAATCCTTTGCAGTTGTCTCCAGCACCATAGTTCATATGCGTCTATCCTACTCCTGTCAACCTTCTTGATCGTCCAGGTCTTGCATCCGTACGTAGCTATTGCGAAGATAATTGCATTTACTAGTCTGCATTTGGTGGCGAGGCTGATGTCCTTGCTTTTCCATATGCCAACCATTGCAACACGTCCCATTGCCAGTCTCCGTTTGATTTCAGGGGTGCAGTCACCATCTCTATCCATTATGGAGCCCAGGAAGGTGAAGCTGTCTACTACCTCTATCTCCTCTCCATTTACTTCTATCTTGATCTTTGCCTTGTCTGCTGTAGTCATTATCTTGGTCTTCTTGACGTTGAGGTGTAGGCCGTATCTCTCGCTCTCCTCTTTTATCTTCCCCAGTAGTGTCTCGAGGTCCTTCTTGCTTTCCCTTAGCAGGGTGGTGTCGTCTGCGTATCGCAAGTTGTTGATGTTCCTCCCTCCGATCTTAACTCCAGTATTGGCATCCTCCACCCCCACATTTCTTATAACCATCTCGGCATAGGAATTGAAGAGATGTGGTGACAGTATGCAGCCCTGTCTACATCCTTTCTTGATCTCAAACCATCAGATGACATCATAAAGGCAAATTCACTGATCTATGTAAAGATGAATATAGATCAGTGGGCAAGATGACAACTTAGATAAGGTTTGTCCAAGAAGTTGCTATATTTGTCCCTAAACTTTTGAAAAAAGTCTTAAAAGAGGTGGGGAAATCGCTAAATCTAGCTACAAAATTGCTAAACTGGCAACACTGAATCTCAGCAAAAATATATTTTATATATGTTAATTTAGATTTGTTTGTAAAATAATATGCGTAATATAATATTAAAATATAAATAACTATATTTTAAACATTGAATAATTGAACAGCTAGTAAATTAGTAATACTACACATTCTCAACAATTATGCTTTAAGCAGTGTATTAGTAGTTAGTTAGTATGCTACACTCTAAGAAAAGTCTGTACAAATAGGGCACAATCTACTATGTTAATATGAAAGAATTTTCCATATTGGTTTTTTACCTGCATTTTAAATTACACATTGTGTTTTCGGGTTACTGGGTTACAATGGATAATGGATAATGTCCTGGAAAATTACCAGTATCTTTTCTATTTTTCTTACAGTGTACTAACTGATCAACAATCACAGGTACAAGCTACTAACAGAGTGTTTCATAAATGAACAATTGTTAAATTATTATTATTATTAAATTGAACAATTGCAAATAGCAACAAGCTCAATTCACATGATGTGTGTACTGCTAGGCATCTTTAGTTTCCTCTTTTTGTGTAATTTGGATGGAAAATGTGTGCCTTTTTATTGTCTGAGTCACTTATCAAAAGTTGCTAAAAGTTGCCAAATAAATTTTAAAAATTACTAAATTTGTTGCTAGGTGCTTTTGGAAGAAAAAGTTGCTAGGGTAGTGTGAAAAGTTGCTAAATTTAGCAACAAAATGGCCAAGTTGGCAACACTGTGTGAGGTAGCATTATCAGCTAATGCATTTATGTTTTGCACTCCAATGTCATTGTTGTAGATTGAGCTCCCCCTAGTGGTAGGTTACATAAAATATTCTACTGTAAACACATGAGAAATGGAACATATTTGTCTGTCGTATTCACAAACGTAGCATAGAAAATTATCAGTTCATTGTCAGACATAATATCATAATCATGATAAATGATTTCGGTTTATTGCAACGGCTCTGGTTTATTGTAGGCCTTTATTTAATGCTGATAACATCACATTATTCGCCTATAAATGAATGTCCATTTTCCCGACTGTAAACGCAAGACCACAACTATTGACGAATTGTTCAACAAAGATAACTCTCCTTCATAAGCCATTATTTTAACGAATCAATGTTTCTGTGGACCTTGGAAAACTCCATATAGGGATGTGTTTTTCTGGGTTGCTGAAAAGTTTAAGATGGCCATTAGGGATTTGGCACCCTGTCTATTATTCCGTTGACTGTGGGTCATTATTGCCGGACAATAGCAGAAAAAAAGAGATCTTGGCGTGCTTCAGTGGAGTGTACCCATCCCGTAGGTGAAAAGAACAATAGTGAAGGGGGTAGAGGGGATGGGTCGTGCGCTATTGGATGAAGGGGTGGGAAACGAAGAGATAATAGTTCTCCTACTGTGAAAACACTTAAAAACTAAGATTTCTTTGCTATTGTTGCACGTTACCATCCTCCAACCTTTACCATCCTCTGTCTTTGTTGGGGTAGCGGATACCCCATTCTTGTTTTTGCTTGCATATTATGAAAAATATTGCACCTGAAATTCAGTAGTAAAAATAGCCTACATTTCAAACGCACCCCAGTGCATTTAATGCCCATACCTATATGCTCTATATCAGGTTTAAAAACAGAATTAAACAGGTCAGGGCAATGAAATCCACAGGTGCATTCTTTTGGTGATAAAATCTCTTTTCACTTTAGTGGTAATAGTCCCTAAATAAAGTGAGAGGCACTTTCGTTTTTCAACTGAGTCAATTCCGTCTAACTATTACTCACAGTGAGTCACTTGTGAAATCAAACTTTTGAACTCTTGCTTCATCTCAGTGCACCAGCACTATGCGTGGAACGTGGGATTCGTGGCATTTAATAGGCCAAACCCGAGACTGTGGGAAATTGTGCAGCAAAAAGCACCCATGTATTGTTATGGTAATTTCGGTGGGTGGAGGTTTGAGGGGGAGCGTGAGTGCATGTTAAACGAGGTTAAGTGGGAATGTTTAGTTTCTAGATTTATCAAGACTACGCCACTGCAAACTTAAGTTTCATAAATATTCGTGGGAAAGCGAAAGGTTTCTATCTAGAACTGCAGAAAAATGACGGCCTCTAATATCGGCAACGGACCGGAGAAGAATTTCAACGCAAAAGAAGAGCGAAAGGTAGTGACATTCTCGTTATTTTGAGTCGTTTTCATGCATGCAACTATGGCAAAATATTTCATTATTTGTACAATACGAGATACATGTAGAAAGCGATACAAATAGGCCTATAGCCTGGAGGAATGGAGCAGATTTTAGTAAACCATACAGACCATCTTTAAAATCTGTATGAACTTGTTCCAGACTGCTGTTTGTGAGAATCTTTTATTGACAAT
Organism: Spinibarbus caldwelli; assembly: GCA_039654775.1. Lineage (NCBI taxonomy): Eukaryota > Metazoa > Chordata > Actinopteri > Cypriniformes > Cyprinidae > Spinibarbus > Spinibarbus caldwelli. Next base: position 13,655,482 of record CM077221.1, on the reverse strand, counting down.
ATCTAAAAATGTCAAAAATAGCTGTTTCATAAAACAGTTTTTGCTAATCTCAATACTGTTTCCACAGTATATCTTATATCTCAGTTTTAGATTTTTATTTGTACCTTATGAGTGAAAAGAAATTGCAATTAGCATGTTTTTTTCCTCCTCACCCAATGCTCAAATCTGTTGATATATTTCAAGTATAGGCCTAGTTATGTTAAATACTCACATGCAATTAACTTATTTGGGATGTCCGATTAATATTTCACACTTCAGGCCTTACAGAACTGGCATGTGTGTTGTGAGACTTGTATTGTCAAATTTGTACTGAGTGAATCCCTTGAGGATGTCTAATGAATATTTCATACACCATAAAACTGGCTTGTTTATCATTTTAGCTTCGGAAACCTTTGATAGAGAAGAGACGCAGAGAGAGGATAAACTCAAGTCTTGAGCAGCTAAAGGGTATTATGGTGGATGCCTACAATTTGGATGTAAGTGACCCAAATAAGCATCAATAAAATATAGAAACACTCTTTATATTTTAAATCTCTTTGTACAAATATAACTAAATTTAATTATTTTATTATTTTCTATTAAAATAAATAATAATTTAAATGTAATTTTATATAGCATTTTTTCTCTAACTTTTCCCACAGCAATCTAAATTGGAGAAGGCAGATGTTCTTGAGATAACAGTTCAGCACATGGAGAACCTTCAAAGAGGTTCAGGTTAGACTGTTAAAAGCATATCTTACCTTTTTCATACAAATTTGAGGTTAATATTATTCCAAACACACAAACAAACCATATTGATTTTTAAGGGTAAATTTATGATCAAATTACTCCCATGGTTCTATATGCATAAATTATATTTTATTTTCAGGTGGTAGTCTCAGTCCAGGCACTGGGTTTGAGTCTCGACAAAGATACAGTAGCGGCTATATTCAATGCATGCATGAGGTGCACAACCTGCTCTTGAGCTGCCCTGGGATGGACAAGACCCTGGGTGCTCGTCTGCTAAACCACTTGCTGAAATCTCTTCCCCATATCAGCACCGAGGCTGGCAGCACGAGTTCTGTTGGCACCTCCGGCCCTCTTTCTCTATCCCCTACCCAATCCCCTCTAAATCTACCCTCCTTACATCCCCATCCTCTCCACCTGCACACCCCTCCATCCCCTCCAACTCCTTCCCCACCCTCCAGCCCCACTCACTCTCCCAGAGTCCCACCAATTAGAGAGAGACCACGCGAACAGTCCGCTCCCCCCAGGTCTCCTTCCCCTCAGTCTCCAGCACAATCGGCCCTTCCCCCTTTCTTTCCAGGAGCTGATCCCTCTATGTGGAGACCCTGGTGAATGAATCCAGCCCAGCCCCCCATTTGCCCTCCCCTTGCCCTTCCATGGCCTGCCCTCTTCTACCTAATAGTTTCCATTACATTTGATCTCTTGGGAGGTTGGAGTGCTTTCCACTCAGAGGGGTGCATGATATTGAGTTACAAAGTCCCATGGGGTTGTGTGGTATCATTTAAAGCACTGCACTGCATGCTTGGAAGCAAATTATGCTATGTTTATATTTTGAGGGTATGATAACAAATGACACCAAAGCTGCCCTCATTGATTGTATATACTAGTATTGCTATCTTGACCACTTGTAGGATAAGTTTAGATGACCTTACTTTGCTTTTTCTCCTTTTTTTTTTTTTACAATGATATTTTTACTAGCTTGGTTTTAGATGTGGTGTACTGTGGGTTTTAGAGGATTTGTTGAAATTATGCATGTTTCTCTACCTTAAATGCAAAACACTAATGGTGACTCAGAAAGGGTAGAACTGACAAGATCATTTGTGAAAAATATACTCCATCCTTGTATATTACAAGAAGAGAGTCTGACTAGTACCTCATATTGAAGCAGTTAAAACTGATTTTCTTTATGAAAAATCAGAACTGTGTATTGACTTTGTATTCTCAAAAAATTTGATTTGATGGTGATGATGATTATAATAAAGGTGATTTTAAAAAATGAAAATAACACTGATCAGTTTGTATGTTTTTTTTTTTTTCTTTTTTAGATATTTAATCTGTCATACCTTAGAACTGGCTCTTTACAAACAAATATTGTTAGAATTTAGAATTTACAAACAGCATCACAGGCACTTCTTGTCAGGACTATGGACCTGTCTGTGTGTGTTTCTCCCTCGTGTTAATTGTTAACTTGATTCCAGGTGTGTCTCGTCTTCCTCCCCTGATTGTCCTGTCCTTAAAAGCCCCAGTCCATTCAGTTCATGTTTGTCGGTCCTTGAACGTCTTCCTATGTGTTCTTGTATCTCTTACGTGTTTGGATTATTAAAGACTGTATTTCAAGTACTCCTCGCTCCCCCGAGCAGTGTGACAGAAGGACCTACCAAAGACAGTAACTTCTGTGTGTTTACCCTCCGTTTTGTTTCCCGTTTTTTCCCAGTGTTTTTCTTTCCGTTGTATCTCCATGGATCCCCTCGTCCGGCCCGAATTCCTCCTCCTCCTGCTGGAGCAGGAGGACCGATCTCTCGAGGACCATACACGACTGTTCCTGGTGTTAGCTAACGCCACCAGCTACCCGGACGACGCGCTCTGCGCATTCTATGATGCAAGCTTGAACACCGCGTGCAGAGCGCTGTCGTCCGAAGATGGTCCTCGAGAGGATCCCGCCGCCTTCGTGGAGTGGATTCTGGCGAGAAACGGATCGCCCCTCACCGTCTCTCCCGAGGATGATCTCGCCAGATCCACTCCATACCCAAAGCCCAGCCCACCAGCTCCCCGCGGTGCGGATCGCAAGCCCGAGCCCACCGATGACGGAGAGCCAATTCCCGCCGCAATCTGCGAGCCAGCGCAAAGCCGAGCGACTGAGCGGAAGATCCCCCCGGAAGTTGAGCCCAACACGTCAGATCAGGTGCGAGAGCCGGGACAGTGCCCACCCCGAGGGAGCCAGCCGTGGACGGTGTGAGCGCGGATTGGAGTTCCACCCCCTGCACCGCGGCTGAGGGTGAGCTGATAGGACATCTGGGGCTGCTGGACTTTGAGGGGGATCTGATTGATTGGGACACTGCTCTGGAGGCCGACATTCCCTCTCTCCGCTCTCCTTCGTCCTGGCTGGTCCCGTCCAGCTCCGCTCCTCCAGAGCGTCCTCCAGTGCCCGCTCCCCGAAAGCGTCCTCCAGAACCCGTGCCTCCAGAGCGCCCCCCAGTGTCGGCTCCCATTCCTGAGTTAAGCCCTGGAAGCCCGGAGGCTCTCAAATGCCTGCCACCCACCCGCTTCTGCCTCCACTGCTGTCGTCTGGCAGCCTCTCAGCTCGCCCTCAGTCCTCCATCAATGCGGTGCGAGCTTCGCGGGTCTGCCATCCTCCATCGTCGTGGCTGGAGAACCCCTCACCTCCGCCTCCAGCCTCCGAGGCCCGGACTCCACCTCGGCCCGTAGACCCAGCGGCTCCACCTCGGCTCCTAGCTCCTTCGCCTCCACCGTCATCAATCGCTCCACCGGGCTCCCTCGTCCCTCCGGCTCCGCCTTGGTCGGGCGTCGACCCGCCATCGCCTCGGGACTCCTCTCCTCTGGCTGCGCCTCGTCACTCTGTCCCACCGGCTTCGTTGGGCTCCTTCCTCCCGCCAGCTCCACCTTGGTCCTCAGTCGCTCCGGCTCCTCCGTGGATCTCTGGAGCTCCGCCTCCGCCTCGGTCACCAGAGCCCTTGGCTCCACCCTGGCCCCCCCAGATCCTCGGCATCCCCCTGGCTCGTCGGCTCTCCGTCTCTCTCTCTTGGGCTCCGCCACCGTTGGTCGGCCCCCTGGAGTCGGCGGCCATTCCTCCTCCATGGCTCCTCCCTCTGTCGGCTCCACCGTGGGTCGGCATCATGGCTGTGGTCTGGGTCCTGCTGGACTCCTCCTGCTCCGGATCCCTCCTGTCTCTTCCCTGGCTCCTCCCTCCTTTGTCGCCTCCCTGGTGTCTGTCAGCTGGCCCCCTCCCGGGGGTTTGTCCTCCGCCTGAGCCTCCTCCTTAGTTCCCGCCTGCCCTCCCCTTTGATGGTTACTACGGTGCGAGGACGCACCTTCTGGGAGGGGGCGTTATGTCAGGACTATGGACCTGTCTGTGTGTTTCTCCCTCGTGTTAATTGTTAACTTGATTCCAGGTGTGTCTCGTCTTCCTCCCCTGATTGTCCTGTCCTTAAAAGCCCCAGTCCATTCAGTTCATGTTTGTCGGTCCTTGAACATCTTCCTATGTGTTCCTGTATCTCTTATGTGTTTGGATTAAAGACTGTATTTCAAGTACTCCTCGTCTCCTTGCACCCTCGAGCAGTGTGACACTTCTAAATTAATTTACTCAAATTCATTTTGTACATCCAGTCCTATTGTATTTTCAGTTATTATACCAACAATTTGAACCTGGTCAATACATTCAGTAAACTGTTAATACAATAATAATAAAAATACTTTTTGCTAATTTCTTGATGGATAGTTTAGCATGCCAAACAGCACAAGATCAACAAAATATCGAAGATCTGTTAAATTAGAAGTAACTAAATTAAAGGAATAGTTCACCCAAAAATGAAAATTTGACGGCACTGCAGAGGATTCACTGGTAAGCAAGTGATGTAATGCCAATTTCTCCAAATCTATACCAATGAAGAAACACTCATCTACATCTTGGATGGCCTGAGGGTGAGTAAGTTTCAGCAAATTTTTCATTTTTGGGAGAACTATTCCTTTAAGGGAAACAAAATTTACATTTGTTCCATATTGTAAGAAAATTATGCTATTACTTAAAACAGCCACTAGATGTCAATATGTACTAGTCACATACAGCAGTTCATGCTAAAATAAGATAACTGCCCCCTAATGGATTGTCTAGTGTTCTCCTACATTTAAAGCTGATTTCACAAAACATTTTAGTCTAGCATTCTAGTTAATAGATATAGAGTGTGATTCATGTAGATTTTGAATTAGAGGAGGTAAGAGATGGAAAAGAAATAGAACTTATTCAGGATAAACATACTATTTAATTTTGTATAAAGTAAAACGAGACTGGGAGGCAATATTTCATCTCATGCAACATTAAAAATATGAATAAAAATAAATAAAACGAAACTGAAACGCCCTCCAAGCCTCATTTTCATTCCTGAAAATGAAAGGGTAGATAGCGTAGGGATGAGTAACGTTTCCAGGCTTCCAGCTGTTTCATTCAGCATGTGGTTCATTAGGGCCTCATGTTCACCATACATCCAGGTGGCAATGGACTATTTCAACAAGACTAAACAGGTCTGTGATGGCCGACATTTATCCCTTAACTGGCCCCTTCATTCGGGCTGCTCAGTCTGAACAGTTTTTTCGTCCTTTCTCTTTAAGCTTGTTATTAAATACATTCGTATTAAAACTGGCCATGGCTGTACTAAGTATTATTCTTAAACAATCTACTGAAAAGAATAAGCTGAGTGACCAAGCTCAATCAGGTTTCTGAGGATGAAAACTAGTGTGAGCCTTGTGATCCCCAGATTCCCCTTGAGGTTCATTATTCCGTATCAGCTGCAGAGCAAGTGCTCAGAGTTGAATGGGGCTTTTGTTAGGCTTTGGATATTGTATGCGAGTGAAACAGATGGGGGTCGCATAGTTTGGGTGTACGGTGACACATCAAACCTTGGAGTTGTCAGTTCTTCAGTCTCAACAACAGATCCCACATTTACTTACTTCACATTTATTAATTTTGCATGACAGACAAAAAGCAAAACCATGAATATGTAAGGGTGTTATGTATTAAATGTAGAATAGAATAACATACTTTACTTCATATACTTCAATTTACATGACATCAGAATTAATTGCAGAGAATATCTGAACTTCTCCAAATTCATTTGTTACATCACAAGGCAATTAAGTGAAAACTACTGAAGGTAAAAATGTGATTTAAAAAAATCAGGGAACTTTCTAACATAACTTTTTAAAACCTAAAATAATTTTGTGTACATTTTTGCCTTCAGTTTATTAAATTATGTTTTTAATTTAATTTAATTTACAAATTTTATTTTAAATATTTAATTTTTGATCAAAAATGTTGTCAACTACTTATTTATATTTCTATTTATACACACATATTGACACACATCTCTTTATGGATTAATTTAATGAACAATGATTGTCCTCATATAACTATCCCCTTTATTGCAGCAGCAATAGCACGAAAATGTAGCATGGTATCAAGATTGCAGCAAGGATAAAGTTACACTCTCTCTCTCTGCGGACTGTGGAGAGCTGACAGACGGGGATACAGTAATGGATGGGGGTTGGGACAGATGGATTGTCTTTGCAGGCAGACGCGAGGAACTTCTTAAACGAGTAAGAGCGTATTTATTGTAGTTTGAAGGACAGTTAAGTATCTCTAAATGGTGGGCTGTTTATGAACACAAAACTTTGTTGCGTTTGGTGCTAGTTGGTGGATAACGGGAGACTCGCGGAGGCTTGATTCACAAAGGTCTGGAGTGCCGCTAGTATTTTTAAAGAAACAGTCACAGTTTGCTTCTGAAACACACTTTGGGTGAGTAGAACTGATAATATATGCAAACAAATACACTAATTAATGACTGTCTTAAGGGGTATTTTTAGTTCATTTTACTAACTTTTCTAACTTCAACGTCGCTCGGGATTTATATTCAGATATCTTAATCTGACCACATATCACTGTACATGGACACTGTTCGGGATTTTTCCGTCGAAAACCATACGATTCAGTTTTACATTTTATTCAGTTTTATGTTTATTTACTTGTATTTTGTCTTGAGTACGTGTCGGGTCAACATGACATCCACCCTAAAGCGATTTCCAGTTGCTATAGTCATCCCGAGTAATTACACAGATTATTCGGCTATGGGGTCGATTAGTGAGGGTAAGCTTGTTTAGCAGCTGCTAAGTTTTCGTAGCAGTGCTTTGGTCTCATGTGAACGGCCTGTGGAACAAGGCTGGACTGTTGTCCACTCTAAGAAAAGATTTCTTTGAGGTTTCCAATTTTACACACAGGCAACTTTCTGCAAAGGAGTTTCACTATAGGATTTCCCCCTTTACAAATAGTTTAAAGGGACAGTGAACCACCCAAAAAGTCTGTCATAACTCACTCACCCTCATGTCTTTCCAAACCTGGTTAATTGACTTGATTCTGTGTAATTCAAAAGGTAATTTTTAAAAGAATATCCTGGATATGTATGAAAATGAATGAGGACTGTCAAGCTCCAAATTGATGAAAACAATCACAAAAAAATATCATAAAAGTGACTCATGTGACTTACGTGCAATACATGAAGAGTTCAAAACAAAAGTCACTTATTCACTGAAAATTATTTTGTTCCTCTTGGCACATTTGTAAGAGAATTAGCATTTTGAGATTTTGACCTTTTAGAGCCTTGTTTTTTTTTTTTTTTTTTTTAGAGCCAATTGGACTGATTTGTGAAAGAAAACCTCAAATAAATGCTGCTGTATTTTATAGTTTTTTGTTAAGTGAGCCACATTGTGTAAATAAGTCACACACAATCCAAAGAAATTATTATTATTATTATTTTTTTTTTTACATGTGTTTGAATGTATGCCACATAAATGGCACATAGCAATTGTTATGTAATATAAACACAATGCTTGCTCTGACATTCGCATTGTAAAATTAGCCCCGCTTTTTGATCGTTGAGGCTGTCTCTGAACTAACAGTGACATGTCTCGCCTTAATAAAATATTAAAATTGTGATTGGAGAAAGTTGGGCAGATATGTTTGGCCTTGAAGTCTATCTCGTCTTGCTGGTTTATGGTTTTCTGCACCAATAGGCATGAAGCAATTGGTTCTGTGTTTTTTTTTTTTTTTATTGTATGGAAAACATTGCCTTTTTATTGTTTAGAGGAGTTGTCCTCTCCAGTTACTTCTCTTGTGATGATTAATTTTAAACTGAGAAAGGGAAAGCTCAAGAGCATTATGAAGAGACAACGTCAGTAGTAGAGGCTCCTCCATCTTGTCTGAGGCAGTGAGTTTTTTTTTTTTCTTGAATGTAGATATGTTCCTTTTACAGTATTTTTAGTATATGGTTGGGGTGTGGTTTCTCTTCCAGGTTAAAAATTTTTTACCATTTTCAAATAAATACTGTTCTTTTTAACTTCATATTCATCAACAAATCATGAGAAAATGCATCATGATATCCACAAAAATATTAAGCTGCTTATTAAAAATATTAAAACTCTTTTCAGCATTAATAAAAAAATCAGTGTCGTTTACGATAAAATACTGGCAGCTCTGGTTGCCAGAACTTTAGCTTAAAAAATGGTAGCAACATTTTAGGTTTTACAGACTTAACTTAAATTCATTAACTGATATAATGTATACCAACCTGAAGTACTAATATCTATTTGTAACATTGTAATATACTGATAGCTGCCAAAAACAGGTGGTGATGAGAAAGTCACACGATGAATCAAGGTGCGCAGTGTCATTCACACAAACACTAAACACCATCATGGTAACACACGATACTGAAATAATGCAATAAACATTAATTTAACAACATTAAATATAAGATAGTTACTTCAACGAAAAAACATCAAAAGTAAAGTGCCAGGGTATTCTGGGAATTATAATTTGTTTTTTTTTTTTGTTTTTTTACTGTAAATTATACTATGACTCATTTTTTTTCACTTCTAAAAACTATCATTTTAAAAGTATTGTACTGTAAAATTTAGGGCTGGTTCGATACCACTTTTTCAGAACCGATACCGATCCGATACCAAAAATTATGAGTATCTACCGATATCGATCCGATACCAGCGCAGTTTTTTTAAATCAGTGCAAAATGTTGAACAAATATACTTTTATAAACTAGGTTAGTGGATGATTCAGTAGCAAAAGTTACTCTAGAAAAATCATGAGTGCACAATAATTTTTATAAAATCTAAAATTAGTGAAAATTTTTTTTATTCGGGAACAAAGAAAAGTGAATAAGTGTAGGACTAAATCTGTTAAAAAAATGATATATTGCTCTTTGTACTGTTATAAAATACATTCATAGAAAACAAGTAATATATTTATATATAAATATACAGGTGCATCTCCATAAATTAGAATGTCATGGAAAAGTTCATTTATTTCAGTAATTCAACTCAAATTGTGAAACTCATGTATTAAATAAATTCAATGCACACAGACTGAAGTAGTTTAAGTCTTTGGTTCTTTTAATTGTGATGATTTTGGCTCACATTTAACAAAAACCCACCAATTCATCTCAACAAATTAGAATATGGTGACATGCCAATCAGCTAATCAACTCAAAACACCTGCAAAGGTTTCCTGAGCCTTCAAAATGGTCTCTCAGTTTGGTTCACTAGGCTACACAATCATGGGGAAGACTGCTGATCTGACAGTTGTCCAGAAGACAATCATTGATACTCTTCACAAGGAGGGTAAGCCACAAACATTCATTGCCAAAGAAGCTGGCTGTTCACAGAGTGCTGTATCCAAGCATGTTAACAGAAAGTTGAGTGGAAGGAAAAAGTGTGGAAGAAAAAGATGCACAACCAACCGAGAGAACCGTAGCCTTATGAGAATTGTCAAGCAAAATCAATTCCACCCAAAAGAATTTGGCTGAACTTCACAAGGAATGGACTGAGGCTGAGGTCAAGGCATCAAGAGCCACCACACACAGACGTGTCAAGGAATTTGGCTACAGTTGTCGTATTCCTCTCCTGAACCACAGACAACGTCCTGGGCTAAGGAGAAGAAGAACTGGACTGTTGCCCAGTGGTCCAAAGCCCTCTTTTCAGATGAGAGCAAGTTTTGTATTTCATTTGGAAACCAAGGTCGTAGTCTGGAGGAAGGGTGGAGAAGCTCATAGCCCAAGTTGCTTGAAGTCCAGTGTTAAGTTTCCACAGTCTGTGATGATTTGGGGTGCAATGTCATCTGCTGGTGTTGGTCCATTGTGTTTTTTGAAAACCAAAGTCACTGCACCCGTTTACCAAGAAATTTTGGAGCACTTCATGCTTCCTTCTGCTGACCAGCTTTTTAAAGATGCTGATTTCATTTTCCAGCAGGATTTGGCACCTGCCCACACTGCCAAAAGCACCAAAAGTTGGTTAAATAACCATGGTGTTGGTGTGCTTGACTGGCCAGCAAACTCACCAGACCTGAACCCCAAAGAGAATCTATGGGGTATTGTCAAGAGGAAAATGAGAAACAAGAGACCAAAAAATGCAGATGAGATGAAGGCCACTGTCAAAGAAACCTGGGCTTCCATACCACCTCAGCAGTGCCACAAACTGATCACCTGCATGCCACGCCGAATTGAGGCAGTAATTAAAGCAAAAGGAGCCCCTACCAAGTATTGAGTACATATACAGTAAATGAACATACTTTCCAGAAGGCCAACAATTCACTAAAAATGTTTTTTTTTTATTGGTCTTATGAATTATTCTAATTTGTTGAGATAGTGAATTGGTGGGTTTTTGTTAAATGTGAGCCAAAATCATCACAATTAAAAGAACCAAAGACTTAAACTACTTCACTCTGTGTGCATTGAATTTATTTGATACACGAGTTTCACAATTTGAGTTGAATTACTGAAATAAATGAACTTTTCCACGACATTCTAATTTATTGAGATGCACCTGTGTATACTATAAAATTAAAATACATTTCTTTTAAACGTACTGCACAGTAATGAGGCAGCACCACATGACAGATGAGACGAACAAGAAAGGCTATTAATAATCTTTCATTGCGCAAAAATATTATAATACGAAAGGCTCCAATACAGAGCGGCACAAAGCGTTCATGCACATCGCGTGCGCAGAATGAAGCAACACAGAGTCACAGCGCGCAGGCACAGCGCTCCGGAGTCCGCATAGAGAAATTCAAAGCACAAGGAAAGAGACATTAATGCGTAGTGTATTAAATCTGTGCTACAGTTTATTGAACCTTTTCTTTTAACCGTTTTAAATTTCACTTACTGTGCTCGTTAAGAACCATTCATAGTGCTCTCTATAACAATGCTGTGATCTAACAGAAACCCGGTAGAAAGTAACACGATTTAGAAACAGCAGGAAACTCTAGCAAGATAAAATCCTTTTATGTAAAACTATTGAACTTTATTTACAGATCAAGTATAATAGGAACAGTGGATTGAGTTTTATCGTCTTTACTGTCGTAACTGAACGCAGTTTGATGCTGAATGGAGGATGACAGACAGCTGCGGCGGAGAGAAGTGTTTAACGTAAACTTGACTTAAAGATTCATCGGTACCTCACATTAAACTATGGAACGGCTTCAGAACACTTGAAATATAGTGCACAAAAACTTTGTGCTTTATAATAGTTTTTGTGGCTTTTGTGGGTCTTAACAATTACACAATAGTAGCTACGCAGAATATCGGATTTGGATCGGCCTCGTCTGACCGATATACCCCGATCCGGCAGAAAATGCCAATATCGGAGCGATACCGATGGAAACTTACTGTTAACCAATTAACAGGTTTTATTTTAACAGTCTTCTGCTGTTAAAATCACAATCATTTTTTACAGTGTAATCATTGTTATTAATGATTAATTATTGATAATAATTGAGCACCAAATCAGCATATTAGAATGATTTCTGAAGGATCATGTGACTAAAGTAATGGTCAGCTTTGTCATCACAGGAATAAATTATATTTTAAAATATATATAAATGGAAAACAGCTCTTTTAAAATTTAGTTATGCCAATTTTATGAGTTTTAGGTGCTCCCATTGTTACATGACTCAGGACTTCAAAAAGGTTACTATTATTGTTTTTTTAGTAATATATCTGGATGACTGTATTCAAAAGAAAAAAATCTGTGTAATTCAAGAGGTACTTTTTAAAAGAATATTCTGGAGATTTTTCAGTATGAAAATGAATGAGAACTGGAGCTGTCAAGCTCCAAATTGACAAAAACAATCATAAAAAGCACCTAAGTATCATAAAACTGACCCATGTGACTTATGTGCAATATATAAAGAGTACAGATCAAAAGTCACTATTCACAATTACCATTTTGAGCTTTTGACCTTTTAGTGCATTGGTTGATCCAGTTGTTTCTGTGTTGGACTGATCTGTGAAAGAAAGCATTAAATAAAAACTGCCGTGTTTTATAGTTTTTTGTTAAGTGAGTCACATTGTGTAAATAAAAATTCACTGACAATCTAAAGAAATTACTTTTTTGTTTGTTTGTTTTACATGTGCTTGAATGTATGCCACATGGCATATAGCAGTTGTTATGTATATAATAAAACGCAATGCTTGCTCTGACATTTGCATGGTAAAATTAGCCCTGCTTTTTGATTGCTGAGCCTGTCTCTGAACTAACAGTGACATGTCTCGCCTTAATAAAATATTAAAGTTGTGATTGGAGAAAGTGGGGCAGATTTCTTCGGCCTTGAATCCTGTCTTGTCTGGCTGGTTTATAGTTTTCTGCACCAATAGGAATAAGGAAAATGGTTCTGTCATCTTTATTACTTCTAATAGTAATTACCATTATTATTAATAAATGATAATAGCTCAGCAGCAAATCAACAATCGATTTCTGAAGGATGATGTGTCTAAAGTAATGGTCAGCTTTGCCATTTAAAATATAAATAGAAAACAGCTCTTTTAAATTGTAACAATATGGCAATTCAGTGCAAAAGAAGTGCACCAATATTTTCAGATGAACTGAAATGTTGATTTGGTAGATTAGGCTATGTTGCACTGTTTTTTTTTTTCACTGTATATTACCAGTTCTGTTTCTTAAAAAGAAAACATTGACACACAAGGACACTTTTCATCATATATTCTCTACATTGCTTGAGCAGATTATCTAGTCATCCCCTATTGATGCTAAGAGGGCAGAGGTATCTGGCGATGGGCCAGAGGTCTACCACAGTTAACTGATTATAGGGTTTAAGTCTAAGTATAGGCATGCTTGTAAAGGACTACCTTAAGCCAACGTAATTCAGTAGCCCAACCTGTAGAACACTCAAAAATTGGTCACACATCTCTTCTGGTAGGATCTTGACAGCAAGAAAAAAATAAGTACTAAATGCAATTAATAAAATGCAACTATATCATGTATAGGATAGCAAAATAAATAAACATATCAAGTTATAAAAGTTATAAAAAGCCACAAACAAAACTAAACAAAAGGTAAAACAACCCACACTACGTTAAATACGGGTTCACTTTCAGCTAGGATAAAAATGTTTTGTGCCAACTACAATGTGTTTTGTGCAGTGAAATACTGGATGCAGAGAGAATGAAACCATTAAACTTTAAGAGACATTTAAGAGACCAAACCACTCAAGCTATTAAGACACACCTGTTGGAACTGGATCTGAACACATCACATGAAAATAACAAAAAGTACATAAAATTAGCATATTTTTCCAGCTAAGCATTTAATGTAAATATTATAATAAACGTTTAAGTGCATTTTGTTATATTTGCATAATAAAGATTGTTCTGAAGCAAACCCATGCAAAATTGTGCTTTTGAAGATTGTTTCAGCTAATCAAGATATATAAACTAACATATTTCATGCACATAATTCAGGCTACAGACGGCTTGTCATGAGATTTACTGCATTCTCAGCTGCATGCAGTAGGATAACATAGGGGAATTGACTATGCAGGTTTTAGGCAACCAACAAATCACATTATTATGTGAAGTGTCAACAATCAGAAACATGGCTCATACCTGATACACAAATTTTCTATTCAGACAGTTGATTATCATATTTTTTAAATCAGAATCAGCTGTTCTTTAGCAACTTACTACAGGAGGCATGAAAAATCTAAGGATTCTTTATAGCAACCTGTATGTGTTGCTATTAACAGTGACCAAATTCTATGTTTTTTTTTTTTGTTTTTTTTTTCATTTGTCGGATTTGAAGTCCAGTAGGGACAAAGTAGGGATGAAATTAATTTTTTTTAATAAATTTTTTATTTATTTATTTTTTTTAATTGTCTTCTGCTTTCTGCTAATTCATGGCTTCCAGGCTAATACAAAAAAAAGAAGAAAAAAAAAGGGTGCCAGGAAGAACTCAAAAGGGGGTTTCACGGTGATGCCATAGAGGAACCGTTTTTGGTTCCCTGAAGAACCATTTTGTGAAAGGTTCTTTAAAGAACCGGTGTTTTTCTTGGTGCCATAAAGCACCTTTTCTGGTTCTACAAAGAACCCTTTTTAAAGGTTCTTCAAAGAACCACTGATGAATAGGTTCTTTATGGCCCCATTTCTTCCAGATCAATATCCTTACATTTATCATACTATACATTTTCTTTAATAGGATTGTTCATAAAATAATTTTGAAAAAAAAAGAAAAAAAGAAAAAAAAAAAAAAGAAAATCCAGAGGTAACAAGACTTGACAAGATGTATGATTAAAATGTTTATTGCATTTACAGTATACATCAATGCAGTATACATCATACCTCAATACTGTGTATATGTGTTTAATAGGGATGTGCACAAGTACTAGAGTACTCAGACTTGACAATGATTGATAATTTTTTAAAGTTACTGCAATCATCGTTTTCATGATCAATCATCGCTGTCAAGTCCGAGTACTCAATGATCACCCGACTTTATATATTTCTCTTTTTCTGATTGGTTATGGCAGCATTTTGGGTGGTACAAAATCAAAACTACCAGTACTTGAAATTAAAAATTTACAAAAATGCCCATCCCTAATGTGTAATACAGTGAATACAGCAGGTTAATGTCAGTAGCCCCATCATCCATTAGTATGCCCTTTTTCATCCCATGGAAACTGCCACTGGTGGTTCAAAGAGTTCCCGCTTTCACAGTCCTTTTGATGAATGGTTGAGGCTGGGTACATAGGATCCTGTAAAAAAAAAAAAAAAAAAAAAGACACTTTCATTAGGTTCTTAATTTTCATAGGTTTAGCACAGGTACAATGATGCAAAATGACAAACAAAGATAATGGAAAGGTATTTTTAAGCTGAACAGCAGTAAGAATTGAAACAAAATCAAAGCAAGTCAAAGAATTTTGGAAGTTCATCCATCCATCTATTCACTCTCCAAACCACTTATCCTCTCTAGGGTTGTGGGGGCTGAAGCCTATCCCAGCATCTTGGGCCACAAATACATCCAATTAATGGTATTTAAGCAATATAAGCACTAGGTAACAATGTTATACAGTACCTGTCAAAATTTTGGAAACATTACAAAAAAATCTCTTCTGCTCACTAAGTCTGCATTTATTTAATCAAGAATACAGAGAAAATAGTAATATTGTAAAATATCATTACAAATTAAAAGAACTGTTGTCAATTTTAATATACTGTAAATTATAATTTATTCCTGTGATAAAAAGCTGAATTTTCAGCATCATTACTCCAGTCTTCAGTGTCACATGATCCTTCAGAAATCATTTTAATATGCTGATTTGCTGTTTTTTTTTTCTTTTAAAAGAATTTTACATTTCTTATTCTTAAAACAGTTGAAAACAGTTTTTGCTTTAACCTTTTTTGTGGAAATGGCGATACCTTTTTCACGATTTATTGATGAATAGAAAGAACAATGAACAGCATTTATTAAATTTATTAAACAATTTAGTAAATAGAAATATTTTCCAACATTATAAATGTCTTCACTGTTACTTCTGATAAATGTAATCCCTTGATTAATGAAAGTATTAATTTCTCTCTTTTTTTTTACCACAAATGTATTAATTTCTCCCTTTTCTTACCACAAATGTTTGAATGGTATGGTTTCCATAAAAATGTTAAGCAGCAAAAACTGTTTTCAACATCGGTAATAATCAGAAACGTTTCTTGAGCTGCAAATCAGCATATTAGAATGATTTCTGAAGGATCATGTGATCACTGAAGACTGGAGTAATGATGCTGAAAATTCAGCTTTGATCACAGCAATCAATTACATTTTAAAATATATTCACATAGAAAATAGGTATTTTAAATTGTAATAATATTTTACAATATTTCTGTTTTTACTGTATTTTTAATCAAATAAATGCAGTAAGCAGAAGTCTTACATTAAAAAAATGTTAAAAAAATCATACTAATCTCTAACTTTTGAACAGTAGTGCATGTTTGAGGATTTACTTACAAGTCATATGGTTCATAGCGCCTTAGAGATGTTGTCCGACAGGAGGTCTGCTCCAACTCTGCTGCACGTTCATAAGCATAGAAGAATCTAGAAACATAACATGCCATTTATCACAGAGCCAACAATATTTAGTATAAAAGCAGGTTTATTTAAAGGAAGCTAGAGCAGAAGTGAAATTCAGAAAATAAAATAGTTCTATATTTTAGATATATTTTTATAGTATATATATATATATATATATACATATAAATATTCAATGAACTATGCTAAGCTAAGCTAAAAGTGCTACCGCCAGACCCGGCTGAATGGATTCAAAAACGGTAAAACTCAACTGTTTAACTCTAGGGGACTTGTAAAATGAGCCTATTTTCAAAAAAAGTGGAGTGTTCCTTTAACAGTACAGCGCATATTTTAGGCTAAATATGTTAGACAACTTTCAACAAACCATTGACAAACTGACAGCAAACCCTTTACAAAGTTATCAAAACTTCTCATCTACACAAAGATGTGATTAAAAACCCAAACTCTCATAAACAAGAGCTCAACTCTCATAAACAAGAGAGCTTACCTCGCCTGAAAACAGTTGAGATGCTTACGGACTTTTTTCGAAGTTTTCTGTGAAGTAAATATTCAACAGAAAACGTGTCAGTTACATGTAAGAAAGTGTCTGGAACAGTTGAATGTGATATTTGTGTGATTTTAGGGACTAAACTCACTTGAAAGCAGTGAAAACAGCTGTTATGGGGCGAACGAGACGTGAGACGTGCGGATCCATTTGCAAGGCTTTTATTCAGAGACGAAGTCATAAAACAGGCAAGATTCAGATAATGGCAAACAGGTAAAACACAGGCAAGACAAAGAGTAATCCTAGGACAAGCATGGGTCTTCGAACAGCAGACGATATCCAGAGTAGTGTTGTCAAAAGTACCGACTTCGGTTCCGGTACTGTCATTTTAAAAACGTCCATTTCCCGCTAACATTTGAGCGCTGTTGAGCGGATTCTTAAACACAGCTGATTGGCCATGGTGTTCACGCGCTCATCAAATATGACAGTGATTGGCAACAGTGATCATCGCTTCACGCTCTTCACCGAGCGCACATGGGAGCGTTTGAAAGACGCGTTTATCAGCGCGGATCCATCTACGTGCAGATATATTAGGGATCCGCTGATAGACGCTCCCATGTGCTTTTGTGATCTACTGGTCTTTTTTAATTAATAAACACCACAACACTATTTATATAACTCAAAATTAATACTTTTTATTACACTATAATTGAATGCAACTAATAGAAAATGAGTATGGAATGAGTTCTGGACCAGGCAGGACAATTTAGCTCACTTGATCTCACTTTCCAGAAACAAAAATATTTACAACATGATGAGTGTGAAGAACCATTAAATAGTCTCTGGAACCTTCATGTGCTTTAAAGAACCTTTCTGTGCTACAAAGAACCTTTTGTGCAATGGAAAGGTTCTTTGGATATTAAAGGTTCTTCATGGAACCATACACCCTGCCAAAGAACCATTTAAGAACCTTTTTTTTTAAGAGTGTAGAAGACTTTTAGTTAATACTGCCTTAATAACTGACTTTGAATAACATACAAGACCTGCTGTTAACAGTTTTGAATACTACACAAAACAGATGTCTTCTGATCGGATCTGGTAAACAGATTGGATCTAACATTCCTGGCGTGGAAGTCAGATGTAATATTTTTGGTGTTAAAGGCAGAATCTAATAGGCTCTAGTGGAACTGTTCCTGCAATTAGTGTAATGTAAGCTGCTTTAGAAAAATGTGCTAAATGGCAACTAATTGCAGAATGGATGTCTATTAAGTGATCCACAAATCCAATTGTGTATAAAATATTTGTACATACAAAATTGTCAAGCCTTTACTTTTATTTACAACATTAAAGATTAAGAACATTACCAGTGAGGTAAAAGTGGTAAAAGCCAACAAACAAAGTTCATCTAGTTTTTGCAAGGCAGGAAACCAGATGCAGGAAATTGAAACCTGATGTCTGCCTAATTGAAATACACACGGGTGAAATGTGTTTGAGGCAATGACAGCTGTTGTGTTTCAGGTAATACAGGTACTCGACAAATTTAACAACAAGCATTTTACTCCTTACCTTTGTGGGGATATAAAAAATATGTATTTTTGGAAGACCAGTAATGCCAATTTGATTTGCTTTTCAGTCAGCACTGATATTGTAAGTAATGTGTATGTGGTGACATCAGAATCCTTTCCCTCAACAAAATTTGACAAGTGGTCACAAGAGACTTTAATACAAGGTATAAATTTGCATCTGTCTCGGCTGACCACTTGTGATTGGATCACCCAGATATCTGGTGTGAGCAGGGCCTTCCTTAAGTGAATTGTTTAGGAGAGTTTTGGAACTTAGATGCTTATTGAGTGTTATTGGCTTTATTTAGAGCTATTTGTCATCCCAAGAATCCCTGATGCAGTTTTGCAGTTTTATTAGATTTCATGTGGTGAGGGGGTGTTAGTTAATTACATCTTTAGAGTGCATGCCAATGTTTTCTGCTTTTCAGCATCTCTTTGTTGCAGGCAACACTGAACACGGAGCGACCCGTCATGTCTAACTCATGAACAAATAACTCTTTATGAGTTCATCTAAACAAATTTTAAACAGATTTTCATTTAACTTTAAGTTATTGGTTTGAATTGATGATACACTCTAAAAAATGCTGGGTTGTTTTAACCCAATTTTGGGTCAAATATGGACTAACCCAACTTTTGGGTTAAAAATTTAACGTAAAAATTTAACCCAACAGCTGGGTTAGTCCATATTTGACCCAAAGTTGGGTTAAAACAACCCAGCATTTTTTAGAGTGTAGCCTATATGCTGGATTTCTCCAGTCGTTTCATCCACATTTAAACACAGCTTCTTTTACGATCGAACTGCAAGCTCGCATTCAGATCTGCCTCCATTGAATCAACAACCCTGCATTTTTTCATTTTTCAGTAATCTGTTTCACTTCCGTTACATTGTGACTTTAAAATTAACAAACACTGCAATATTATATTGGTATCAGATCACTGACATTAAAATAGAAACATAATGACAAAGATTCTGAAAGATAAAATGCCATTTTAATTTATGTTTTAGTATAGTGTGTATAATTTACAAAAAAAAAAAAAAAAAAGGTAACAAAAATCCAAGAATGGTATGGTTTCAATAATTTGGGCCTATATAATTTTTTATCAAGTCATTTAGCTGACCTTGACTTGGCAAAAGATATGCTGTAAGTGAAAAGATTTTAAAAACTAAAATCATAGGCGTACGATAAGTCATGGAAACACTTGATGTGTTCAAATCTAGATACTTTACATGCCAAGTCAATTATATGCGACATAATTGTTTATCTTACAATAAAAACATTGCATGTGTACTTCTCATAATGTTATAAAAAAGGAAATAGGATATCGGGGAGTAACCGTGGAAATCTCACTGTTAAAGTGATGGATGTGCTGTTTACTTTTATGCTTCGCTTTCAATCACGTCCGCGCGTATCGTTTCTGATTTAGTGAGCAAAGAGCTGGTCTGACGTCAAGCTTCGACTCACATAGCAGCAGACTGGTCCCTAAACACCCGCCCACATTCACCCAAAACACAAAGCATTCCCTTTTCTCCGTCTAAAGCCGCTGCTCTTCGAGAAGCTGAAGCGAAGCACATGCACCTCAAGCAAACTGGAAATCTAACGCAGTTGACTGCAGTCGTGCAGGCGTTCTGTTCTCGGACCATGGAGCACTTCCATTGCACAGACGTCGTCGGGCAGATTTGAAAGGCATCGGCCGAGATGCACCGTGGCTGCCGATCTATAGTGATACCGGCCGGGTTTTATCATGGTTTTCAGACGGTCAGCTCGGTAAGTGTGTCAGGCTCAGAGCTGCGACTGGCGCTGACTGCTAGGCGCAATCTGTGATTTAAAGACAGCGGCTTTTTGTCTTTGTCTGCAACACCCTTTTCAGCAAGTCAAGGCAAGCGTATTGAAACAGGCCATTTTTTTTTGCATCTCTTCTGTCCCTCAGCCTGTTTAATTTTCATCTACAGCCGTTTTTTATGCAAACATAATGTAGTTTGCAAAAAGCATTTGGACAAAAGTCTGTTAGCTTTGATCAAAGCCTGTGTGGCAGAGAGTCTAGGTTGCTGATATATAATAGAGGAATCAGGCATAGAAAAGAGTTTTTGATAACAGCCTTTAAGCTTTTGTGTGTGTCTTTATTATATAAGTGGATTTGATCTGACAATAGATACACCTGCCTGTTTTTCTCTTCTGTTTTCCTGTCATATTGCATGTCTTCTATTTTCTCACTCTTATAATGTCACTGTTGTGTTTCCAATTATGGCTTCTGCTTTCTTGCACATTTCACACTTCACACGCTCATATTCTTACCCTTTAATGTCCCTTTGTTGGTCTTTATGATTTCATGCTCTATAATGAACATCATTCACAATTTCATAACTGAGGCTAACCGTCCTCCTCTTGGTCATAGGAGAATGCGGTGGCTGGGGTGTTATCGGTTGGGGCCCGTATGGAAAGCACTCTTGGTATTTGTTGTCATCGCTTTTGCCGGACAACTTCTGGGAGTCATCTTCAACAAGAGGTAAGACAGTGCTGCCATTCCTGTCTTCATTCCTTCTCAAATACCTGCTGTTGTCTTGTACCGCATTCTTATACAGCACATTGCTTGGTTACATATTTTTGTGATTCAGAACCCAACGTTAAGAATTAAT
Source organism: Spinibarbus caldwelli (assembly GCA_039654775.1). Classification (NCBI taxonomy): domain Eukaryota; kingdom Metazoa; phylum Chordata; class Actinopteri; order Cypriniformes; family Cyprinidae; genus Spinibarbus; species Spinibarbus caldwelli. Next base: position 13,634,625 of record CM077221.1, on the reverse strand, counting down.
GTTGCTTAAATGCTTCTGGATTATTTCCATCTGCAAAAACTGATAATGCTTTAGTATGCTTTATTAACCCACTGTTAAAACCATCTGTGGCTGGCTTTTCTGAGAAAGAAATTCAGTTCTCACTTAAAGGGACCACCCGTCCCCCATATAACTTCTGTTATCATTTACTCATTTTAATGTTGTTCCAAACCTGTTAGACTTAATTCTTTCTGTGGAACACAAAATAAGTAAGTCTTACAGGTTTCCAATGACATGAGGTTGAATAAATGATGAGAGAATTTTTGGGAAACTATCCCCTTAAGAAATAGAATTTAACCAGTCAAGAGTACTATTTGTATTGTTATGGTATTCTTGTTTTATTTATTCTAATAAAATATAATGTGCCTCTCAGCAATAACAGGTGATGATATGCATGTCCCATTCTCAGAATATCACTGAATTCATTATTTGAGGCTAATCTATTCTCAGCCATTCTCTTTGAAGTTGTTTATTCTCTGCTTCCTTAATCACTTTATCCCACTTATCACTCTTGTTTAATTATCTGTAACCTGGCAGGCCTTTCTGTCTTGTTTAAATTTCTTTTCTTCATTTCACTCTCCATCTTGTCATCTGTCTTAGTATATTGAGTGGAACGGGAGATTCATTTTTGTTCTCGTTATAATTTTTACGTCATCATAATTTGTTCTTTCTCTACATTAGCTGGATGCAGCCAGAGAGACCTCACTCCCTCTACGCTCTTCCCTCTGAGAATTCTCAAGGGGACTCTCTGGGGTCTTGCCAACCCCACATCCACATCATGTTCCTGAAGACTCACAAGACGGCAAGCAGCACCATTCTTAATTTGCTCTATCGCTTTGGAGAGGAGCGGGACCTTAAATTTGCCCTGCCTGTGGGGTACCAATTTGGCTACCCTCTGCCCTTTATCGCCCAGAGGGTGAAAGGATACAGAGGCCCTCATGTGGCAGAATTTGACATTATGGGAAATCATATGCGGTTCAACAAACCAGAGGTACAGCATATGATAGCTGGCATTTTCTCAACAGATCTGTTGAAAATCACTCTCTGGTTATACAGATTTGATCAATTATTTAGGGGTCCAAGTAATAAAATTGATTTACTGCTTTAGTATTAATGTTGTTTTTCTGTTGTAAACAGTTTGGGCATCAAAAAGCGTAAATTGCAAAAACCATCCAACCAAGTATAATTATGTTTTCATTACTAATAAATACCAAGTAATCATGCAGATTATTTTATAATCAGATTCTTTTGATTGATCCATCTTTATTTTATTTAAACAGAAACCTAAGCAGAAAAACTATAGAAATCTCCTATGAACATTTACATTCAATATTTGATTTTAGTTACATGATTAAAGATGTTCCTTTTTGTAATGTGATTCTCTTTTTTACTTTCATTGCAGGTTGAGAAGGTCATGCCAGCAGACACCTTCTATTTCTCCATCCTTCGAGACCCTGTGGCGCTAGCTGAATCTTCCTATGCCTACTATAAAAATGTTGCCCCTGCCTTCAGGCGTGCCAAAGGACTGGGTGATTTTGCAGACAACCCCTATAAGTACTACGACCCCAGACTCCGAAACAACCATTATGCCCGCAACCTGATGTGGTTTGATTTTGGTCTGGACCATACCTCCAACTTCAGCCTCGCGCTGGTCAAGCGCGGTGTGGCAGCAGTGCGTCGGAACTTCAAGCTCATCCTTATCTCAGAGTATTTTGACCAATCTATGGTGCTTCTCCGTCACGCTCTTTGCTGGCCGCTAGATGCTGTGGTTTCTTTTAGCCTGAACGCCAGGCAGCAAATACCCAGTGGAAGATCAGGATGGGTGGGCAAGGCTGCAGCTCCTTTGGCATTAACAGACAAGCAAAGATTGAAACTACGTGAATGGAATACACTAGACTGGCACCTTTACCAAGCTTTTAATCTCACTTTCTGGCAGGACGTAGAACGCTTCGGGCGTAGTCGGATGGAGTCTGAGGTGGCCTTGCTTAGGACCAAACGTGAGGTTCTCACTCGCATCTGCCTGCGTGATGGCGGCCGCCCCATAGAGGCCAGTCGCATCCGGGACAAGACCATCCGCCCTTTCCAGAGTGGATTAGTGAAGATCTTGGGTTACGAGTTGCAGTCGGGACTGGACAATGCCACGTGGGAAGCTTGCCTACGCATGATCAGGCCTGAGATTCAGTACAAAGATTTGCTGGATCTTCGGCAGTTCCCTCGAGCCCAGCAACCCCCAGCCGCTGGAGGGCTTCCAGTAAAGAGGGAGTCCTCGATACTCAGGACTGTAGACCGTGGGGGAAATAGGTTGGTGGAGAAGGACTGGGATGGGACCATTCTGTTTCGGAATCAATCATTAGAGCAGGTTGGTTCAAAAATAAGACTTAGATAGTGAGCTAGTTGCACCTTTTTGCCTCAAGGTCAGTAGTTCTGACCCATTTTGGCTCCACGGGCCTCTGTGCTGCACTACTAGAGGAGAAGGGATATCCAAGACATACAACACACTACTTTGTCATCGACTCTTCCTTCCTCCATCTTGCCCTTCTACACTCTATTTTCTACAACACAAAGTTTCAGAATGAAGAAGAGGTCTGTGAGTACATTGCATTGGCTGGAGTGATATAATGGTACAAACATGCCATATGGTGACTAAATGCACAAACTCACTGTCGTGAGTTTGATATTGGGGAGATGTGAGAATTTGCTGCTTCCCTGTCCACGATGAGCCATGGTACGTTACAAAAAAACTTAGCAGTGCATGTTATGTAAGTGGTTGCAGTGTATCAAACATTCTGCTAAAAACATTCTTTGGTACATTAGCATTCAAAAGTTTGGGGTCAATAAGATTCTTTTTGAAATAACTTTCATTCATTTATAATACTTTCATTCAGCTGGAATGCATTAAATTAATAAGGAGTAAAGACATTCATTATGATATAAAAGATTTCTATTTCAAATAAATTATGTTCGTTTGAACTCGAACAATCTTGAAAAAATGTTCATATGAAATTGAAGACTGGAGTAGTAACTACTGAAAGCTCAGCTTTGCCATTGCAGGAATAAATTACGCTTAAAAACAGTTATATTACATTGTAATAATATTTCACATTACTGTTTTTACTGTATTTTTATTGATCAAATAAATGCGTCTTTTGTGAACACAAGACATTAAGAAAGTATTACAAATCCCAAACTTCTAAATGGTAGTGTTGGTGTGCATGCAGTATTACTACCAAAAAGGTAGTCTTGTGCATCCAATGAAATAACAATATTGGAAATGCATTTGAATTTGATTATAGTACTAAGACACAATGGATATCCATTTGCTGCATGATGAAATTCCACAAAAGCGCAATCACAGACCCTTCATTGTCTGGCACACAAGATTCTGTTCTGTTCAGAGTTGCTGGAATTTAATTTTATTTCCATTTATATGGGTAATTGTTCAATAGAAACATAACTTGACAGTGTTTTTTTTTTTTTTTTTTTAAGGAATACATTACAAACTTTTGATTTCTATGCCACACACATTTTTTAGTGACACATTATAAGCTAATACGACTCCCACGGTTCTGTGAGAACAACATCTCCAGTTTTAACACTGTGAAATAATATGACCATTCATTAAGGGCAAAATGGGCTGTAGGTTTGTATTTACCAACCTCAAGTGATTGGCCATTGCACTTCTTATAACAGTCTGTTTACCTATTGATGTTTGCTAGAGGTTGATATTTTAGCTTTTTATTTTGATGTTTTGAATAAACACCAAATCTAAAAAAAAAAAAATAAATAAAAAATCAATAGATGGTGAATGTTCATTGGCATGGTAAATGCTGTAATTTCTGAGGCCTGTCATAGACGTTTTAATGATCAGAACTCCACCTGAAATTCCAAAACTCAATGGTTATTTTGCCTTACAGTTAGTACCTTTGTGAAGCAGTGCTTTACTATCAAAGCTTGCTGTATTTATTATGCTTTTGTATAAATTTCTCTGTGTATCTTCTGCATTTATACTCTCAAACTAAAATGTTTTTTCCTCTTATTGTGAGTGCTGAGAAAGCATAGTGTAGAAATTTGACTGGAATGCACTGTGCAAATTTCCCTTATGTATGAACAGCCAGCTTTTTGTATGCAGATTTCAATGCACAGATATGACAAGATGACATCTAACATTACCAATGAATTTATTGCCTCTGTTCTAAGGCAGTTGGTATTGAAATGAAGAAAACACTAGTATGGTCACTGTTGCGTGCCTATTCATGTGCATCATTTATTGTATAGTTAGGATTTATATGCATGGCTATAGTTAGCAATCATTTCTTTGTGTAATTGATAAACTGCATAATTTGACTTGCATTTTAATACCCCATTCCATTCTAGTTTGGATTGTACTATTGCTAGTTATTTAACAGTCTTTATCTTTGACTTTTTCCATTCATAGTAGCTTGTGTGTTTGCAGCTCACTTGAAGTAGATATTGATGGAGCTAAAATAATTTAAAAAAAAAAAGTTAAATGATTTCAATTCAGATTTTGAACAACAACTATGACATTTTGTTTTCAGTGAATATGGAGTAATAGAACATTGATTTAACTGATTATATTTTACAAAAAAGACTTGATTTGAAAGTCAATGATCCAAGACAATGATCCATTGTGATCATACCTTTTTCTGTTTATAAACTGTTGTTGGCGGATTTAATGTTTCCTCCATTGTAAAGAAAACAATAATGCTATTACTGTGAATTGTGTTTGAAGAAATTCACACTAAATTGAATTTAAGCATTGATTTCCTGTTAAGCTTGAGATGTATAGCTTTTACATTCCTTCACCTCATTTTAGAGAAATCCGTAATGAGTCTGGCAATATTGTGCTGTAATACCTGCATGTCATACAAATCAGTAGGTTCAGTGTCTTCATGACTCTTTAGGTAGATTAACTGTGGTACTGCAATTTAAAGATAAACCAAAGAGGTACTGATGTTTCTGTGCTTGGAATCTTGATATATCAAAAATTGGCACAGTTTTTCATTGCATTCATTGACCAGAAAATTAGTTTAGAAGGAGTGCAAATGTTCAAATGCAGCCTACGGTCTGCGTCAACTATCATCTCTTAAGGGAAGAAAGAAATGGGCTGGAGTTTAATTAAAAGTGTGCTCTCCAAATGAGAAAAATGCAACACTTCTCTTACAACACAATCTGTAAGTCAGTATCAGTCAGTTTTATTTGCGCAGGATAAGTAAACTCATTCACGTTCATTCTCTTCTGCACTTTTAAGACTATAATACAATTCACATGATGTTTCCGTTCAGTTTTCTCTTTGGCTGAGATTTTTCAAACCCGTTAACCATATTTATTATTTTTCTCTGTTACTTGAATATGTGGGGAAACCTCTGTAGATATTTGCGTGTGATGGACCTGATTTTGGTTTACTTGTATGTAGTAAAATAAAACAACTTTTACATGTGATGAATTTGTTTCTGATGTTTTCTAATAGCTAGCATCGGTGTTCTTATCATGCACCTCTGGATCTCTGTACTGAATGAGATAAGGTCGTTTCTTCAGGATGCATATAAGATATACAAAGTTAAACACAATGGAAATAGGGGCTGGAACTGTAAGTTTGAATGTGTCTTTTCATGGGCACCTGCTGTGACCTTTATGTGTAGCCTGCAAACAGAAACACAATTAAGACATGGTAATTCTCTCAAATACAACTTTATTCAGTTTTGAATGACATGATTCGAAGCTCAATATACAAACATTAAAATCAGTACCTTTAATATGAGTTGCCTTAAATGAAATAAGCTAAAATAAATTTATGTTGAAGCATTTACTGACTTGTAAAGGAACAAATGAAGGGGCAAAATGCATAACTACAAAGAGTGGATTTTATGAAGTCTCAATTTTCTCAACAAGGTTTAACCATATTTACCATGTAACTATCTTTATTAGCTCAACTAATGAGAGTTGATTCACTAGGTTTTTTTACATTTAAATGTAGACATTAGATACAGAACAACTTCAAATCAAATTTGTTGGAAATAATAATATAATACATTTTAATTAAATATAATTACGAAGTAATTAAATATAATAGTTATAATAATTAATCGCAGAATTAAACAAAACTGTCAGCCTTCACAGCTAGTCCATTGTTTACCTTTATCGACAAGCGACTATTCATGCCTAGTTATTATCCCGCTCTACTCCATCTTAACTCGATAAGCGTGCCTCTCATATAGCGCACTTGAATGTATTGTATACGCCAACTGGCAGTCAACCGAAATGGGACAAAATAGGATGAATGTTATTTTTCTTCATTCTGGGAAGCCGTGATATTAAGTGAGGTGAAAGGTAAAACGGTCTTGTTGAATTTAGAGATTCTTGTTTGAATGGGAGTGTTATTTGCAGGCTGCTCAGGCTAACCGGGTCCCTTCGCTGTATGTCTGCCTGCAGCGCGCTGTGATGGTCATGGTGTTAATGATGGAATCGCAATGCGAGTACTTTATGTATTTCCCGGCCGTCCCCATCTCAGACCTATCAGACCCGGCCAAATACCGCACGCTCCCGCGTCGCAGTCACCTTTATCTCGGGGAAACCGTGCGCTTTCTGCTGGTTTTGCGCTCTCAGAGCGTCGCGTCGGGGTCAGGAGCTGACGGCAGCGGCTCGGAGCATCACAGCAGTCGCTCTTGGAGGGAGCTGGCCGGCTCTCTCTGCGCCGTGGCCAGCGTTAGCCCCGGCGACAACCGGCAGCGGACACAGCCTCTGTACCACGACTACCACAGCAGCGGGGACGAGTGTGTGGAGGACACAGACGATGATGATGCTGCGGAGGTGGGCTGCGCAGGTCGAGGGGGCCCGAGGTACCGGGGCTTCAGGGAATGCAAGCCGCTCCTCATTCACAACAACCCCGGAAACGGCGTGAGGGAATTCCGCAAGGCTCCTGTACAGGTGCTTAAACAAACACTGCAGTCTGTTGGAGAGTATAGCTGTTCACTGTACAGTTAAAGTGCACTGCCGTGCATGCAAATATATTTGATGATAACAACACGGAAGTGTTGATATTTCCTGTTGTGCTGTTTGAGAGATGTGTTTGCCTTTTCTTAGGGCTGGCACCCATGCAAAACGCAGTCCTTTTCCATTTATAATTGAGGATAGTCACAATACTGGAAAGGACTTCCTGTTTTAGTATTCTGGCCAGAATACTGCTATGTGTCTTTCATGTAGTGTATTTCTATAACAGTCCTGACTTTAACCCCTACAGGTGCACTCAGTAGTGTTTTGTTAACTAAAAAAGATTTTATACAAAAAGAAACGAACAGCACTTTTGAAAAATATTGTTAAATGATAGGATATAAAGTAACACAAGATGAAGACTCCAAACATCTTCTAGAATAAAAGCTATTTGATTTCACAGGAGGGGTTAATCTATGAGGTGATGCCATGTGGACACCATATGATGTCCTATATGTTGATATATGTAGTATTAGATGGAGAAAAACATATGGAAAAAAAACCAAGACATAGGATAAACAATCAGCTTCAGTGTGAATCAGTCAAAAGTTAGTCAACAAACACTGATGTTCATGAATCTGCACAGATAAAGTAAAAACCCAAAACCACAAATAAGATCTGTGTAAATGTAAAAATTTAAACTTTTAAAAGAACATGAAGATTAAATTCATATAATTCCTGTATATAATTTCAGACGTTAGAAGAAAAGTGCAACGCTCATTCCAAAACATAGACTTGACTTTATTTCTTTAAATACAATGATGTTTTGGCCAAATTTAAGGCCTTTATCAGACATCCGATTGCTGCACTTCTTCTGAAGTTTGAAATTTGGATTATTTTTTTTTTTTTATTACTTGAACCTTATCTACAGTTCGTTGAGCGTCAGCTTTTTATTTTTTGCTTTTATAATTTTGTAATTTATGTTTTTAAAAAATAGAAACATTTACCTTGAGGTCTTCTCACAGCATTCTGCCATTTTTAGATTAAAATTGTGAGCTGATTTTGATACCAAGAGTGGTTTTATCCGAGTATTTTCAGGGACCCATTTTAAGTATTTTTCTCAGAAGTTGAACCTGCTTGCTCCCCGTATTTTCTCAAATGTCTGTATACCCTGGCCCAGCATACAGAAACTATTTAAGAGATGAATTGAGTTGAGTTTATTTGACACAAAAAGTAGCAATTCACTGTTACGACCTTCTTGTCAAGGATAACACAATAAAGTTACAATAACTTATTTCCATTGTGGTCCTTGCTTTAAAAAGAGAGAAGAAAATCCTAGTCAAAAATCCACTACCATAAAATAACAAACAGAACAACAATTCCTTATACGTTTTAAGACATCCTATCTAAAAACAGTCTCTTCACCTTTAATCTAAAACCCTCACAATTTGTTAATACCTTAATATCTAAAGGCAGCATATTCCATTCCTTTGCACCAGAATATTTAAACAACCTTTGACCATACAGTGTCCTGTATCTACATAAATTAATATCCATAATGCTCTGTCTGTTAAAATGACCATGTCTTACATTAACCCGAGAAAAATAAGATTTAAAATATACTGGAGCCCTGTCATTAAAGATTTTATGTACCATTTTTAATTTCTGTAATACTAATCTTCGTTCAATTGGTAACCAACCAAGCTGTTTAAAGTGTGTATTATCCACATGATTAAAACAATGTAATCCTAAAACTAATCTTATCAATTTATTCTGTGATTTTTGTAAATTTATCATCCAAGTTCTGGATAAATTGGTCATCCACGAACAACATGCATAATCAAAATGGCACTGAACTAAGCCTGTAGCAAGTTATTAGTCTCCTTCCGAGAAGCCAATAAAGCAGCATCATCGGCATATAAGAACATAATACACTCACAAGCAGCCTGGATATCATTGATATATAATAAAAACAAAAGAGGACCTAATACACTACCCTGTGGGACTCCGTTGTAAACCGTTTTACTCTCAGAAAGCTTCCCTCCAACTTCTACCCTTTGCTCTCTCCCAGATAAATATGAGGCCAACCATGATTTAACTATATCAGAAAAACCCATAGCTCCTACTTTGTCCAGTAATATTGAATGGTTCACTGTATCGAAAGCTTTTTGTAGATCTAGCAGGACCATTCCACACAAATTTCCTCTATCTAATACAATCTGTCAAAAACAATAAGCAAGTGTCTGTTGAATAAGACCTTCTAAAACCAGACTGGAAATAATAAATTAATCTATTCTTGCTAACATAATCATAAATCTGTTTATGCATAACTTTTTCTATTATTTTTGAAACTACACTCAAAATAGAAACTGGTCTATAATTACCAGGATCCACCTGCATTTGAACAATTACCTGGATCCCTTCTTATATAGTGGAATTACTGTAGCTATCTTCATATTCTGGAGAATGAAAGTTAAGGCCAAATTTTCACACCTAACAAAAGAGACAGCCCACCAAGGTGCAATTTAATGCTTGTTTTTTCCTATCAAAAATTCTCATAAGAAGTAAAGAAAGGCGATTCATTTTTACAGAAGTACAAACCACCATGTGAAATGAGGGCTTAGTCTCCTATTTGCACTGCTTTCTTGCTAGTCACACACCCAGTAGTGCAAATCTTTTTAAATGCACCATTCCAGTTTCAGAAGTCAGACATGAGCTATGATACTCAATCTGTAGGCCAAGGTAGTATGGCTTTGATATTGTTCCTGAAGTACAAGTACAAGCAGATACTCTACAACAGATGTTCTTTAACTTTTTTGTCTGCTGGACTCCTTAGACGTAATACACTCCCTGATGTTTTAAGTTAATTTTTCAATAATATAACAACACATCACATGTTCTCTGATGTTGGTTAATGGTCACATGACATGCAACTAAACAGATCAAGTCAAGTCACCTTTATTTATATAGCGCTTTATACAATACAGATCGTTTCAAAGCAGCTTCACAGTATTAAACAGGCAAATAACAATCGATGCAAACTACTTCAAATATGAGTTAAATTCAAATTCTGCTTTAAAGCAACAGAAAAATATTTTTTAGTAAGTGGTTTGTCTTGTTTTTGTATCTGAACTTTAAAGTAAACTCAAACTTCTTTTTAGTTGTGACAGTGTCTAAGTCCACATTATATTCACACTGGTGTTTTAGGAACCTAATCAAATAATAATAATAATAATAACTATTATTATATTAATTCTAATTACAAGAATGAAGAAAATATATTACAAACTACAACTGTAATGTAAAATAATAATGAATATTTAATAATAATTTAATTTTACACTAAAAGGTACAATGCCAATATTTATGCCTAAAATTCTTCACACTCAAACTTTAACCATTTAAAATCCTCAAGTCTTTACTTTGGTGAAATACTTGTGAAGTGCTGTAAACTTCTGCTCACAAAAATATTGGAAATTATGTGAATGTTTAAATAAAGCATAGCATACGCTGTGTTCCTAAATGCACATTACAGTTTTTCTCAAACACTTTGTCTGAATTCTGAAGTCTTTTTTCTCAAAGCAATAAGTTCAGATGTCTGAATAGTTAGTTTCTTGTTCACATCAAATTTGAGTTTCAATTTGAATTTAAGCAAATTGCATGTATTTTGGTGACACTGGCCAAGTCACTGATACAATAACTATGTTTTGAAGCATGAATTAAATGTTTTGGGTGAGTTGCTACATTTTGCAGACATGCAATAGAGTTCTGATGTTCCAGCAAACAGTTGTGACAATTGCACTTGCAGTTTAGAGAATGTGAAGGCTGTTTCGTAAAATGTGCCAAAGTGATTGAGAAAAACTGTGAACTCGCAGCACATGCAGAGATGGGGTTTGCTGCATTTACTGTGAAACAAAAAACTTGTAGATGCTGAATACCCCAGTGCAGCACTTCCCTTTGAAGCATGCTTTGAAAACTCACAGTCCCCTTGAAGTTGCCTTGGTGAACCCCCAGGGGTTTGGGAACCCATGCTCTACATATAAACTAAAAATAGTGTCTTAGCTTGTTCCATTTATCACCTTGAAGTGTTTCACTTTATGTTTTTTCAGTCTCCTGTGGATGAGCCAGTTGTTTTAAGCGATGAGGTCATCTTCCCCCTGACAGTGTCCCTGGATAAGCTTCCTGTCAACACTCTCAAAGTGAAGGTATGACTGATGTGTGTGTGTTCTGTGTTTTGTGTATTCACGCATGTGGTTGTGTATTTTCAGTTGATATTGGTATTGTGGTATTGGTATAAATAGAACAGGAAGGAATGCATTTCTTTGCACATGATTGTGTTGCTGATTAGTTGTACAAGTTTGTGCAAGTTTCTAATGCAAAGCGGTGTAAGTGTGTGTGTGTGTGCAAGAAATGTAGATAAAATCAAACACCAGTGCCCATTATATGTCACGTTGCATGTGTTGATGATCGCACCTCTGATATATGTGAATGTTTGTGTGTTACCTCAATGCAGATAATTGTAACTGTGTGGAAGCAAGAAGAGGAGAAAGCTGAGATCCAAGAGCATGGCTACCTCAGCATTCTTCAACAAAAGAGCCCCTGCCAAACATTCCGCCAGGATCTGAACACCTTCAAAGCTCAGGGTGAGCTCTTGCTTCCTTCATCAAAAAACTGCATGTTGTCATTATTGATTTAGGACTTCAGGGATCTGCCTTTTTTGCTTGTCACTTCATTGCCATTGCTTTCCTTTCATTATTTCTCCTCTCTTTGTTTCTTTATATGCTGTTCTTGTAAGTGTCAGTGTCATGTTGTTAGATTGTAGTTTCTGCTGTGCCACTTACGTTCTTGAAATGTCATGTATTTCAGAAAGCCTTTGTACTGTTAAACATTTACCTATGCTGTTTAGGAAATTGTTTTAAATTGGTCTTGTTTTTCTCTTGCTTGCTAACAGTCAGCACTACACTTAATGTCCTGCCCCCTCCGACTGTAAAGTGTCAGCAAATGACAGTCTCAGGGAGACACCTAACTGTCCTCAAAGGTAATGTCAGCCCTATTTCTAGGTCTTCTTTACATTTTATAAGTACAAATGATATACAGGTGCATCTCAATGAATTAGAATGTCGTGGAAAAGTTTGTTTATTTCAGTAATTCAACTCAAATTGTGAAACTCGTGTATTAAATAAATTCAATGCACACAGACTGAAGTAGTTTAAGTCTTTGGTTCTTTTAATTGTGATGATTTTGGCTCACATTTAACAAAAACCCACCAATTCACTATCTCAACAAATTAGAATACTTCATAAGACCAATAAAAAAAACATTTTTAGTGAATTGTTGTCCTTCTGGAAAGTATGTTCATTTACTGTATATGTACTCAATACTTGATAGGGGCTCCTTTTGCTTTAATTACTGCCTCAATTCGGCGTGGCATTGAGGTGATCAGTCTGTGGCACTGCTGAGGTGGTATGGAAGCCCAGGTTTCTTTGACAGTGGCCTTCAGCTCATCTGCATTGTTGGGTCTGGTGTCTCTCATCTTCCTCTTGACAATACCCCGTAGATTCTCTATGAGGTTCAGGTCTGGTGAGTTTGCTGGCCAGTCAAGCACACCAACACCATGGTCATTTAACCAACTTTTGGTGTTTTTGGCAGTGTGGGCAGGTGCCAAGTCCTGCTGGAAAATGAAATCAGCATCTCCATAAAGCTTGTCAGCAGAAGGAAGCATGAAGTGCTCTAAAATGTCCTGGTAGATTGCTGCGTTGACTGTGGACTTCAGAAAACACAATGGACCAACACCAGCAGATGAAATGGCAGCCCAATTCATCACAGACTGTGGAAACTTCACACTGGGCTTCAAGCAGCTTGGATTCTGTGCCTCTCCAGTCTTCCTCCAGACCTTGATTTCCAAATGAAATGCAAAATTTACTTTTATCTGAAGAGAGGACTTTGAACCACTGAGCAACAGTCCAGTTTTTTTCTCCTTAGCCCAGGTAAGATGCTTCTGACATTGTTGCTGTTTCAGCAGTGGCTTGGTAGCCCTTTTCCTGAAGACGTCTGAGCGTGGTGACTCTTGATCACTGACTCCAGCTTCAGTCCACTCCTTGTGAAGCTCTCCCAAGTGTTTGAATCAGCTTTGTTTGACAGTATTCTCAAGCTTGTGGTCATCCCTGTTGCTCGTGCACCTTTTTCTACCCCATTTCTTCCTTCCAGTCAACTTTTCACTTAATATGCTTTGATACAGCACTCTGTGAGCAGCCAACCATTCAGTAATGACCTTCTGTGACTTACCCTCTTTGTGGAGGGTGTCAATGATTGTCTTCTGGACAACTGTCAGATCAGCAGTCTTCCCCATGATTGTATAGGCAATTGTGTAACCATTTTGAAGGTTCAGGAAACCTTTGCAGGTGTTTTGAGTTGATTAGCTGATTCGCATGTCACCATATTCTAATTTGTTGAGATAGTGAATTGGTGGGTTTTGTTAAATGTGAGCCAAAATCATCACAATTAAAAGAACCAAAGACTTAAACTACTTCAGTCTGTGTGCATTGAATTTATTTAATACACAATTTTCACAGTTTGAGTTAAGTTAGTGAAATAAATGAACTTTTCCACGACATTCTAATTCATTGAGATGCACCTGTATATACACTACTGTACAAAAGTTTAGGGTCATTAAAGTTTTTTTTTTTTAAAGAAATAATACTTTTTTCAGCAAGGATGCATTAAATCGATCCAAAAATGATAGTACAGACATTTATAATGTTCCAAGAGATTCCGTTTCAAATAAATGCTGCATTTTTAAAATTGCTATTGATCAAAAACTCTGGGAGGAAAAATATATCGCAAAATATTAAGCTGCTCAACTATTTTCAACACTGACAATGATAAGCAATGTTATTGGAGCACCATATCAACATATCAGAATGATTTCTGAGAGATCATGTGACACTGAAGACTGGAGTAATGGCTGCTAAAAAATAGTGTAGCCTTGGTGAGCATAAGAGACCTCTTTCAAAAACATAATATTACCAACCCCAAACTTTTGAAAGGTATATATATTGTTCATGACATGCAGGTGTTTTAATTATCAGTGTAACTGTGATTGTCATTTTCCTGAAATCTGTGTTTCTAAATAGAAGCCTCTCTTGTGAATTTTTCATAACTATGAGTGTCTGTTTGTCTTCTGATTATGATATAATAGGTCCTTAATGGTCCTAATGTAAGGGAGTGAAGAAAGATATTCATACCTCATTATAGAAGTAATGATTCCCATATCTACCCACCCAGTCTTCAAGGGAGGATGCTTGGATATGTTTATATGGCTTTATTAGGCTGTTCTTTCTTTAAATCTGTCAACTAAGTTCAAAAAGATTTAATGCATTTATGGGAACAACATACGACGTGTACATGGTTAAGTTTCATTCAGCTACTTCATGGCTGGAAAGTTCCAAACATATGTCTCCACTGCTATAGTGTAAGCACATAGACATAACTTGTGCATAAGTAGGCGGTAGTTCTGTAGTGTTATAGTGCATGCACCATCTCTAATTTTTGTGGTTTCCTGTAACTCTGTGATAGATGTCCTGTTTATGTATGTTTGAACATTTGATTGTTTCAGTGTTAAACGGCAGTTCTCAAGAGGAAGTGTGTGTGCGTGACATCAAAATCTTTCCCAACTTCAATGCTTCATACTTACCAATGATGCCAGATGGCTCAGTGCTGCTGGTGGACAATGTTTGGTAAGAGAAAACATTATGTGTGACCTTGCACACCTGTGAGTGTAATTACAATACATCCTCAAACATTCTGATTATGGTTTGTTATAAATTCTATCTCTAATTAATTAGCTTCTGCTATGTATTCAGCTTGAAACACTTCAACGTTCAAACATTGATTTATGGATAACACAAGATATATTGGTTTACTTATTAGCTATCTATTAACTTGTAAACATCATAATTTTTAAAGAAATTTAAGATTAAATTTTGAAAAGTTATAGAATGTTCAACATTTAAAAAGTGACTGACCGTGATGATGCCAACATAATATTTAATTGCTTTATTTAAATCGATGTATACCCAATTGTGATGCACCTTGTTTTCCTGGAATATATTTACATTTACATTTACATTTAGTCATTTAGCAGACGCTTTTATCCACAGCGACTTACAAATGAGGACAATAGAAGCAATCAAAACCAACAAAAGGGCAACAACATGCAAGCGCTATGACAAGTCTCGGTTAGCCTAATGCAGTATACGTAGCAAGGTTTTTAACAAGTAGATAGAATATAGAAAAGAAAGCTAGTGTTAGTTTTTCAAGAAAAGCTAGCAGTTAGAGAATAATTATGCAATTGATAGAGGGTCAAGTGTGTGTGTCAAATGTTGGGGCCAGTTTTTTTTTTTTTTTTTTTTTTTAAATAAAAAGAAGGCAGATAGATAAAATAGAATTAGAAAAGAGAATGCTAGAGTTAGAGGGTCAAATAAAGATGGAAGAGATGGGTTTTTAGCCGTTTCTTGAAGATGACTAAGGATTCAGCTGCTCGGATTGAGTTGGGCAGGTCATTCCACCAGATGGGAACAGTTAATGAAAAAGTCTGTGAAAGTGATTTTGTGCCTCTTTGGGATGGCACAATAATGCGGCATTCACTTGCAGAACGCAGTTTTCTAGAGGGCACATAGGTCTGAAGTACTGAATTTAGGTAAAGGGGTGCAGAGCCAAAGGTGGTTTTGTATGCAAACATTAATGCCTTGAATTTTATGCGAGCAGCTATTGGTGTGAGGTGTGACGTGCGTTCTTTTCGGCTCATTAAAGATTAATCTTGCAGCGGCATTTTTGATTAATTGTAGAGGTTTGATTGAAATGGCTGGAAGACCTACCAAGAGAGCATTGCAATAGTCAAGTCTGGACAAGAGCTTGAACAAGGAGTTGTGTTGCATATTCCGAAAGAAAGGGCCTGATCTTCCTAATATTATATAAAGCAAATCTGCAGGACCGGGCAGTTTTAGCAATGTGGTCTGAGAAATTCAGCTTATCATCAATCACAACTCCAAGGTTTCTGGCTGTTTTTGAAAGAGTAATGGTTGATGAGCCTAACTGGAAGGTGAAATTGTGATGAAGTGATGGGTTTGCGGAAACTACAAGCAGTTCTGTCTTAGCTAGGTTCAGTTGAAGGTGAGGGTCCTTCATCCAGCAAGAAATGTCTGTTATACATGCTGAGATGCGAGCAGCTATCGTCGGATCATCAGGATGGAATGAGATATTAATATATAATATAATTAAATTAAATAATTAATATATAACCATTTACTGACACCATTTTTTTAAAATACAGAACCAAAGCCCAAAAATGAACTTTTTGAAATAGCACTACTATTTCCTTGAGGAAATGCAAATGTAATTGTTATTCTTGATGGCTCACTGGGAAAATACAGTCATGCACAAGATTCTTTGCCCATGCTTTGATGTTTTTAAATATGCCATTCATTAATAATAAATAACAGTTTTTAGTTTTGAATTTTTTAATACTTAATGCATTTTGATTTTACCCTTGCCAGATACATCTGAGAGAGTTTATATTACTGAATATCTCATTGTTTATCTGCTTCAGTCATCAGTCAGGAGAAGTTGCCATGGCATCATTTTACAGAATGGACAGCGAGTCCAGTCACCTTCCCAGCATGCTCAGTGCTCTAGAGGAGCAGAACTTTCTCTTCCAGCTGCAGCTCAATAACCAGCCACAAGATGATTCAAATGAGGTGGGCCATCAGGATATTTTGTGATAACAGGCTACAAATATGTATCCCACAGCCATTTATCTTCTTTGCAAATATTTAAAACTTTGATGATATAAATGCATTTAAAAATGAAATAGTATCAATGAAATGTCATGTTTCTTTTTGCTACAGGGACTAGAGGTGCCATTAGTTGCAGTCTTACAGTGGTCTACTTCTAAATTGCCCTTCACCAACTCTATCTACACTCACTATAGTCTCCCTAGCGTGAGACTGGACCAGCCGCGATTCATTATGACTGCCAGCTGCCCCAGTGCGGTCAAGGCTCGCGAGCATTTCCGGGTGCGATATACCCTTCTCAACAACTTGCAGGACTTCCTGGCAGTCCGACTAGTCTGGACGCCTGAAGGTGAGGATAAGTAAAATAATAAAAACAAGTGCCTTAATTTTAAGAACAGATGGGTGCATAGAGCTGCATGGTGATTGAATTGAATAGTGTGACTGCTTTAATATATTAACATGTAACACCCGTGAATCATTTTCTCTGATAATATTTCAGAAATCACGTTAAGTGATCTCTATCAGATGTTTAGCATCAGAATTAATGATGCCAGATCGCAAATGAGTTACTCTTTTGATCTGATCAGTCAAACAGGTTTGCTAAAAGGTCTGAAATTGTTTGTGATTCAGTTTGATTCATGTGAACAGTTCATTCAAGCACTGAATCATTTGCAGCTATTTTTCACAGAGTAATGGGAAAAAATGTTTTTCATTATATTTTTTTGTTTGTTTACATTTTTGTAGCTTTGTTATGTGCTTTTGTTGTATTTTATTAGTTTATTATTAGTCAAACCAAAAATTATTCAGACACCAGATATAATTTTTGATATTTTATTACTAGTGGGTGCAGGACACTTTAGTTCATTTATGAAAGCGAGGACAGCAAAATAAAGTAAACTGTGACATATTATACCCAAAAATACTTACAGTGGACAGCAGTAAAGGTGAGAAGGTGTTAAGCAATGAGAGACTGGCAATCAATTAAAAAGTGTTACCACGCTATCAGAGACAGGCCTGATAAAAGCAAAGTACAGAGCAAAGGCAAAAGTTGCAAAATGTTATTTGCTCATAAGAGGTGTGGTTCATGCTTGTAGATGTAGATAACACAGAGTTTGAGGCTATAGCTGTGTTTGTGAGTATTTGGAATGTAATGCCAGATGAGCTAATGTCAGGCTTAGCACATCAAACACGTATGAGTAAAAGAATCCAGACTGCATATTGACTGCATTTCAGATAATAACTAATTCTTATTTGATTTTTTTAATGTCTTTATTAATAGAAGGTTTAATGTTATTGTAGCTTTTGGCTTCTTTTGTATGCTATTTTTTTTTGTCTTTTAATTTTTGTAGGTTGTTTTGCTGTTTTATTGATAAGTAAAGTGCAGAGAGAACAGGAAATGATGGTGAGGTGAAGATTAGGACATAACCAGGGTCAGATTAGTGTCTGCATACTGTATCTTGCATGAGTAGCACATCTCAATGTGACTGATGTGTCTGTATTTGATCATGATTAAAACATTGCTTTCTATTGTATGTCCTCATGGTTTTTAATCCTCCCTTCTTCAGGTCGTGGACAGAAAGAGGATCCAGCAGTGAATGCAGTGGTGTGTCATTCTCCTCTCTGTAACCTGGGTTACTGTCGAAAAGGCAGTACCCTTTCCGTCAGTGTGGCTTTCCAGATACTCAGAGCAGGTCTTTTTGAGGTAAAAAGTCATTACATGTGTGTGTGTGTGTCACATGCGAGCAATTCAGTATTTTATTTCACTTCCTTTAACAAAACCAATGAGTTACATTACTGGATCTACACACCTCAATATCCGCTATTCTGTCTCCTTTGTCTTTAGTTGAGTCAGCACATGAAACTGAAACTACAGTTCACAGCATCCGTGTCCAACCCTCCCCCTGATGCCCGTCCTTTGTCCCGCAAGAACAGTCCGTCGAGTCCAGCAGTCAGAGATATTCTGGACCGACATCAGGCCAGTCTCAGTCTGGGCCGCTCTCAGTCCTTTTCTCACCAGCAACCATCAAAGTTTCACCTCACAAGGTATAGCGTTAAACATGCACACACACATACATACACAAACAGGTGATTTTCGTTTATTTCAGTGGATGTAAATATGGTACAATCTTAAAGTTTCTCTTTCTCACATACACTATACACACTATATATGAATTAAATATGCTTAACAATAATTTAATATAGCAATAAATCCTCTAAAATCATTGTGTGTTTTTTTTCTATCTCTATTCTGTTTGGATTAAATATTTTTTTTCTATTGACAGCCTTAATAGTAAGTATTTAAAAAAAATTATTTTAATTCATCTTAAAGTTTTGATTTTACTTACACAGTGGGTGGACAAAGAGGCACTGCCAACCAAAAATTCCAGTTAATAATTTAATTAGATTTATTTATTTTAGTGCAGTGACAATATGCACTACTGTTCAAAATGTTGGGGCCAGTAAGATTTTTTTTAAGAGAAATTAATACTTTTGATCAAAAGTGAAAAAAAATGTTCTTTTTAACTTTTTATTCATCAAAGAATCCTGAAAAACAAAACAAAACAAAAAAAAAACAAACAAACAAAAAAAAACAAACTAATATTAGAATTATTTCTGAAGGATCGTGTGACACTGAAGCCTGGAATATTGGCTTCTGAAAATTCAGCTTTGCCATCACTGGAATAAATAGCATTTTATACACTTATTTAAAAAAAACAATATTTCACAGTATTACTAATCAATTAAATGCAGCTTTTTGAACATAAAACATTACAAAATCTAAATAACCCCAAACCTTTGATCATACACAATATTAATGGGTCTATACATGAATGTATTTACAGTAGCTGTCCTTATATGTTAGTACTATTTGTAGAAAACACCTGTTCTATTGCATTATACAGCAAGATCTGTAGTTGACTGATTTAGAACTGTCTACATAGACAGGAACTCTGATATAGCCTATGGTAAACTGGTACATCCTCTTACAACTGCCTCACTTCACAATGTTGTCTTTGTCAAATCATGACTGTCTCATTTATGCAGCACAAATCAATGTCTATGTTCATGTTTGTTTGTGTCTTACAGGACAGGCAGTGTTATGGAGCGCAGGGCCATCACCCCTCCCGTGGGCTCTCCTGTTGGACGGCCGCTGTACCTCCCTCCAGACAGGAACATCTTGTCACTCGACAAAATTGCCAAGCGTGAGTGCAAGGTGCTGGTACTGGATTCTCACACCTAAATGCACACATACACACAGGGAGAGGAAGTAGGGATATTTTTGAACTTTGGCAAAGAATCATGTGTCATGAAGTAGTGTAAATCGAAAAAGTGGTTTAATGTCTGTCAGTTTCAGTTCAGTATATATTTATTTTGTTTTCGTTTTACCAGCATTCATTGTTTACATGCTGTGCAGTATGATTATTTTAAATAATTTCAATGCAATTTACATGCAGCTACTGTTTTTCGACATTTTCGACAGAAGGAATGAAAAGAAAGCATAAACACAAACAGGGTTTTTATTGTTTATCCATAGGACATTTCACTCGAGTCATGAAGTTCTGAGACTTGTGTTACTTACAAGTTAAAATATTGGATTGATGGCTGTTTAAAGGGAGAATGGATGGTTATGGTAAATTTAATAGTTTGGCTAATTTGTTAATGTTTCACTCTATTAAACACATTTTGCTGTTGAAATCTATTCTGTAGATTTTTCTCCCAAAATCAGTGCAAAAAAAATGAAGAATTCAGCAGATTGCATCTGGGCCTAGTCATATCCATTGTAAGTGCGTCTGGACGGCTAGTCATGCATCATATCAAGTCTGCCCTCCCCCCTCCCTGGACCCCTTCCAGTTTGCATATCGGTCCAACCGCTCGACCGATGATGCCATCGCCACTGCCCTCCACTCAGCACTCACACATCTGGACAAAAAAAAGCCTTGAAAAGATGCAGATTTGCAGTGTTGTGCCTGTTGATCAATCAGAAGGTTTCTTTTCATTTTCAGTCCTTTACACTGGAATGTTTTTGGTCTGGCATTTATTGTACCCTGCAGTGTAACTGTAGTGCCGCCCTCCATATCACCGATATTCCTTACTCAGTAGTTATGTGTCTGTGTTGTTAAATAAGTATTTATTTTATTCATCAAATTATTTCACTGTTGTAATGTTAACACCCCAGTTCATCAAGCTGTTCAATTTATACAGGTTTCCCATGTAATCACACAAATCAAGTCACTTCTGGTGGAGGTGGAGCTTGTGTTATTGGCAGATGCCATTTATTTCTGCTCCTCCTTTCATGGCTTTAGAAATATTCTGCCACATTTCTACTGCAGTGTGTGTTCTCAGAAATGTGGGATCATTTTTCTTTTGCTCCATAATGATCTCCGCCATCTCCTGCTAGATGTCCGGGAACAAACTAATGGTAAGCATCAGGGCAGATGCTGGTCATACAGTAGAATTTATTTCTATGCATTTACACTGAACATCAGACTTTAACAGAGAGCTTGATATGTACATATGTAATCAACTGGCGTAAAGCGTCACCCCATTGTGCCATTTAATAAGGTTACGATTGATTTCTTTTATCAATGTTTACATTTCTGTGCACATGTGAGGACTACTGATTAATCCTTGGGACTGAAAAACCTTTTCCTTTGTTGTGGAAAGTTGCACATGGTTTAATATTGTGTCCGAATATAGGATGTTGAATGTTTAATTTTTTCGGACTGGATTGTTTAGACAGACGACTTACTCTGTAGAAATGTAACAATGATCCAAAACCGTAATGTGGATGTAGATAATACGTTTTAATATAAACACTGTGATGTATTTTAATTTTCAGATTTTCAATTCATTTCACTTGTAATTTCCATATTTGCATCTTGGCCAGTTTTCTTGTTTTGGACTATGTTTTACATTGAAAACAAAAAAAGATTTGGACTATCATGTTTATTTTTTTGTAAGCACTTTATTTAATTTTTTGTAACTTATTTTTTGGAGGAAAAAGAAGGAATGTTCAAAGGACTGGTGGCTGGATCTTATGTTTTCATGAACAGCATGTTTTAAAAACTCAAAACTTTTTTTTTTTTTTAAACCTTGTCTTTGACAAAGCAAATGACAGAACAATTGTTAATTAACAAACCACTGGATTTATTCCCAGACTATATAAATAGCTTGAGGTTAGAAGTTATACAAAAGGCGTCAGAGCTGTTGAGGCAATATATGTTGAGTATTGCACTTGTATGGTTTGTTCAGACTTTTTTGTTTTGGGTTTTTCGAATTGCCAAGAAGCTCTTCTGGTGGAAAGTCCTTGTGGAACTCAATCATTTAGATAGTTGGTCAAGCAAGACAATTTTTTACTATACTCTTCTATGAACTTCTGCTTTGCACTTTTTTTTGTTTGGTTGTTGTTTGTTTTTATATGCCTTTAATTACATTGCTGTTTAAAGTGTTAACAAAAGTGTTCAGAGTCGTCGGAAATGTTGTTGGTTATTGGATTGTTGCACTTGAACAAGTTAAATAAAGCAGCCAGGGCATAAATTGTCTTTTTTACTTATTTAAAAAAAAAATAATAATAAAGCACAGAAAATATTTTCAGAAGAAAATATAATTTATTTTACATCAGATGTTCACAGACATTTGATAATTGCACTCATTCCCCAAATCATAACACAGCTTACACCAAAAATTACAATAAAGTTTACAAATAAGTTACTGAAAAATTGAAAAATGTAAAATATTAACAGAGGTTTTGCCAGTTAGTTCACATATTCCACAAAGACATTTAAAATGAATAAATATAAACAAAATCTTGTCAGCAAATCATTGTCAAAAAACTGAGGTTTTGCTTCAGAATGTTGTAGCCTTCAGCACACTGTTGTCTGTTCCCTTCCTGCCCTCATCTAGAGTTTCATAGGGATGATCTGTGGACAAATTTAGAAACGTTCAAATTACAGCTCACATTATACTTTTCATTTTTTTTTTTAGAAAGAAAGAAAAAAAGTATAATAATCAGTTTCCACACACCTGTCTTTTTGTTCAGCTCAAATTTACTTGAATCGTAACTTATCTTTTTGCGGCTGTGTAAAAAGGGATTAACAATCATTAATTTACCTTATAAAACCACAATGCTTGGCTTGGTAAGTTTTTTACTTTATTGCAAGATCAGTGTCTTTAGATTTAAATGGACTTTACCTGCACTTCTTGTAAATGCACACAGTTGCTGTGACTATGAGGATGACGCCAAGTGGCACAAGGACTCCAATCAAGATAACAGATGTTTGATCTACAAAACAGCAAGCCGGAAAAACGTTTTATTTCATATAAGTGGCATATATGGTTTCATTTTTTAGATTAGATTAAGAATTTTACATTAGGAATAAATACAGTCTGTTCATATTCACTTACCCAGGCCTCCCTCAGAGGGGATTTTAAAGAGCTCACAGTTTGTGCCCTCGAAACCTTCAGCGCATGTGCAGGTATAACCAGAACCATCTACTTTATCCACACAGGTACCATCATTCTGACAGGGCGAGCTCAAACATGGACTCGCTGAGAGAGAAAGAGGACAAAGGAAGTTAAAAATCAGTTTATTACTCATCTGAAACATCTCTAATATATGAAAGCTTGATTCCACCATGGGATTAAAAAACAAAAATCACAATTCTGAGTTCTGAGAAAATTGTGAGAAAAATAAAGAAAACATGGACTCGGTGAAACTAAACAGAATTGTGAGATGTACATTTACCACAAAAAAGTAAAAATCGCAAGATGTAAACTCAGAATTCTCCAAAAAAAAGTCTGATTTGTGAGATAAAAGAAAAAAAGTCTGATTTGCAATTACTTTATTTTTTATCCCATGGCAGAAATGAGCTTCCATAGTAATAATTAACTTTACCATATGATATCCAATTCTGTATCATTCCTAGATTAGGAAAAATCTGAAAGCTATGCTTTATATATTTATCAAATATATTTTGAGTCAGAATATCTTGTGATAATATAAAGAGTGAAATTGCTCACATTTATAACAGTCGCGTTTGGTGTCGTACACAGTGCAGATCTCGTTGTCTCCACAGCCCTTTGTTTGACACACGGCACCAGTGGCAGTACATTCACAATTCTGTGAACAATCTTCTGTCACAAATGTCTCCTTCAGCTGCATGTGGAAGGGTTAGGAGAAACATGATCAGCAAGTGCAAGTGCAATGTCTTGTGCAATTCATTTGACATCATAACCTTTAACCTGTAGTATTACACATGCATCAAAAGGCTCACCAGATAGTAGCGATCGAGGTAAGTGCATCCACACTCGCTGTAAGGCACACAGTCTTGGTCGCTCAGGACAAAGCCGGAGGCACACTGACATCCCTCCACACACTGTGTTTGCTCACACTCAGAGGGAGCCGCCAGGTCAGCGCAGGACGCTGGGCACGGAGTCATACAGGTGGAGTAAGTGCTGTTGGGCCCACATTGCAGACCTAAATCACAAATACACACGTTTATGTTGTTTAGTGTCGCATGATTCTTCAGAAATCATTCTAATATCCTTGTTTTGTGCTCAGAAAACATTTCTTATTATTATCAATGTTGTGCCGCTTTATGTTTTTGTGGAAACCATGATTTTAATTTTAATGAAACATTTTATGTGTTTACATTGCTACAAAATGGATAAAGTCTACATTGTGTTAATTAACGTTTTTATTTTTCATACCACAATTCAGTTCTTGTCTCCACAGCCCTAGTGTGACACCCTGATCTTGGCAAGCCCGAGCATAGACAGCATAATTTTCACAGCGCAGCTCTTCGTTGCCCTGCTCAGCGCATAGGTCAAACACACAATCCCTGCAATGCAAACACACAAAGTTGTGAAGGACTGTGCATCCATACCAACACCAGCATATCACAAGTTTATCTGTCAAACGCACACACACACACACACACACACACACACACTCTTGTACATAGTTAGTGCAGCACACACCCACTGCATTAGGTTATCCTGCACACACACAAACACATGCACACATTACTCACTCCTGGAAGACATCTGGAGCGATCACAGCATGACAGTCACTGAAAGGACCAGCAGGGTCACTGAGAGCCCCACACATTTTATTCCCGTTCAGTTCCTCCAGCAGAGCGTTTGTGCAGCCTGTCGTATCAAACCCTGAATCTGGATCGGCCTCCACTTCACGCCTAATAGTAAAGAAGACAGGATTTTTAGGGGTAGGACTATGCCAGAGTATTTCAGATTATTTATTTCATGAGAATTGTGCATGAGAATTGTCATCCCAGTTGATTTATAATGCATAGCATAAAAGATCATCTGAATCTTCCGTACTTGTGTAGGTGCACCATCTTTGGTAGAGATGAGGTACGAAGACCCGCCTGTCTGTCAGTCACTCTCCAGCTGTCTCCAAATTCATTGAGGTTGCGGGTAATTGTGCCGTCTGGTTTTGTATACTCGTTACGGCTGTTTCCATCATAATTACCACACAGACCGAGCACACGAGATCTGTATACACTAGGCAGAGTCACCACTTTAAGGAAAAAGAAGATAAAGTGAGTTATTATATAATTAACTATTTGGTTATTATATACTTGCAAAGCTGTACATAAAAAATCCTTGACAAAGTCTGTGGAGTTGAGTTTGGAGCTACCTGCTTGAGCATTGCCATCAAAGCGCACAGAAAGGCCAAAGTCAGTTGTGAGCATAACAAAGCGAGACTTTGTTTTTATGTGAACTCCACGTACAGGACTGTATGGTAGACCAACTTTCTCTCCATCGACCTGATGGAGAAAAAAATGCAAAGACATCCATGATATTGTCATTTTACTAGATTGTATGGTCCATATATGAAGTCTGTTAGATACAACTATTAGGATTGACTACATGTCCCATGAATCTCTCACCAGCACTTTCTTCTTCTGTTGCATGCGAACAGTAATGCCGTACACATCCACATAGATCTCACGCAGGAGCGACACCCGGCCGATGCCTCCCTGCCGCTGGTTTTTACCACGGACTATGAAGGGGGTGAGCGAGCTGGGCAGATTGTTGCTCTGAGTTAATACATAGGTATACGCTCCCTGGTAGTGGTGATTGTATCTGTCAAAGGTACGATAGTGAGGGTCCCCAGCAATACTGCAGTCATCGAATTCTATGAGAAGTACAAGAGGTTTGAGTTAGTTTATTCATGAGGTGGACATTAAGATTAACCTTGAACCTGCTTCATTTCTTTAGATCCCCACAATACGCAGTCATTAAACCCCAAAAACTTGAAGACATAAAAAACATGAAGCAGTCCTTGCTAAGATAAAATGTGTATAGTAATATGTAATATGAAAGTTTAATAGTAATAGTAATATGAAAATTTGGTTGCTCTGATGATCTGAATTAAGTAAATTAATTAATTTACTTAAATAATTAATAAAACTGTCCTAAACTCACTCTCAGGTTTGCAGTAACGGTCTCCATTGCTGTCAAGATCACAGATCGAGTTGTCATTGCATTCATAGGAAGAGCAGGACAGTACTCCTCCAAGGCTGCAGCTGCACCTTTGTTCGCAATGGTCAGTTATCCACGAATCTCCCACCTGAAATACACCAGGCAGTATTGTAACATTTTGTGTCAAAATGAAAACACTGCCATCATTACGATCACTGCCATCAAACGCCTTTTTATAACATATTCTTCATGTTTCAAGTCTTTATTCATGCCATTATTCATTTACATAGAAAATTATTTCAGTAATGAGTTGGAGAATAGAAGAGATGAATGAATAGAGTTGAAGAAAATTATTTAAAAGATAGACTACCGGGGTCGGTAAGATTTTTAAATGTTAGAAAGATGTCTCTTATGCTCACCAAGGATGCAATTATTTGATCAAAAAAGTAAAAATTGTAATTCTGTGAAATATTATTACAATTTACAATAACTTCTTTTTTAACATTTTAAAATCTAATTCTTGTGATGGCAAAGCTGAACTCCAGTCTTCAGTGTCACATGATCTGTTCAGAAATCATTTGAATATGCTGATTTAGTTATTATTATTATCAAAGCAGTTGTGCTACTTCATACTTTTTTTTTAATTGAATTCTTAGTTCTTCAGTGATTATAATATTAAAAAGAACAGCATTTATTTGCAATAGAAATATGTTTTTAACACTATAAAATTTTACTATCACTTTTGATCAATTAATTGTTCCTTGCTGAATAAAAGTAATAATTTCCTTCAAAAAATAAGAAACAGTAGTGTAGTATCTCAACATTTCAGTTAACTGTCGTGGCAATTCTAGCAACTTTACTTACATCATGATACTCTCCATTGCTGTCAACACATCCACAGCTTGAGAGGGGAACACACTTCCCATCACTTAGCACAAAACCTCCATTGCACTGGCAGCCTTCGACACAGCTATTGGGTGGTAATGGGCAGAATACGGGGAAGAGATCGGCACAAGTAGGAGGACATGGTGCTGTGCACTCAGAATAGTGACTGTTTGGTGGGCACGGGAGAGCTGGAAATAAAAATACACAAAGGAAAGAGGTTTGACGCATTGGATTTGAATGACAATAATTCTCTGACATATTCAGAGGCCATTTCTTCCTTCAAAATATGCACAGATATTCATTAATATTTATGCATTGCCTAGAGGTTATCAATAAAGAATATCATAAATGCTTCACTTTATCAGCATCACAGTTCTGCTCTTTTGATCTTTAAAATTCTGGCCAAATTATTCTTTCTCCTGTCACCCAGCTCAGTATAACATTCACAGCACATCTCCTAGTCTTTCCTCCTCTTTCTCTTTCACTTACGACAGAAGGTGCTGTTTCTCCAGCTGATCGTGACTCCAGCGCTATGACAGGCCTGTGCGTAAGCTTCGACATTATCGCACAGAGTCGACTGCATGCCATCATACTCGCACATGTCATAGATGCAGTTCCCCAGGAATGATTCTGGAGGAATGAGAGAGTGACAGGGCTTGAAGAGATCAGACAGGATAGATGCCGCGCACAGTGATCTGTAGATTTCTTCCTCATTCTCATCACAGTTGGGTTTGTCATCAGGCCGTGGATCAGGTTGGCATCTGCGGATGGAGGAATGAGGCATGGATGAACACAAGAGTAGAAGGAAGACACGTGAAACTGTACTGATTTTTCACCATAATTGGCTCAAATTCATATGCACCATAAGTGCATCTATAACTCTGCTATCTATCTAGGTTTGTTTATTTTTTGAATTATGAAGAGGGACTTAGAGGAACCAAACAATGTAACACTCACCCTGGATCACTGTCTCCCTCTGCCTTCCAGCTGTCACCAAGTTCAATGGCATCTTTGGCTGGTTTGCCATCAGGCATCAAGTTGTCATCAGAAGAATCTCCGTTGTAGTTACCACACATTCCACACACCTATAAGAGGAAAGTTGAATTACAGGAAAGCAGTGAGTGATATGCGTCAAAAAGATTTTTATCAAAATCTGCTTGGGGAAATTCTTTCACTTTCCTTAATGCAATTCAGACATCTGGACCAAAAAGGAAACTATCTGGTTTATTAATCAAACATTAGTATCTAATGACTACATTTACCACAGATATCTGGTAGTAGTGGTGGGCAATATGAACAAAATCTTATATCACGTTATGAGTAATTTTATTTCACGGTAACAATATATTATTACAATATAGTTATTTTTGCTTTAAATTAGGTCTTTATGATATTAACATTTTAGATACCATGGAAATTTCATAATTCTTGTCACCCGTGTCAATATCACAAAAGAACTAATACTAACCTAAATTTTAAAAAAGCTCACTCAAGACAAGTAAACAGTCAGTGATTAAATAAGAATAAGAAACTAATTACAAGCAATAGAACAAGAACAGTAGAACAAATAAATAAGAAATGCTACATATATTGTATAAAGTAATCAAGGGTATAAAAACACTGCATATTCTTCACTGTGTAAATTTCTTATTAAAGAGCAGTGAGAGATTTTCTCTCTTTTGTTGTTTGATTAACATGAATGACAGACAGCAGGAATATTAGACTGCTGTCACTTTAAGAGCTGCCCGGATTCAATATACTGTTACACGTTTTCTTTCTCAGCTGTTTGTTTTCACTTAAGACATACTGTGTTTATGAGGATACTTGCAAATATGAGCATTTTGACACATTAAAGTATGTGTAGTTAATCGTTCAAGGCCTATAAAGTGGCAAAACCACGTAGCACAGCAACATCACACGAGCGTGTAACCGTGGTAGAGACAATAAACCAAAATCTCTACAGGCTGACAAATTTCTACCAGTTAATCTTGTCTACTGGTATATTGCCCACCCCTATTAGGTAGGGTGATTATCTAGCTTTGTTTGTGTAGTTTCAAACCTTGTTGAAATAGTCTCCAGGCACTGTGATTTCAATATGGTGCACTCCATCAAACTTCACAATCAGGCCGAAGTCAGTGTCCAGTACGGTGTTTACTCCACTGGTGAACACCCGCGCCTTGGCTGAACTGATGTCGTAGGGGGTCTTTATCCTGCGTTCATTCACCTAGTCGGTGGAGAGAACAATAATATACAATATTTCACTGTTATATCCCTATTCATGATGTCTAATCAGAAGAAGACTGCAAATGCAGCCTAGTCAAAACCACTACTACATCTCTTCCTCCTTCCTTCTCGGGCTCTCACCAGTACTCTTCCATTCTTGCTGATGGTGATGTTGGCAGTGGGCAGGTAGATGGTCACAGAGCGAACATACGAAGCTTCCGGTTGGCCACGCTCTTCGTTTTTAGCCACAATGGTGAAGGGTGTCACCATAGAGGTGTCGCATATTGCCACCAGCGTGTAAGTGCAGGTACCCATGTAGGTGTGCATGATGCCATCAAAAGTGTAGTAGTGAGGATCACCAGCAATGTGACAAATGCCCACTCCTGCAAAAAGGTCAATAATCATGTGTCAAACAGATAGACAGACAGAGAGACAGATAGAAAGACACATAAATAGAAATAAAAAGATTATGTAGAGTGTGTACCTGTGTTCACACAGCCCAGTTCACCTTCATTAACCCTACATTCCTGAGCGGGACCACATTGCCATGCCTCGCACGTCACTGTATTGAAAGGTGAACAAACACAGCGCTCTGTGCAATCATCTTTTGTGAACCAGCTGTCTCCAACCTGAAAACCACACAGATATACATTAATAATTGAAATGCACAAAGGGACATAGCCTAAACTAGAAATGAAAACATGCATAATTAAACTACACCTTTATTCATACTGTGAACTGAAATTTGTTCAATTTGTATGAAATTGTGTCAAATTTGAAAAGTTTCATTCAGTCTTCTCAAGAACTCACAGGCCTATAGTTGTTGTCTTTGTCAGTGCAACCACATTCGCTGAAGGGCACACAATTGTCTCCACTGAGGACAAAACCAGGGTCACACACACATCCCTCAACACAGGGCTCAGAACAGGTGCCTTCAGATCCAGGGTCCTGACAACTGGCTGGACAGGCTGAACCGCACGGCTCATAGTGACTACCAACTGGACATTTAATAGCTGGAAGAAATGGAAATAAGAGTGGTGTTAAACGAACCATCCCAATAGAAGCCCAATAGAAACCATCACAGAAATTCCAATGGTTTCCATTAAAATACCATTATGAACCATTAGTTTTTTCCTGTAAAATCATTACAAAATTCCTTTTTGTAGTGTGTTTTGGGCATTTTTCCAATAGGATTTAACATCCCACCAATAGAATCCATCACATACCAGTAGACACCATTATAGTTTCCATTAAAACCAATACAATTCCCAATATAACCATTAAATCCATTACATTTTCTATTGTGTTTTGGGCAGGGTTCTATTGTTTTTTTCAGCAGGGATTGCAATTGGGCAGAAGAGAACAAATGAATGAAAATAGTTAGAAAAGAGAGAAGGATGGACAAGAAACTGGGGACTATGGGCAGAGACGGAGAAACATAAAAGTACAACTGTTTTACCACAGCCAATTTAGGAACAAAAGAGACAAACGGCACTCCTTGATTACCCCATAATTGAAGGGTGCACACTACAAAGGCTGAGTCTTAAAAAGGTTACCAGGATACAGTTAATTGCAGGTTTTAAGGGCGCTTTACAGAATGTCTGTAGGACTCAAACACTTACGGCAGAAGGTGTTATTCCTCCAGTTAATTGGCACCCCAGCTTGAGCGCACAGGTCAGCATAGCTTTGAATAGCTTGGCACAGTGCCACTGTGGCGCCACCAGTGCCACACTGATCAAACACACAGTTCTCAAAGTAAGGATCGGGAGTCACCACTGCATGACATGGCTTGAAGATTCCTGGGAAAAGAATGATAAGTAGACTTTAATGGTGCATGAAACAGGTGTCGTGTCTCCATAAAACTGCAAAACTCAATGCACTGAACAGATGTGCTAGAATACAGTCATAAATAGAGT
This sequence comes from Spinibarbus caldwelli, assembly GCA_039654775.1. Taxonomy (NCBI): domain Eukaryota; kingdom Metazoa; phylum Chordata; class Actinopteri; order Cypriniformes; family Cyprinidae; genus Spinibarbus; species Spinibarbus caldwelli. The sequence goes on along the minus strand of CM077221.1, from coordinate 13,603,397 downwards.
AGAATTTAAATTGACCCTTTACTCTTCAAGTCATGTTCAAGTCATTGTTAACATTCAATCCAAAATGTATTACAATGATTGTAGTCAAACCACCCAAAGCAGACAAATAAATTCATGCATTCTAACATAAACATGATTTATTCTATTGAATTCATTAAGAAGTTGAAATAACATGCTGACTCTGATATTAGCAAAAGACTATTATTTCTAAACAGAACAAACAATCCAGTGTGAGTGTGAAGGGAACCTATAAGAGTAATTACAGGTGATTAAGAAATATGACACTAAGTCTTGAAAGAATATTCAATTATTATATCCTGTAAATGAATTCTATCATATGCTAATTTGAAAGGAATTTCTAATTGTGATAAACTTATGTTTTTTTATTCAGTGACCTCATCATTAAAACATTTTAAAACGTATGTTTGAGTGCATGTGTCCCACCATTGGGGTCGGTGATCATTCCACAGCTAGTAGGTTTCTGTGCTTCACTCTCGATCTTGTCATCACATTCAATGTCTCCTCCACCATGAGTACAACTGTGCGAGACAGGAACAGGCATGAATGATTAAAGCTTCAATGATAAAAAGTGTGTATTTAGAAACTAAATTAATGAAATCCAGGCATATGCTTTCACTTACTCTGGTCTGTCATCGGGCACCTGCCAGCTTTCTCCAAGCTCATTGGTGCTGTCTGCTGGCATTCCATCTGACTTGATGTTGTCATCATTAGGATTACCATTATAATTTCCTGTAATATATTATTATTATTAAAATGACTCATATCAAACGATTATTTGGTTAGTAGCAGTATAAAGTAGCTTTTTAATCTCCATCAGTTAGTTAGATAACTGAATTTGCAGTCCTTACCACAGAGCCCACATAACAGTCCGATGTAAGAGGAAGGTAAGGTGACATCTGCATGATGGTTTCCATCAAAACGGACACGCAATCCAAAGTCTGTCTCAAGCACCACAAATTTGCCACTTAGGAAGATCTTAATACCATTTGAAAGTGTGACAGGCACAGTGACCTGAACTCCATTCACCTGAAGGATGTATAAATAAAGTAAGCACAAGAATGAACTGCTGTTCTAATCTTCTGTAATCTGTTCTTACGTCTCACAAATCTTGGAAATGTCGCTTACCTGAACTTTGCGACCCTTGCCCAAAATGACTGTTGTGTCGTGCACATTGATGATGACAGATCTTACATAAGACACTTTCTTATTATTGTCTCTGTGCTCGTTCTGTGTCGCCACAGAAAAGTATGGTAAACCGGAGGTCTCATTACAGGGCTTAGTGAGAGTGTAGGAACAGGCACCCATGAAGTGATGTACTTTATCATCAAAGGTGTTATAATGAGGGTCACCAGAAACTGAGCAAATTCCTGTACCTAAAAGAGAAAGAGTTACAAATTAGATAAAACTCAGAAAGTTTAGTTCCATGTATCAACAGGTTTGTGCAGAACTGCATGTTTGTATGTAACAAGATGCTAAAAATTATACAGTGTAAACTAGTATTGTATTTCTTACCAAGTGGTTTGCAGACATAGTCTCCATCTTGAAGTTGGCAGCTCTCAGTAGCAAGACAGCTGGTGTCGTAACAGTGAATATTTCCTCCACCCTCACATGTACACTTCTGCGTACAGCCCTCCAGATACCAGCTCTCATTTACCTAAATATGGCCACATTGATAGGAATGTGTTAGAAATCCACAAGTCAAGCACATTTATCCTATTTTTAAACATTAACACCTTATAAAAAATTATAAAGCAATCGTATAGGCGATGTAGACGCTACATGGGTTATGATTTGAGTGACTCGACTCATTCAAATCTGTTTACCCAAAGATTCATGCATTGATTCGTACAGTGACTCCTTCGTCCAGTAGCTGGTGATAAGTGTCACGTTGTGTTGTGCAGGGACTTAATAAAAACGTTTAACTCAACCGAATCGTTATAAAATGTTTGGTTATCCTTTATAATAATTTGTAATCTAGTCATTTTATTTTTATAGCTAAATAAATAAATAAACAAATAATCACTGCAATTCATGCTCTCTGAATATGATTTCAAGTCAGACAGCCATTAACGAGAATCAAGCATAAAAAGTCATAAAAATATGCCCTCTGAATAATAATAACAAATAACTAAAAAGCGACAAACTTTATAAAAAAGTAATAAACAATAAAAACAACACAAATAAAGTAGCAAACTGTAAAACAATAAATATTAAAGAATTAAATGAATTTGCATAATTTATTGCTGGGAACTCTAGTACCGCGTTTATCGCAGTAGCTATCTCCATTTTGGTCAAATGTCCTCACGTTCGACAGAAACGTAAAAAGTAAGTCATGGAAGATCTTGTTGTTTGAGTTGGTGTTTTTGCTGTTTAGTGTTTAAAGCACTTTTTGGATGTCAGACAGCGTGCTTGTCATTCCTCGCAAGAATAATGACAAACTTAGACAACAGGCCTAAAGAAGTCATAGAGTAAAAAGGTATGAGCTATACTCAGTCTCCTTATACCTTTAATAATTTATTTGTCTAACTGCTATTTAGATGAACTACAAAAGCTAAAATGGTGAATAACGTCATAAACAGAAATGGGTGTTTTTAGGTAACTCGTCGTGTTTGCAGTGGTTCTTTGGATATTTTTACTCAAAACTTTGATAGTTTTTACTCCCATCGTTTTCTATGGCCCCAGAACCCCACGGTTCAGCCCTGGTGTTAAACTCACTGGATGGTAGGAGCCTGAAGAGTCCACACAGCCACAGTCTTTAAGAGGAACACATTTGTTGTCACTGAGGATAAAGCCAGGGTCACACTCACAGCCTTCAACACACTTATCACTGCAGCCCGGTGGTCCATTGATACCCAGACATGTCTCCGGACAGGAGCTCACACATATGGAGTAATGGCTGTTTGGAGGGCATTCCAGAGCTGAAGAAAAATGGAAAAACAGCATTAAATTATGAAAATAAGGTTAAAGTGTGGATACAGTATATAGTTTCCCAGTCACATGTACCCGTCCTTCTGTGATGGTATTCCTGTCTTCTCTGCCTTGGCCATTAAAGGCATAAAAGCCCCATAAATAATAAAAAAAAATAAGGCTGAAGTTAAAGTAAGTGTTCAAGTCTAGCTTTCCCATTCGAACCTTCTGAACTGCCTTCAATTCAATAATTTATATTGTGCATTAGAGGGAGCTGAAAACAGGCTTGTCACTGGGAATGTGAAGTGTGATTCTTGCATGGATGTAAGATGCCATATTTTGCTGCTTTATTATATGCTCAAACTATTTCTCAAACCCTACATCTTACGCAATATGATACAATATATGAGAGAATGACTCACGGCAGAAGTTTGGTTCCCTCCACTGATGGACAGGAGCACCAGCACTCAGGCAAGCATCAGTGTAAGCCTGAAGCTGGTCACAAAGGACCTGCTGCAGCCCCTGATAACGGCACATATCAAACACACAGCTCTGGAAGAAAGGCGACGGGTCCACCACATTTAAGCAGTCCCTGTGAGGAGCAAATATGAAAGTGTGCAATGATTAAGCACTTAAAGTTTTTCAAAAGTCTTTCTCATGTTAGAAACAATATGAATAATAGAACATGCATATTTGTTATAACCCTGCTGATTAATTTGAAATGGAATGATTCAACATTGGTTTTTAGCATAAAATGCCATAGTTTGGTAAGTCCTAACCTAAATGCTCCATTTGTGTCAGTTATTCTTCCACAGTTCTCTGGGTTTGACACGACACCCTCCAGCTCAGGATCACAGGGTGGTTGAGGCCCGGGATCCGGCTTGCATCTGAAAACACAACATCTTCTTCATCAAGACATGACTGAGCATTTGAAGTCAACCTAATCTTAAAATAGCTGTTGTATGGTTGATAAAATTAAGAAAAGTAAAAGGTACTGACGCTGCATCCTCATCCTCGTCAGTTTGCCAGCTGTCACCAAACTGACTTGAGCTGTCCGTTTGGGAGCCATCCGGCTTAGTGAAATCATTATTAGGGTTTCCATCATAGTCTCCGCACAGGCCACACATCTGGTCATAGTAGGAACTGATAAAATGAGGAACAAAAAGAAAGAGATTAATGTAAAGATATTAATTTCCCCAGAGATGCTTTTTGATTTTTCTTCTTGGTTTTACTCATAACCTATAACCCTTAACAATCATTGTGGGTCTTAGTGTATTCTGCCAAATACTGTCACTACTGTGTATATATTCCAGTGAAGCTTTTTTCACATGTTCTTTACCTAGGAACTGAGATCTTGGCGTAATGGTTGCCGTCCCACTGCACCTCCAGGCCGAACGAAGTTGTGAGGATTACATATTGTCCAGCAACAGTCAGCGAAATGAGCGGAGATGGGGAGTGAGGAAGAGACACCCTGAGTCCATTCACCTGAGTGTGTGGAAAAGAGATAAAACCAGAGGTGGATTGAAGTCTAATATTAGTTTTGACAAAAAGAACTTTTAAAAGCAAGATTATTCTTAAAAATGTTACTATGAACAGATTAGGGAACATTTAGAAAAAAATATTTAAGATAAGAGGAATGTCTCAGAACTATTGTGGGCATTAACATAATCCAAGAGATTATAATCTAAGAGAGACTAGAATATATTGTGGCCATTTACTTAAAATCTCAGTTCTTGATCTCAAGATTACAGAATAACTTCATTAGTGGTTTAATGAAGGCAGCTGCTGTGGATACTAACCAGAGTTCTCTTGTTTTTCATCAGTGTCACAGTGATGCCATCAACAGTCACGTATAGCTTCCTCAGGTAAGAAACGCCTGAAATGCCTCTCTCTTCATTCTTACCCTCTATGGAGAACCAGGGGCCTGCAGACCCAGGAGTGAAGAAAGTAAAGTTATATTTAAAGCTGTACATGCATGGTCTTATTTGAACTAACTTTTTAAGCTAATTTTGTGGACATGTAATGTACAATTAATGAATAGTAAGAATACAGTAGCTTGCTACTCCATAACACCTACTGATGACCAAAGCTCTCTGTTACTGCTGGTTGTGGATAGTTGGCTTGGGCCATTGCTTACCAGTGTTGTTTTGGCAGGTGCGTGCCAGAGTGTAGGTGCAAGTGCCCATGTAGCTGTAGTATTTGCCATCAAAGGTGTTATAATGAGGATCGCCAGAGATAATACAGTCTTGAGATTCTGGGAGATTGAGGAAAGAGATTGATCAACTATTTTTTAAGCTCTAAAGAATGTGTAAAGTTCAATAGTTTACTGTCGCACACTATTTGTAAATAGTGAATTGTAAACATGCATAGTCAGTCTCCATCTCTCTAGCCAAATATACAAGATGGAATGTTTAATCTAATATTAGAAGGCTTATTTACACATCTCATCTGTCTTTTTAGACCCAGTGCACAAAGCCGAGCCTAATTGTTGTCTTATTAATGCATATACGTGCTGGATAAAGCCGAGCTATATTTACATTGAAATCTGTTGGTTCAGCATTGCAAAAACTGGACTTGTATGATTTTAAGTCATGCATTTATTTTAAAAAGACATTATTACTTTAGCCTGGCTAAAATTGAATGGATGGATGTTTGAAAATTGAATGGAAGTGCACTTACTGAGTTAACCAGAACACTCACCTTGTGGATAACACCCAATTACACCACCCTGTACTCCACATTGTTCCATTGGTGGGCAGTTAGCAGCATTACAAGTAACGGATGGCGAGTCACACTTACACAGTAGCTCACAGTCCTTAGTGTAGAACTCTTCACCTGGCTAAATCCAAGGAAAGAGGAAAAGTCATGAAAAATACTAGTTGATTGAATATAACAAACCATTTCTGTCCCAAATGAAGCTACATTCGATTTCCTAACCTTATAATAATTTCCATTATAGCTGCAACCACATGTGTCTTCTTTCACACACTGGCCAGCACTGAGGATATATCCAGGGTCACAAACACATCCTTCAGAACAAGGTCCGCTGCACTGACTTGGTGGAAATGGACTGCAGGAAGGCTGGCAAACTGGTGCGCATGATTCAAAGTGACTGTTGGGTGGGCATTTCAGAGCTGGAGAGGAAGAATTTATGTTAGTGCTAATCATAATTTTACGACTTCACTCTATTTGACAGTACAAGAAATAGGACAAGCCATTCATGTCTGTATTTTCTATCAGAGTTTATGCTTAAGGAATATGTATTTTTCAGACGTACGACAGAAGGTGCTGTTTCTCCAGGATCCAACTGTGACGCCACGGTCCTGACATTCATTGACGTATGACTCTATTGCTTCACACAAAGCAGAATGAACACCATCCAGCTCACACACATCAAACAAACAGTCTTGGAAGAAACCCTATACACACAAGATTAAGATCAGTAAGTATGTTGTATGGTTAAAATGATGCACTAAATCATTTCAAGTTAACTTATTCGATTTCGCTCACATTGGGGTTGACTTTTGGATGGCAAGCAGCAAATGGGCCATTGCTGTCCAATATGATACCACAGTAAGCAGGCCCTTCATACAACTCCTGCTCAGCATCTGTACACCCTGGGGATGGGCCAACCCCTGGCTTGTTACACCTGAACGCAGAATCAGAGGTGAATCATCTGTGATGTGAATTAATAGAGATACTTTTATAACAGCATGTGCCTTGTACAGTGCCTTACTCAGGATCTGTGTTCCAGCTGTGGCCGAAGTCATTGGGGCTTTGGACCAGTTCACCGGTTGGGGTCTGGAAGTCATCCTGAGGGTCTCCATTGTAATCCCCACACAGTCCACAAAGTTTGTCCTCATAGCTGTAAAATGATCACAAGCATGTAGAGACATTTAAAAGTCAATCAAGTTATAAATGTTGTTACTAAGGAGACATTTACAAGAACCGTACTCACTCCTTGAGAACTTTAATGTCCATATAGTGGTTTCCATCATAACGAACGGTTACTCCAAAGTTCAAGGCCACTGTGTAATGCTTGCCAGACATAAAAATGTCAACACCACTGACAGGACTCAGAGGAATGTTCACATTGGTTCCATTGACCTGAGAAATGTCAGAAAACATAATTTTAATTTTGAATGTGCAACTAAATTACATGTATGCAGTATATGTGCACAAATAATACTGTGTACATGATATTATATAAATCATTAATATTGAAAATAATGCTCTTTTCTCTTACTTGAACAGTTCCTCCTTTCAGAATGGACACTATAACTCCCAGCGCATGGACATGAACTGCTTTTACGTAGCTGATATGAGGATTGTTGTAGCGATTCTCGTTGTCTGTGTATACAGCGAAGTGAGGCACATCTGTGCTGTTACAAGGCTCGGACATAAGGTAAGAACAGTTTCCCATGAAGTCATAGCGCCGGTTATCAAAGGTGTTATAATGGGGGTCACCAGAGGCAATACAGGTGGAGGTTCCTGTGAATGAAATATCCCTTGGTGTCAAAGACATGAATTCAAATTTGATCTCATTTTATCAAGAGTTATAGGTTTGCAAGTTAACTACCAAGCCCAATGACAAAATTTTGTCTCTGTTCAAAAGCTTGTGGGCTTTGAAACTTGAGCTATCACAGAAGCAATTTAGTATGTTGTTTGATCACTTGTCAGTTACGTTAATTGTGGATAAGGGGTTGTTGTGGTTTTCTGAAATACCTTTAGGGTAGCAGCCTTGCACTCCACCAACATCTCGACATTCTTCTGTCACAGGGTCACAGGTGTTGTCCACACAGTCGAAGGTGTAGTTGCCAGCACAGCGACATAACTTGGAACAGCCATCTCCAAATATGATCTCACCAGGCTGAGTGTAAATACAGACCAAGATTTTTTAGAGCAAAAGATCCCAAAACTGGATAAAAATGCAGCCTCACAATGACAACTCTTGTACCTCAAAGTAATTGTTTTCTTCATCCAGACATCCACACTGCTCAATAGGAACACAGCGCCGGCCACGGAAAACAAATCCTGGTTTACAGAAGCAACCACTGATGCAAGAACCAGAGCAGTTGGTGGAGGGTTCTGCGCAAGAAGGAATACAAGCTGGGCCGCAGTCAATGTACTCAGAGTCTGGAGGGCAGTTCACTGTTGGAAGACATGAAGGGTTTGTTTGTTTATGCAAATGTTATAATGATTTGATAAATGTTTCTAATCAAAATAAAACAAGTTGAGCTTACCGGGTGGTGTTGGTTCTGGAGTAGTTGGTCTAGGTGTAGTGGGTTGGGGTGTAGATGGATTTACTGTTTGAAGACAAGAAGAGTTGTTTACAGTACCTACCTATGCATATGTTGTAACTTCTTGATAGTGTCGTAGCAAGTACTCATGTGCAGGTACCCAAGCAATCTACTTTATCAAAGGATGTAATTGGGTCACCAGATACAGAAAAATTCTTATATTTAAAGAGAAGGATAAAAATGTAGGAATACATTTCAGAACAATTAATTCTAGATCTGTCAGGATTGCCAATTGGTTTGTGTTTCTTTGCATGTGTGTATATTCATGATATGATAAGATTTGTAAACAAATACATGTACCAGTACATGCGCTCAAAACTTTATCATGCATTAACCAGTAGTATAATTGTTACCGCTTGGTATGCAGACATAGTCTCCATCTTGAAGTTGGCAGCTCTCATTAGGAAGACAGCTGGTGTCGTAACAGTGAATATTTCCTCCACCCTCACATGTACACTTCTGCGTACAGCCCTCCAGATACCAGCTCTCATTTACCTAAATATCAACAGACATTTTTGCTGTGGTTTAAATCAAAGTTAAGACAATCTTACATCAGAGGGTCACATTAACTTAATCTTGTCTATGGCCCCAGAACCCCATGGGTCAGCCTTAGTGTTAAACTCACTGGATGGTAGGAGCCTGAGGAGTCCACACAGCCACAGTCTTTAAGAGGAACACATTTGTTGTCACTGAGGATAAAGCCAGGGTCACACTCACAGCCTTCAACACACTTATCACTGCAGCCCGGTGGTCCATTGATACCCAGACATGTCTCCGGACAGGAGCTCACACATATGGAGTAATGGCTGTTTGGAGGGCATTCCAGAGCTGAAGAAAAAAGAAGGAAAACATCATCAAATGATGGTGAAGTTTAAAATGAGGATGCATTTTGGACTATATAGTTTCCCATGTCTCTGTCTCTCTGTGATGTAATTTGTGTCTTCAGGGCCCTGGCCATTAAGGGCATAAAAGCCCCATAAATCATAAAAAAATAATAAGACTAAAGCTAACTCAAGTGTAGCTTTGCTATTCTAACCTCTTCATTCACTTCAACAATTTACACTGTGGATCAGAGGGAGCTGAAAACAGGCTTGTCACTGGGAATGTGAAGTGTGATTCTTGCATGGATGTAAGATGCCATATTTTGCTGCTTTATTATATGCACAAACTATTTCTCAAACCCTACATCTTACGCAATATGATACAATATATGAGAGAATGACTCACGGCAGAAGTTTGGTTCCCTCCACTGATGGACAGGAGCATCTGCACTCAGGCAAGCATCAGTGTAAGCCTGAAGCTGGTCACAAAGGACCTGCTGCAGCCCCTGATAACGGCACATATCAAACACACAGCTCTGGAAGAAAGGCGACGGGTCCACCACATTTATGCATTCCCTGTAAGGAGCAAATATGAAAGTGTGCAATGATTAAGGACTTAAAGTTTTTCAAAAGTCTTTCTCATGTTAGAAACAATATGAATAATAGAACATGCATATTTGTTATAACCCTGCTGATTAATTTGAAATGGAATGATTCAACATTGGTTTTTAGCATAAAATGCCATAGTTTGGTAAGTCCTAACCTAAATGCTCCATTTGTGTCAGTTATTCTTCCACAGTTCTCTGGGTTTGACACGACACCCTCCAGCTCAGGATCACAGGGTGGTTGAGGCCCGGGATCCGGCTTGCATCTGAAAACACAACATCTTCTTCATCAAGACATGACTGAGCATTTGAAGTCAACCTAATCTTAAAATAGCTGTTGTATGGTTGATAAAATTAAGAAAAGTAAAAGGTACTGACGCTGCATCCTCATCCTCGTCAGTTTGCCAGCTGTCACCAAACTGACTTGAGCTGTCCGTTTGGGAGCCATCCGGCTTAGTGAAATCATTATTAGGGTTTCCATCATAGTCTCCGCACAGGCCACACATCTGGTCATAGTAGGAACTGATAAAATGAGGAACAAAAAGAAAGAGATTAATGTAAAGATATTAATTTCCCCAGAGATGCTTTTTGATTTTTCTTCTTGGTTTTACTCATAACCTATAACCCTTAATAATCATTGTGGGTCTTAGTGTATTCTGCCAAATACTGTCACTACTGTGTATATATTCCAGTGAAGCTTTTTTCACATGTTCTTTACCTAGGAACTGAGATCTTGGCGTAATGGTTGCCGTCCCACTGCACCTCCAGGCCGAACGAAGTTGTGAGGATTACATATTGTCCAGCAACAGTCAGCGAAATGAGCGGAGATGGGGAGTGAGGAAGAGACACCCTGAGTCCATTCACCTGAGTGTGTGGAAAAGAGATAAAACCAGAGGTGGATTGAAGTCTAATATTAGTTTTGACAAAAATAACTTTTAAAAACAAGATTATTCTTGATAATGTTACTATGAACAGATTAGGGACCATTTAGAAAAAATATTTAAGATAAGAGGAATGTCTCAGAACTATTGTGGGCATTAACATAATCCAAGAGATTATAATCTAAGAGAGACTAGAATATATTGTGGCCATTTACTTAAAATCTCAGTTCTTGATCTCAAGATTACAGAATAACTTCATTAGTGGTTTAATGAAGGCAGCTGCTGTGGATACTGACCAGAGTTCTCTTGTTTTTCATCAGTGTCACAGTGATGCCATCAACAGTCACGTATAGCTTCCTCAGGTAAGAAACGCCTGAAATGCCTCTCTCTTCATTCTTACCCTCTATGGAGAACCAGGGGCCTGCAGACCCAGGAGTGAAGAAAGTAAAGTTATATTTAAAGCTGTACATGCATGGTCTTATTTGAACTAACTTTTTAAGCTAATTTTGTGGACATGTAATGTACAATTAATGAATAGTAAGAATACAGTAGCTTGCTACTCCATAACACCTACTGATGACCAAAGCTCTCTGTTACTGCTGGTTGTGGATAGTTGGCTTGGGCCATTGCTTACCAGTGTTGTTTTGGCAGGTGCGTGCCAGAGTGTAGGTGCAAGTGCCCATGTAGCTGTAGTATTTGCCATCAAAGGTGTTATAATGAGGATCGCCAGAGATAATACAGTCTTGAGATTCTGGGAGATTGAGGAAAGAGATTGATCAACTATTTTTTAAGCTCTAAAGAATGTGTAAAGTTCAATAGTTTACTGTCGCACACTATTTGTAAATAGTGAATTGTAAACATGCATAGTCAGTCTCCATCTCTCTAGCCAAATATACAAGATGGAATGTTTAATCTAATATTAGAAGGCTTATTTACACATCTCATCTGTCTTTTTAGACCCAGTGCACAAAGCCGAGCCTAATTGTTGTCTTATTAATGCATATACGTGCTGGATAAAGCCGAGCTATATTTACATTGAAATCTGTTGGTTCAGCATTGCAAAAACTGGACTTGTATGATTTTAAGTCATGCATTTATTTTAAAAAGACATTATTACTTTAGCCTGGCTAAAATTGAATGGATGGATGTTTGAAAATTGAATGGAAGTGCACTTACTGAGTTAACCAGAACACTCACCTTGTGGATAACACCCAATTACACCACCCTGTACTCCACATTGTTCCATTGGTGGGCAGTTAGCAGCATTACAAGTAACGGATGGCGAGTCACACTTACACAGTAGCTCACAGTCCTTAGTGTAGAACTCTTCACCTGGCTAAATCCAAGGAAAGAGGAAAAGTCATGAAAAATACTAGTTGATTGAATATAACAAACCATTTCTGTCCCAAATGAAGCTACATTCGATTTCCTAACCTTATAATAATTTCCATTATAGCTGCAACCACATGTGTCTTCTTTCACACACTGGCCAGCACTGAGGATATATCCAGGGTCACAAACACATCCTTCAGAACAAGGTCCGCTGCACTGACTTGGTGGAAATGGACTGCAGGAAGGCTGGCAAACTGGTGCGCATGATTCAAAGTGACTGTTGGGTGGGCATTTCAGAGCTGGAGAGGAAGAATTTATGTTAGTGCTAATCATAATTTTACGACTTCACTCTATTTGACAGTACAAGAAATAGGACAAGCCATTCATGTCTGTATTTTCTATCAGAGTTTATGCTTAAGGAATATGTATTTTTCAGACGTACGACAGAAGGTGCTGTTTCTCCAGGATCCAACTGTGACGCCACGGTCCTGACATTCATTGACGTATGACTCTATTGCTTCACACAAAGCAGAATGAACACCATCCAGCTCACACACATCAAACAAACAGTCTTGGAAGAAACCCTATACACACAAGATTAAGATCAGTAAGTATGTTGTATGGTTAAAATGATGCACTAAATCATTTCAAGTTAACTTATTCGATTTCGCTCACATTGGGGTTGACTTTTGGATGGCAAGCAGCAAATGGGCCATTGCTGTCCAATATGATACCACAGTAAGCAGGCCCTTCATACAACTCCTGCTCAGCATCTGTACACCCTGGGGATGGGCCAACCCCTGGCTTGTTACACCTGAACGCAGAATCAGAGGTGAATCATCTGTGATGTGAATTAATAGAGATACTTTTATAACAGCATGTGCCTTGTACAGTGCCTTACTCAGGATCTGTGTTCCAGCTGTGGCCGAAGTCATTGGGGCTTTGGACCAGTTCACCGGTTGGGGTCTGGAAGTCATCCTGAGGGTCTCCATTGTAATCCCCACACAGTCCACAAAGTTTGTCCTCATAGCTGTAAAATGATCACAAGCATGTAGAGACATTTAAAAGTCAATCAAGTTATAAATGTTGTTACTAAGGAGACATTTACAAGAACCGTACTCACTCCTTGAGAACTTTAATGTCCATATAGTGGTTTCCATCATAACGAACGGTTACTCCAAAGTTCAAGGCCACTGTGTAATGCTTGCCAGACATAAAAATGTCAACACCACTGACAGGACTCAGAGGAATGTTCACATTGGTTCCATTGACCTGAGAAATGTCAGAAAACATAATTTTAATTTTGAATGTGCAACTAAATTACATGTATGCAGTATATGTGCACAAATAATACTGTGTACATGATATTATATAAATCATTAATATTGAAAATAATGCTCTTTTCTCTTACTTGAACAGTTCCTCCTTTCAGAATGGACACTATAACTCCCAGCGCATGGACATGAACTGCTTTTACGTAGCTGATATGAGGATTGTTGTAGCGATTCTCGTTGTCTGTGTATACAGCGAAGTGAGGCACATCTGTGCTGTTACAAGGCTCGGACATAAGGTAAGAACAGTTTCCCATGAAGTCATAGCGCCGGTTATCAAAGGTGTTATAATGGGGGTCACCAGAGGCAATACAGGTGGAGGTTCCTGTGAATGAAATATCCCTTGGTGTCAAAGACATGAATTCAAATTTGATCTCATTTTATCAAGAGTTATAGGTTTGCAAGTTAACTACCAAGCCCAATGACAAAATTTTGTCTCTGTTCAAAAGCTTGTGGGCTTTGAAACTTGAGCTATCACAGAAGCAATTTAGTATGTTGTTTGATCACTTGTCAGTTACGTTAATTGTGGATAAGGGGTTGTTGTGGTTTTCTGAAATACCTTTAGGGTAGCAGCCTTGCACTCCACCAACATCTCGACATTCTTCTGTCACAGGGTCACAGGTGTTGTCCACACAGTCGAAGGTGTAGTTGCCAGCACAGCGACATAACTTGGAACAGCCATCTCCAAATATGATCTCACCAGGCTGAGTGTAAATACAGACCAAGATTTTTTAGAGCAAAAGATCCCAAAACTGGATAAAAATGCAGCCTCACAATGACAACTCTTGTACCTCAAAGTAATTGTTTTCTTCATCCAGACATCCACACTGCTCAATAGGAACACAGCGCCGGCCACGGAAAACAAATCCTGGTTTACAGAAGCAACCACTGATGCAAGAACCAGAGCAGTTGGTGGAGGGTTCTGCGCAAGAAGGAATACAAGCTGGGCCGCAGTCAATGTACTCAGAGTCTGGAGGGCAGTTCACTGTTGGAAGACATGAAGGGTTTGTTTGTTTATGCAAATGTTATAATGATTTGATAAATGTTTCTAATCAAAATAAAACAAGTTGAGCTTACCGGGTGGTGTTGGTTCTGGAGTAGTTGGTCTAGGTGTAGTGGGTTGGGGTGTAGATGGATTTACTGTTTGAAGACAAGAAGAGTTGTTTACAGTACCTACCTATGCATATGTTGTAACTTCTTGATAGTGTCGTAGCAAGTACTCATGTGCAGGTACCCAAGCAATCTACTTTATCAAAGGATGTAATTGGGTCACCAGATACAGAAAAATTCTTATATTTAAAGAGAAGGATAAAAATGTAGGAATACATTTCAGAACAATTAATTCTAGATCTGTCAGGATTGCCAATTGGTTTGTGTTTCTTTGCATGTGTGTATATTCATGATATGATAAGATTTGTAAACAAATACATGTACCAGTACATGCGCTCAAAACTTTATCATGCATTAACCAGTAGTATAATTGTTACCGCTTGGTATGCAGACATAGTCTCCATCTTGAAGTTGGCAGCTCTCATTAGGAAGACAGCTGGTGTCGTAACAGTGAATATTTCCTCCACCCTCACATGTACACTTCTGCGTACAGCCCTCCAGATACCAGCTCTCATTTACCTAAATATCAACAGACATTTTTGCTGTGGTTTAAATCAAAGTTAAGACAATCTTACATCAGAGGGTCACATTAACTTAATCTTGTCTATGGCCCCAGAACCCCATGGGTCAGCCTTAGTGTTAAACTCACTGGATGGTAGGAGCCTGAGGAGTCCACACAGCCACAGTCTTTAAGAGGAACACATTTGTTGTCACTGAGGATAAAGCCAGGGTCACACTCACAGCCTTCAACACACTTATCACTGCAGCCCGGTGGTCCATTGATACCCAGACATGTCTCCGGACAGGAGCTCACACATATGGAGTAATGGCTGTTTGGAGGGCATTCCAGAGCTGAAGAAAAAAGAAGGAAAACATCATCAAATGATGGTGAAGTTTAAAATGAGGATGCATTTTGGACTATATAGTTTCCCATGTCTCTGTCTCTCTGTGATGTAATTTGTGTCTTCAGGGCCCTGGCCATTAAGGGCATAAAAGCCCCATAAATCATAAAAAAATAATAAGACTAAAGCTAACTCAAGTGTAGCTTTGCTATTCTAACCTCTTCATTCACTTCAACAATTTACACTGTGGATCAGAGGGAGCTGAAAACAGGCTTGTCACTGGGAATGTGAAGTGTGATTCTTGCATGGATGTAAGATGCCATATTTTGCTGCTTTATTATATGCACAAACTATTTCTCAAACCCTACATCTTACGCAATATGATACAATATATGAGAGAATGACTCACGGCAGAAGTTTGGTTCCCTCCACTGATGGACAGGAGCACCTGCACTCAGGCAAGCATCAGTGTAAGCCTGAAGCTGGTCACAAAGGACCTGCTGCAGCCCCTGATAACGGCACATATCAAACACACAGCTCTGGAAGAAAGGCGACGGGTCCACCACATTTATGCATTCCCTGTAAGGAGCAAATATGAAAGTGTGCAATGATTAAGGACTTAAAGTTTTTCAAAAGTCTTTCTCATGTTAGAAACAATATGAATAATAGAACATGCATATTTGTTATAACCCTGCTGATTAATTTGAAATGGAATGATTCAACATTGGTTTTTAGCATAAAATGCCATAGTTTGGTAAGTCCTAACCTAAATGCTCCATTTGTGTCAGTTATTCTTCCACAGTTCTCTGGGTTTGACACGACACCCTCCAGCTCAGGATCACAGGGTGGTTGAGGCCCGGGATCCGGCTTGCATCTGAAAACACAACATCTTCTTCATCAAGACATGACTGAGCATTTGAAGTCAACCTAATCTTAAAATAGCTGTTGTATGGTTGATAAAATTAAGAAAAGTAAAAGGTACTGACGCTGCATCCTCATCCTCGTCAGTTTGCCAGCTGTCACCAAACTGACTTGAGCTGTCCGTTTGGGAGCCATCTGGCTTAGTGAAATCATTATTAGGGTTTCCATCATAGTCTCCACACAGGCCACACATCTGGTCATAGTAGGAACTGATAAAATGAGGAACAAAAAGAAAGAGATTAATGTAAAGATATTAATTTCCCCAGAGATGCTTTTTGATTTTTCTTCTTGGTTTTACTCATAACCTATAACCCTTAATAATCATTGTGGGTCTTAGTGTATTCTGCCAAATACTGTCACTACTGTGTATATATTCCAGTGAAGCTTTTTTCACATGTTCTTTACCTAGGAACTGAGATCTTGGCGTAATGGTTGCCGTCCCACTGCACCTCCAGGCCGAACGAAGTTGTGAGGATTACATATTGTCCAGCAACAGTCAGCGAAATGAGCGGAGATGGGGAGTGAGGAAGAGACACCCTGAGTCCATTCACCTGAGTGTGTGGAAAAGAGATAAAACCAGAGGTGGATTGAAGTCTAATATTAGTTTTGACAAAAATAACTTTTAAAAACAAGATTATTCTTGATAATGTTACTATGAACAGATTAGGGACCATTTAGAAAAAATATTTAAGATAAGAGGAATGTCTCAGAACTATTGTGGGCATTAACATAATCCAAGAGATTATAATCTAAGAGAGACTAGAATATATTGTGGCCATTTACTTAAAATCTCAGTTCTTGATCTCAAGATTACAGAATAACTTCATTAGTGGTTTAATGAAGGCAGCTGCTGTGGATACTGACCAGAGTTCTCTTGTTTTTCATCAGTGTCACAGTGATGCCATCAACAGTCACGTATAGCTTCCTCAGGTAAGAAACGCCTGAAATGCCTCTCTCTTCATTCTTACCCTCTATGGAGAACCAGGGGCCTGCAGACCCAGGAGTGAAGAAAGTAAAGTTATATTTAAAGCTGTACATGCATGGTCTTATTTGAACTAACTTTTTAAGCTAATTTTGTGGACATGTAATGTACAATTAATGAATAGTAAGAATACAGTAGCTTGCTACTCCATAACACCTACTGATGACCAAAGCTCTCTGTTACTGCTGGTTGTGGATAGTTGGCTTGGGCCATTGCTTACCAGTGTTGTTTTGGCAGGTGCGTGCCAGAGTGTAGGTGCAAGTGCCCATGTAGCTGTAGTATTTGCCATCAAAGGTGTTATAATGAGGATCGCCAGAGATAATACAGTCTTGAGATTCTGGGAGATTGAGGAAAGAGATTGATCAACTATTTTTTAAGCTCTAAAGAATGTGTAAAGTTCAATAGTTTACTGTCGCACACTATTTGTAAATAGTGAATTGTAAACATGCATAGTCAGTCTCCATCTCTCTAGCCAAATATACAAGATGGAATGTTTAATCTAATATTAGAAGGCTTATTTACACATCTCATCTGTCTTTTTAGACCCAGTGCACAAAGCCGAGCCTAATTGTTGTCTTATTAATGCATATACGTGCTGGATAAAGCCGAGCTATATTTACATTGAAATCTGTTGGTTCAGCATTGCAAAAACTGGACTTGTATGATTTTAAGTCATGCATTTATTTTAAAAAGACATTATTACTTTAGCCTGGCTAAAATTGAATGGATGGATGTTTGAAAATTGAATGGAAGTGCACTTACTGAGTTAACCAGAACACTCACCTTGTGGATAACACCCAATTACACCACCCTGTACTCCACATTGTTCCATTGGTGGGCAGTTAGCAGCATTACAAGTAACGGATGGCGAGTCACACTTACACAGTAGCTCACAGTCCTTAGTGTAGAACTCTTCACCTGGCTAAATCCAAGGAAAGAGGAAAAGTCATGAAAAATACTAGTTGATTGAATATAACAAACCATTTCTGTCCCAAATGAAGCTACATTCGATTTCCTAACCTTATAATAATTTCCATTATAGCTGCAACCACATGTGTCTTCTTTCACACACTGGCCAGCACTGAGGATATATCCAGGGTCACAAACACATCCTTCAGAACAAGGTCCGCTGCACTGACTTGGTGGAAATGGACTGCAGGAAGGCTGGCAAACTGGTGCGCATGATTCAAAGTGACTGTTGGGTGGGCATTTCAGAGCTGGAGAGGAAGAATTTATGTTAGTGCTAATCATAATTTTACGACTTCACTCTATTTGACAGTACAAGAAATAGGACAAGCCATTCATGTCTGTATTTTCTATCAGAGTTTATGCTTAAGGAATATGTATTTTTCAGACGTACGACAGAAGGTGCTGTTTCTCCAGGATCCAACTGTGACGCCACGGTCCTGACATTCATTGACGTATGACTCTATTGCTTCACACAAAGCAGAATGAACACCATCCAGCTCACACACATCAAACAAACAGTCTTGGAAGAAACCCTATACACACAAGATTAAGATCAGTAAGTATGTTGTATGGTTAAAATGATGCACTAAATCATTTCAAGTTAACTTATTCGATTTCGCTCACATTGGGGTTGACTTTTGGATGGCAAGCAGCAAATGGGCCATTGCTGTCCAATATGATACCACAGTAAGCAGGCCCTTCATACAACTCCTGCTCAGCATCTGTACACCCTGGGGATGGGCCAACCCCTGGCTTGTTACACCTGAACGCAGAATCAGAGGTGAATCATCTGTGATGTGAATTAATAGAGATACTTTTATAACAGCATGTGCCTTGTACAGTGCCTTACTCAGGATCTGTGTTCCAGCTGTGGCCGAAGTCATTGGGGCTTTGGACCAGTTCACCGGTTGGGGTCTGGAAGTCATCCTGAGGGTCTCCATTGTAATCCCCACACAGTCCACAAAGTTTGTCCTCATAGCTGTAAAATGATCACAAGCATGTAGAGACATTTAAAAGTCAATCAAGTTATAAATGTTGTTACTAAGGAGACATTTACAAGAACCGTACTCACTCCTTGAGAACTTTAATGTCCATATAGTGGTTTCCATCATAACGAACGGTTACTCCAAAGTTCAAGGCCACTGTGTAATGCTTGCCAGACATAAAAATGTCAACACCACTGACAGGACTCAGAGGAATGTTCACATTGGTTCCATTGACCTGAGAAATGTCAGAAAACATAATTTTAATTTTGAATGTGCAACTAAATTACATGTATGCAGTATATGTGCACAAATAATACTGTGTACATGATATTATATAAATCATTAATATTGAAAATAATGCTCTTTTCTCTTACTTGAACAGTTCCTCCTTTCAGAATGGACACTATAACTCCCAGCGCATGGACATGAACTGCTTTTACGTAGCTGATATGAGGATTGTTGTAGCGATTCTCGTTGTCTGTGTATACAGCGAAGTGAGGCACATCTGTGCTGTTACAAGGCTCGGACATAAGGTAAGAACAGTTTCCCATGAAGTCATAGCGCCGGTTATCAAAGGTGTTATAATGGGGGTCACCAGAGGCAATACAGGTGGAGGTTCCTGTGAATGAAAAATCCCTTGGTGTCAAAGACATGAATTCAAACTTGATCTCATTTTATCAAGAGTTATAGGTTTGCAAGTTAACTACCAAGCCTAATGACAAAATTTTGTCTCTGTTCGAAAGTTTGTGGGCTTTGAAACTTGAGCTATCACAGATGCAATTTAGTATGTTGTTTGATCACTTGTCAGTTACGTTAATTGTGGATAAGGTGTTGTTGTGGTTTTCTGAAATACCTTTAGGGTAGCAGCCGTGCACTCCACCAACATCTCGACATTCTTCTGTCACAGGGTCACAGGTGTTGTCCACACAGTCGAAGGTGTAGTTGCCAGCACAGCGACATAACTTGGAACAGCCATCTCCAAATATGATCTCACCAGGCTGAGTGTAAATACAGACCAAGATTTTTTAGAGCAAAAGATCCCAAAACTGGATAAAAATGCAGCCTCACAATGACAACTCTTGTACCTCAAAGTAATTGTTTTCTTCATCCAGACATCCACACTGCTCAATAGGAACACAGCGCCGGCCACGGAAAACAAATCCTGGTTTACAGAAGCAACCACTGATGCAAGAACCAGAGCAGTTGGTGGAGGGTTCTGCGCAGGAAGGAATACAAGCTGGGCCGCAGTCAATGTACTCAGAGTCTGGAGGGCAGTTCACTGTTGGAAGACATGAAGGTTTTGTTTGTTTATGCAAATGTTATAATGATTTGATAAATGTTTCTAATCAAAATAGAACAAGTTTAGCTTACCGGGTGGTGTTGGTTCTGGAGTAGTTGGTCTAGGTGTAGTGGGTTGGGGTGTAGATGGATTCACTGTTTGAAGACAAGAAGAGTTGTTTACAGTACCTACCTATGCATATGTTGTAACTTCTTGATAGTTTTGTAGCAAGTACCCATGTGCAGGTACCCAAGCAATCTACTTTATCAAAGGATGTAATTGGGTCACCAGATACAGAAAAATTCGTATATTTAAAGAGAAGGATAAAAATGTAGGAATACATTTCAGAACAATTAATTCTAGATCTGTCAGGATTGCCAATTGGTTTGTGTTTCTTTGCATGTGTGTATATTCATGATATGATAAGATTTGTAAACAAATACATGTACCAGTACATGTGCTCAAAACTTTATCATGCATTAACCAGTAGTGTAATTGTTACCGCTTGGTATGCAGATATAGTCTCCATCTTGAAGTTGGCAGCTCTCATTAGGAAGACAGCTGGTGTCGTAACAGTGAATATTTCCTCCACCCTCACATGTACACTTCTGCGTACAGCCCTCCAGATACCAGCTCTCATTTACCTAAATATCAACAGACATTTTTGCTGTGGTTTAAATCAAAGTTAAGACAATCTTACATCAGAGGGTCCCATTATCTTAATCTTGTCTATGGCCCCAGAACCCCATGGGTCAGCCTTAGTGTTAAACTCACTGGATGGTAGGAGCCTGAGGATTCCACACAGCCACAGTCTTTAAGAGGAACACATTTGTTGTCACTTAGGATAAAGCCAGGGTCACACTCACAGCCTTCAACACACTTATCACTGCAGCCCGGTGGTCCATTGATACCCAGACATGTCTCCGGACAGGAGCTCACACATATGGAGTAATGGCTGTTTGGAGGGCATTCCAGAGCTGAAGAAAAAAGAAGGAAAACATCATTAAATGATGGTGAAGTTTAAAATGAGGATGCATTTTGGACTATATAGTTTCCCATGTCTCTGTCTCTCTGTGATGTAATTTGTGTCTTCAGGGCCCTGGCCATTAAGGGCATAAAAGCCCCATAAATCATAAAAAAAAATAATAAGACTAAAGTTAACTCAAGTGTAGCTTTGCTATTCTAACCTCTTCATTCACTTCAACAATTTATACTGTGCATTAGAGGGAGCTGAAAACAGGCTTGTCACTGGGAATGTGAAGTGTGATTCTTGCATGGATGTAAGATGCCATATTTTGCTGCTTTATTATATGCACAAACCATTTCTCAAACCCTACACCTTATGCAATATGATACAATATATGAGAGAATGACTCACGGCAGAAGTCTGGTTCCCTCCACTGATGGACAGGAGCACCTGCACTCAGGCAAGCATCAGTGTAAGCCTGAAGCTGGTCACAAAGGACCTGCTGCAGCCCCTGATAACGGCACATATCAAACACACAGCTCTGGAAGAAAGGCAACGGGTCCACCACATTTATGCATTCCCTGTGAGGAGCAAATGTAAGAGAAAGTGTGCAATGATTAACCACGAGAAGTCCTTCATTGTCTCATGTTAGAATCAGTATGAATAATAGAGCATGCATATTTGTAGCACAAAATGCCATAGTTTGGTAAGTCCTAACCTAAATGCTCCATTTGTGTCAGTTATTCTTCCACAGTTCTCTGGGTTTGACACGACACCCTCCAGCTCAGGATCACAGGGTGGTTGAGGCCCGGGGTCTGGCTTACACCTGAAAGCATGACACAGATCTGCACCGATCAACACAGGCATCATCGAGCATAGGATGTTGACCTAATCCTAAAAAAATTGCCAGATGAAGAACAAGAGTGAAAGTTACTGACGTGTCATCCTCATCCTCATCAGTTTGCCAGCTGTCACCAAACTGATTGGAGCTGTCTGTTTGGGAGCCATCTGGCTTAGTGAAATCATTATTGGGGTTTCCATCGTAGTCCCCGCACAGGCCACACATCTGGTCATAGTAGGAACTGATAAAATAAGTGAGAAAGGAACAAAAAGAGAGATTAATGTAAAGATATTTATTTTCCCAGAGAAGCATTTCATTTTCTTTTTGCAGGATTTACTCAAGACCTACAACCCTCAAAAATTATTGTGGGTTTTAGTGTTACTTGTCAAATGCTTCAGGTCAGAATGATGCATATACTTCAGTCAGTCTGTTTTCAGAGTTTCAGTACCTAGGAACTGAGATCTTGGCATAATGGTTGCCGTCCCACTGCACCTGCAGCCCGAACGGAGTTGTGAGGATTACATAATGTCCAGCAAGAGACAGCGAAATGAGCGGAGATGGGGAGTGAGGAAGAGACACTCTGAGTCCATTCACCTGAGTGTGTGGAAAAGAGATAAAACCAGAGTTGGATTGAAGACTAATGTTAAATTTGACTAGAAGAACTAGGATTTTATTTCTTTTGCTGTCTTGTCAAGATTATTTTTGGAAAACTGAAAAATGGACAGAGGGATAATCTGACTATGAACAGATTAGGAACAACTGAAATAAAATATTTGATAAAACCTATTATGTCTTTTTACGTAATCTCAAGGATTAAATCCCAGAGAGACTAAAATATATTGTAACCATTTACTTAAAACCTCAATTTTTGATCTCAAGATTACTGAATGGCTTCATTGGTGGTTTAATGAAGTCAGCTGCTGTGGATACTGACCAGAGTTTTCCTTTCTTTCATCAGTGTCACAGTGATGCCATCAACAGTCACATACAGTTTCCTCAGGTAAGAAACGCCAGAAACTCCTCTCTCTTCATTCTTACCCTCTATGGAGAACCAGGGTCCTGCAGGAGAGCGAAAGGTTTTGTTATTGTAAAGCTGTTTAATCCTTTAAACTCTCAAAACATTTTGAAGTTTATTTCAGGGATATTTTCTGTACTTCAAATCAATAGTAAACTCATTACCACTGTAGTTGTGGGTCTTTGTACCATGTCTTAGCCATTGCTTACCAGTGTTATTTTGGCAGGTGCGGGCCAGAGTGTAGGTGCAAGTGCCCATGTAGGTGTAGTATTTGCCATCAAAAGTGTTATAATGAGGATCACCAGAGATAATACAGTCTTGAGATTCTGGGGGATTGAGAAAAGTGATTAAGGTTTTTTTTTCTATTTCTTTCAATTCATCAACAGTTTGTTAAGTGATCAAGAATGTGTATCTTAAAAGTGTATGTTACAAATATTGTGTATTTAGTATTGTATATTATTTGTAAATTATGCAACCTCCTAGGGCCCCAATATACTATTATATAAAGCAAATATGTTTTTATGCACAGTTTACATGCACACTCAAGCAACAGTCTCTATCTATCTCTTTATTCAAGAATACATTACACAATGCATAATCGAATAATTGAATTAAATACACATTGCATGTCACATGTTTCAGAGCATACGCAGCACTGAGGCCAGTTGTAATCTGATTAACATGATAGGCGAGCCATGCAACAATCACATGTACAACTGACAAAAATGGTTGCAAAATGATGCAAAAATGATTTCAGACTAAACTGTTTACAGTTTAAAAAGGCATTATTACTTTATTCTGACTGAAATCAAACTTTTGAAATGATGGAAACACACTTACTGAGTTAACCAGAGTACTCACCTTGTGGGTAACACCCTATTACGCCACCCTGTACTCCACATTGTTCCATTGGCGGGCAGTCAGCAGCTTTACAGGTAACAAATGGAGGGTCGCACTTACACAGTAGCTCACAGTCCTTAGTGTAGTACTCTTCACCGGGCTAAATCAATGGAGAGTGGAAAAGTCATGAAAAATACTAGTTGATTGACTATAACAAACCATTTCTGTCCTAATTGATACCAAATTCAATTTCCTCACCTTATAATAATTTCCATTATAGTTGCAACCACATGTTTCTTCTTTCACACACTGGCCAGCACTGAGGATATATCCAGGGTCACAAACACATCCTTCAGAACAAGGTCCGCTGCACTGACTTGGTGGAAATGGACTGCAGGAAGGCTGGCAAACTGGTGCGCATGATTCAAAGTGACTGTTGGGTGGGCATTTCAGAGCTGGAGAGGAAGAATCTATGTAAGTGCTAATCATGATTTTGTGACTTCACTCTATTTGACAGTACAAGAAATAGAACAAGCCATTCATGTCTGTATTTTTTGTCAAAGTTTATGTTTAAGGAATATGTATTTTCAGACGTACGACAGAAGGTGCTGTTTCTCCAGGATCCAACTGTGACGCCACGGTCCTGACATTCATTGACGTATGACTCTATTGCTTCACACAAAGCAGAATGAGCACCATCCAGCTCACACACGTCAAACAAACAGTCTTGGAAGAAACCCTGTACACACAAGTTTAAGATCAGTAAGTATATTGTATGGTTAAAATTGTGCACTAAAGCATTTCAAGTTAACTTATTCGATTTCGCTCACATTGGGATTGACTTTTGGATGGCAAGCAGCAAATGGGCCATTGCTGTCCAATATGATACCACAGTAAGCAGGCCCTTCATACAACTCCTGCTCAGCATCTGTACACCCTGGGGATGGGCCAACCCCTGGCTTGTTACACCTGAACGCAGGATCAGAGGTGAGTCATCTATGATGTAAATTAATAGAGATACTTTTGTAACAGCATGTGCCTTGTACAGTGCCTTACTCAGGATCTGTGTTCCAGCTGTGGCCGAAGTCATTGGGGCTTTGGACCAGTTCACCGGTTGGGGTCTGGAAGTCATCCTGAGGGTCTCCGTTGTAATCCCCACACAGTCCACAAAGTTTGTCCTCATAGCTGTAAAATGATCACAAGCATGTAGAGACTTTTAAAAGTCAATCAAGTTATAAAATTGTAATTAAAAGACTTTAATAAGAACCGTACTCACTCCTTGATAACTTTAATGTCCATATAGTGGTTTCCATCATAACGTACGGTTACTCCAAAGTTCAAGGCCACTGTGTAATGCTTGCCAGACATAAAAATGTCAACACCACTAACAGGACTGAGAGGAATGTTCACATTGATTCCATTGACCTGAGAAAAGTCAGAAAACATAGTTGTACATTTGAATGTGCCACTAAATAAGATACAGTATATGCATAGAAATAATATGTTAGTGTATAATTCATTAGCAGTAATATAGAAAATAATCTTTCTCTTACTTGAACAGCTCCTCCTTTCAGAATGGACACTATAACTCCCAGCGCATGGACATGAACTGCTTTTACGTAGCTGATATGAGGATTGTTGTAGCGATTCTCATTGTCTGTGTATACAGCGAAGTGAGGCACATCTGTGCTGTTACAAGGCTCGGACATAAGGTAAGAACAGTTTCCCATGAAGTCATAGCGCCGGTTATCAAAGGTGTTATAATGGGGGTCACCAGAGGCAATACAGGTGGAGGTTCCTGTGAATGAAAAATCCCTTGGTGTCAAAGACATGAATTCAAATTTGATCTCATTTTATCAAGAGTTATAGGTTTGCAAGTTAACTACCAAGCCCAATGACAAAATTTTGTCTGTGTGTTTGAAAGCTTGTGGGCTTTGAAACTTGAGCTATCACAGAAGCAATTAAGTGTGTTGTTTGATAATTTGTCAGTTACGCTAATTTTGGATAAGGTGTTGTTGTGGTTTTCTGAAATACCTTTAGGGTAGCAGCCGTGCACTCCACCAACATCTCGACATTCTTCTGTCACAGGGTCACAGGTGTTGTCCACACAGTCGAAGGTGTAGTTACCAGCACAGCGACATAACTTGGAACAGCCATCTCCAAATATGATCTCACCAGGCTGAGTGTAAATACAGACCAAGATTTATTAGAGCAAAAGCTTAGATTCCAAAGCTGGATAAAAATGCAGCCTTACAATGACAACTCTTGTACCTCAAAGTAATTGTTTTCTTCATCCAGACATCCACACTGCTCAATAGGAACACAGCGCCGGCCACGGAAAACAAATCCTGGTTTACAGAAGCAGCCACTGATGCAAGAACCAGAGCAGTTGGTGGAGGGTTCTGCGCAGGAAGGAATACAAGCTGGGCCGCAGTCAATGTACTCAGAGTCTGGAGGGCAGTTCACTGTTGGAAGACATGAAGGGTTTGTTTGTTTATGCAAATGTTATAATGATTTGATAAATGTTTCTAATCAAAATAGAACAAGTTTAACTTACCGGGTGGTGTTGGTTCTGGAGTAGTTGGTCTAGGTGTAGTGGGTTGGGGTGTAGATGGATTCACTGTTTGAAGACAAGAAGAGTTGTTTACAGTACCTACCTATGCATATGTTGTAACTTCTTGATAGTGTCGTAGCAAGTACTCATGTGCAGGTACCCAAGCAATCTACTTTATCAAAGGATGTAATTGGGTCACCAGATACAGAAAAATTCTTATATTTAAAGAGAAGGATAAAAATGAAAGAATACATTTCAGAACAGTTAGTTCTAGATCTGTCAGGATTGCCAACTGGTTTGTGTTTCTTTGCATGTGTGTATATTCATGATATGATAAGATTTGTAAACAAATACATGTACCAGTACATGTGCTCAAAACTTTATCATGCATTAACCAGTAGTGTAATTGTTACCGCTTGGTATGCAGACATAGTCTCCATCTTGAAGTTGGCAGCTCTCATTAGGAAGACAGCTGGTGTCGTAACAGTGAATATTTCCTCCACCCTCACATGTACACTTCTGCGTACAGCCCTCCAGATACCAGCTCTCATTTACCTAAATATCAACAGACATTTTTGCTGTGGTTTAAATCAAAGTTAAGACAATTTTACATCAGAGGGTCACATTATCTTAATCTTGTCTATGGCCCCAGAACCCCATGGGTCAGCCTTAGTGTTAAACTCACTGGATGGTAGGAGCCTGAGGAGTCCACACAGCCACAGTCTTTAAGAGGAACACATTTGTTGTCACTGAGGATAAAGCCAGGGTCACACTCACAGCCTTCAACACACTTATCACTGCAGCCCGGTGGTCCATTGATACCCAGACATGTCTCCGGACAGGAGCTCACACATATGGAGTAATGGCTGTTTGGAGGGCATTCCAGAGCTGAAGAAAAAAGAAGGAAAACATCATTAAATGATGGTGAAGGTTAAAATGGGGATGCATTTTGGGCTATATAGTTTCCCATGTCTTTGTCTCTCTGTGACTTAATTTGTGTCTTCAGGGCCCTGGCCATTAAGGACATAAAAGCCCCATAAATCATAAAAAATAATAAGGCTAAAGCTAACACAAGTGTAGTTTTACTATTCTAACCTCTTCATTCACTTCAACAATTTATATTGTGCATTAGAGGGAGCTGAAAACAGGCTTGTCACTGGGAATGTGAAGTGTGATTCTTGCATGGATGTAAGACGCCATATTTTGCTGCTTTATTATATGCACAAACCATTTCTCAAACTCTACATCTTACGCAATATGATACAATATATGAGAGAATGACTCACGGCAGAAGTCTGGTTCCCTCCACTGATGGACAGGAGCACCTGCACTCAGGCAAGCATCAGTGTAAGCCTGAAGCTGGTCACAAAGGACCTGCTGCAGCCCCTGATAACGGCACATATCAAACACACAGCTCTGGAAGAAAGGCAACGGGTCCACCACATTTATGCATTCCCTGTGAGGAGCAAATGTGAGAGAAAGTGTGCAATGATTAACCACGAGACGTCCTTCATTGTCTCAGGTTAGAATCAGTATGAATAATAGAGCATGCATATTTGTAGCATAAAATGCCATAGTTTGGTAAGTCCTAACCTAAATGCTCCATTTGTGTCAATTATTCTTCCACAGTTCTCTGGGTTTGACACGACACCCTCCAGCTCAGGATCGCAGGGTGGTTGAGGCCCGGGGTCTGGCTTGCACCTGAAAGCATGACACAGATCTGCACCGATCAACACAGGCATCATCGAGCATAGGAAGTTGACCTAATCCTAAAAAAATTGCCAGATGATGAACAAGAGTGAAAGTTACTGACGTGTCATCCTCATCCTCATCAGTTTGCCAGCTGTCACCAAACTGATTGGAGCTGTCTGTTTGGGAGCCATCTGGCTTAGTGAAATCATTATTGGGGTTTCCATCGTAGTCCCCGCACAGGCCACACATCTGGTCATAGTAGGAACTGATAAAATAAGTGAGAAAGGAACAAAAAGAGAGATTAATGTAAAGATATTTATTTTCCCAGAGAAGCATTTCATTTTCTTTTTGCAGGATTTACTCAAGACCTACAACCCTCAAAAATTATTGTGGGTCTTTTTCTTGTCAAAAGGTACAGGTCAGAATGATGCATATACTTCAGTCAGTCTGTTTTCAGAGTTTCAGTACCTAGGAACTGAGATCTTGGCATAATGGTTGCCGTCCCACTGCACCTGCAGCCCGAACGGAGTTGTGAGGATTACATAATGTCCAGCAAGAGACAGCGAAATGAGCGGAGATGGGGAGTGAGGAAGAGACACTCTGAGTCCATTCACCTGAGTGTGTGGAAAAGAGATAAAACCAGAGTTGGATTGAAGACTAATGTTAAATTTGACAAGAAGAACTCGGATTTTATTTCTTTCACTGTATTGTCAAGATTATTATTGGAAAACTGTAAAATGGATGGAGGGATAATCTGACTATAAACAGATTAGGAACAACTGAAAGAAAATATTTGATAAAACCTATTATGTCTATTTACTAAATCTCAAGGATTAAATCCCAGAGAGACTAAAATATATTGTAGCCATTTACTTAAAACCTCAATTTTTGATCTCAAGATTTCTGAATGGCTTCAGTGGTGGTTTAGTGATGGCAACTGCTGTGGATACTGACCAGAGTTTTCCTTTCTTTCATCAGTGTCACAGTGATGCCATCAACAGTCACATACAGTTTCCTCAGGTAAGAAACGCCAGAAACTCCTCTCTCTTCATTCTTACCCTCTATGGAGAACCAGGGTCCTGCAGGAGAGAGAAAGGTTTTGTTATTTTAAAGCTTTTTAATCCTTTAAACTCTCAAAACATTTTGAAGTTTATTTCAGGGATATTTTCTGTACTTCAAATCAATAGTAAACTCATTACCACTGTAGTTGTGGGTCTTTGTACCATGTCTTAGCCATTGCTTACCAGTGTTATTTTGGCAGGTGCGGGCCAGAGTGTAGGTGCAAGTGCCCATGTAGGTGTAGTATTTGCCATCAAAAGTGTTATAATGAGGATCACCAGAGATAATACAGTCTTGAGATTCTGGGGAATTAAGAAAAGTGATAAAAGTTTTTTTTTTCATCTTTCTTTTAATTCATCAACAATTTATTAAGTGCTCAAGAATGTGTATTTTAAAAATGTATGTTTTTTTGTATTGTATATTTAGTATTGTACATAGTATATTATTTTTTAAATAATGCCACCTCCTAGGACCCCAATATACTATTATATAAAGCAAAATATGTTTATATGCACAGTTTACATGCACAGTCAAGCGACAGTCTCTATCTCTTTATTCAAGTATACATTACACAATGCATAATCGAATATGTGAATCAAATACACATTGCATGTCACATGTTTCAGAGCATACGCAGTACTATGGCCAGCTGTAATCCGATTAACATGATAGATGAAGCCAAACAACAATCACATGTATGATTGAAAAAAAAAAAAAGTTGCAAAATGATGCAAAAATTATTTCAGACTAAATTGTTTACAGTTTAAAAAGGCATTATTACTTTCTTCTGTTAACCAGAGTACTCTACAATTTTTCTACAATGTCCTTATTTGTATATCTGTATAGTTTGTTTTTATATTTTAAACTGTATTTATTTGCATTCTACGTCTACTGTAGTGTTTTATTGTTAACTGTATGCACCATGGGTCTGAGAGTCACGCAATTTCAATTCTCTGTATGTATGTGCTGTACATGTGGCAGAATTGACAATAAAGCAGACTTTGACTTTGACTTTTTGACTTTGACTACTCACCTTGTGGGTAACACCCTATTACGCCACCCTGTACTCCACATTGTTCCATTGGTGGGCAGTCAGCAGCTTTACAGGTAACAAATGGAGGGTCGCACTTACACAGTAGCTCACAGTCCTTAGTGTAGTACTCTTCACCGGGCTAAATCAATGGAGAGTGGAAAAGTAATGAAAAATACTAGTTGATTGACTATAACAAACCATTTCTGTCCTAAATGATACTAAATTCAATTTCCTCACCTTATAATAATTTCCATTGTAGTTGCAACCACATGTTTCTTCTTTCACACACTGGCCAGCACTGAGGATATATCCAGGGTCACAAACACATCCTTCAGAACAAGGTCCGCTGCACTGACTTGGTGGAAATGGACTGCAGGAAGGCTGGCAAACTGGTGCGCATGATTCAAAGTGACTGTTGGGTGGGCATTTCAGAGCTGGAGAGGAAAAAAATATGTAAGTGCTAATCATGATTTTGTTATTTCACCCTATTTGACAGTACAAGAAATAGAACAAGCCATTCATGTCTGTATTTTTTGTCAAAGTTTATGTTTAAGGAATATGTATTTTCAGACGTACGACAGAAGGTGTTGTTTCTCCAGGGTCCAATTGTGACGCCACGGTCCTGACATTCATTGACGTATGACTCTATTGCTTCACACAAAGCAGAATGAGCACCATCCAGCTCACACACGTCAAACAAACAGTCCTGGAAGAAACCCTATACACACAAGATTAAGATCAGTAAGTATGTTGTATGGTTAAAATGATGCACTAAATCATTTCAAGTTAACTTATTCGATTTCGCTCACATTGGGGTTGACTTTTGGATGGCAAGCAGCAAATGGGCCATTGCTGTCCAATATGATACCACAGTAAGCAGGCCCTTCATACAACTCCTGCTCAGCATCTGTACACCCTGGGGATGGGCCAACCCCTGGCTTGTTACACCTGAACACAGAATCAGAGGTGAGTCGTCTATAATGTGAATTAATAGAGATACGTTTGTAACAGCATGTGCCTTGTACAGTGCCTTACTCAGGATCTGTGTTCCAGCTGTGGCCGAAGTCATTGGGGCTTTGGACCAGTTCACCGGTTGGGGTCTGGAAGTCATCCTGAGGGTCTCCATTGTAATCCCCACACAGTCCACAAAGTTTGTCCTCATAGCTGTAAAATGATCACAAGGGTGTAGAGACATTTAAAAGTCAATCAAGTTATAAAATTGTAATTAAAATTAAAATTACGACTTTAATAAGAGCCGTACTCACTCCTTGATAACTTTAATGTCCATATAGTGGTTTCCATCATAACGTACGGTTACTCCAAAGTTCAAGGCCACTGTGTAATGCTTGCCAGACATAAAAATGTCAACACCACTAACAGGACTGAGAGGAATGTTCACACTGGTACCATCGACCTGAGAAAAGTCAGAAAACATAGTTGTACATTTGAATGTGCCACTAAACAAGATACAGTATATGCATAGAAATAATATGTTAGTGTATAATTCATTAGCAGTAATATAGAAAATAATCTTTCTCTTACTTGAACAGTTCCACCTTTCAGAATGGACACTATAACTCCCAGCGCATGGACATGAACTGCTTTTACGTAGCTGATATGAGGATTGTTGTAGCGATTCTCGTTGTCTGTGTAT
The DNA here is from genome assembly GCA_039654775.1 of Spinibarbus caldwelli. Taxonomy (NCBI): domain Eukaryota; kingdom Metazoa; phylum Chordata; class Actinopteri; order Cypriniformes; family Cyprinidae; genus Spinibarbus; species Spinibarbus caldwelli. The sequence continues at coordinate 13,571,455 of CM077221.1, read as the reverse complement.
ACAGCGAAGTGAGGCACATCTGTGCTGTTACAAGGCTCGGACATAAGGTAAGAACAGTTTCCCATGAAGTCATAGCGCCGGTTATCAAAGGTGTTATAATGGGGGTCACCAGAGGCAATACAGGTGGAGGTTCCTGTGAATGAAAAATCCCTTGGTGTCAAAGACATGAATTCAAACTTCATCATGAATGCTCGTTTTATCAAGAGTTATAGGTTTTCAAGTTAATAACTACAAAGCCTAATGACAAAATTTTGTCTGTGTGTTTGAAAGTTTGTGGGCTTTAAAACATGAGCTATCACAGAAGCAATTTAGTATGTTGTTTGATCACTTGTCAGTTATGTTAATTGTGGATAAGAGGTTGTTGTGGTTTTCTGTAATACCTTTAGGGTAGCAGCCGTGCACTCCACCAACATCTCGACATTCTTCTGTCACAGGGTCACAGGTGTTGTCCACACAGTTGAAGGTGTAGTTGCCAGCACAGCGACATAACTTGGAACAGCCATCTCCAAATATGATCTCACCAGGCTGAGTGTAAATACAGACCAAGATTTTTTAGAGCAAAAGCTTAGATCCCAAAGCTGGATAAAAATGCAGCCTCACAATGACAACTCTTGTACCTCAAAGTAATTGTTTTCTTCATCCAGACATCCACACTGCTCAATAGGAACACAGCGCCGGCCACGGAAAACAAATCCTGGTTTACAGAAGCAACCACTGATGCAAGAACCAGAGCAGTTGGTGGAGGGTTCTGCACATGAAGGAATACAAGCTGGGCCGCAGTCAATGTACTCAGAGTCTGGAGGGCAGTTCACTGTTTGAAGAAAAGAAGGATTTGTTTATCTATACAAATGTTATAATGTTTTTCATAAATGTTTCTAATCAAAATAGAACAAGTTTAGCTTACCTGGTGGTGTTGGTCCTGGAGTAGTTGGCTTAGGTGTTGTTGGTTTAGGAGTTGATGGACCCGGTGTTGTTGGTTTAGGTGAAGTAGGTTGGGGTGTAGATGGATTAGGAGATGATGGACCTGGTGTTGTTGGTTTGGGTGAAGTTGGTTGGGGTGTAGATGGATTAGAGGATGATGGACCTGGTGTTGTTGGTTTAGGTGAAGTGGGTTGTGTTGATGGTTTAGGTGTTGTTGGAGTTGCTAAAATCAAACAAGAAAACAATTAATAGACTGGTGCATCATCCATGAAATATGTATTATATGACAACCAGTACTTTTAGACTCACAGTAGCATTAATGACATTGTCTGCCACCTACCTGTACAAGTGGTAATGCAGACACTATCGATTGCAATATCTGTCTTGTCTGTTTCACCGTAAATACCAACAATTACAAACTGAAATGAAAAATGTGAATTACAGTGAACCTTTGGAGAAATGTATGATGAATATAAATTACTTGTAATTCAAATGGTCCAGATCATTATGTCAAAAAATGTAAAAAAGCTCATTCACAAATTTTTAACTGAGAGAATAAAACTGACCTCTACTGAATCAGCTGGACCAATGTAGCGAACGCTTGCAGGCTTCCAGCCCTGACCTTGATTTCCTTTGAGGCTAAAAATAGGGGCTCCAAGTTCTACACCTAAAAAAAAAAAAGAAAAGAAAAATCATAAAACCAAACTGAGCCAAAATCTCTGTAATTAATCTGCATAATAACATTTTTGAAAATCATTGATCATCTAGGTTTTGTTGTATGTATAAATATGTGAATATGATTCTCAAATCATAATTGTCCTTTGAACCTACAGATGTTTTAATGAACTTTTAATCTTCACTTTTTTTTTTGACAATATATGCTTGTGACTCTTACCGGTGGTGACTGCATGGACGTTTAGCTCCATGTTGGCGGCACTGCCATACATGTAGTAATGGAAGTCCAGCTGTAGGCAACCAGAGGCTGAGGTAGAGGGGCTCCAGAGCTGAGCAGATTCTCCTTCAATTCTAAAGTTGGAATCCATTAACAAGTACGACCCCACTGTATTGGAAAGAAACAGTTTGAGAAAATAGGGAATGTTAAGAGGACAGAAAGCTATCCTTAAAATCATTGATATGACAGGGTAAAATGCTGAACACACATCCTGGTTTGGAGAAGTCGTCATCAGGGCCAGTGCCTGGTGTGTCTGTCTGTCCAGACCAAAGCTCCCAACCAAAGATTTCTTCATTATGTATCACATTCGTCCAGTCACACTGATCATTATCATCAAAATCACACCCAGCTATACAGCCTGTATAAAAACAAACACAATGTTGTTTATAAAATCATCATTTAATATGAAATGTTTATCTTTGTAACATGCAATAAGGGTAAAATAAAGTACCAGCACAGGTTCCCTCAGTGATGACAATGTTATCCAGGGCAGTGTCACATGATGAAGAGATCCCACGCATTGCTTCAAACACAATCTAGAAGAGAAAAATGACATTAAATCTTACTGACAGGGGATTTTTTGACATGCTGTAAGAGTCACAAAGTTCATTCTGTCATGAAGAGCTTCAGAAGTGTTCTCTGTCTCTTAAACATTGACTTTTTTATAACTGACGCTAAAGAAAAGGCCTATATAGATTATACATACTATAAAGCATAGTCTTTTGCCTTAAACACAGTGACCACAGTCTCAATGCCATGATACTCTGGCAATTTTTAAGGAAATTTAGTGAGGTATAACAAGACTGTATTCATGTATTTCATTTAAAATGCATGCTAGAACTATAGAAGAACAAATGATATACATCTATAGCCTTATTAAAAAAAACTTGAATTGGCACTAACGACAATCTTTTACTGTTTTTAAGCTGACCCAATTACCTGAGCAGTCTGTCCGGCTGGTATGGGCACAGAGACAGAGGCTCCAAGCCATGACGGGCTCTGTATCCCAGTTTTTTGCCACATTTGTTCCTCAGAGCCGGGGCGTTTGGCAAACACAGTCAGGGTGTTACTACCGTCAGACCCATACATGTAGTAGTAGAACTGGACACAGATTTCAGAAGGTCCACTACTAATAACTGGGCTGAGAAGGCGTACTTTCTGTCCATTTACGGAGTTGTCAGCCTCATGATATATGTAATAGCCAGCTATGGGATGAAAAGGGTTCAATTTAGTGAGAGCAAGAAAAAGTAAAAAACAGAAGGTTCTTTTTCATTTTATAGGTTGCTTGACAAAATATTTTATAGTGCATGTCCCTTCAATCATTGAACTGTAATTTTGTAAACATTTGTGGTTGCGGTAATTTCAGTAATATTCAGTTTTGAACATTATTTCCAAGTGATTATGCATCTTCAGTTCAGTGACTGATCACTGGATTGCTGTTTGTTGGTTTGGCGTTCATACTCACTTCCATCTGGATAGTCTCCGTCAGGCCCAGTGCCTGTGGTTGGGGTGGGTCCAGTGTGACGTGTCCAGTCACCATTATCTGCGGTGTCTTGTTGGAAGCTGCAGAACGGTTCTTCATTTTGGTTGAAATCACAGGAGGCCAACACTGCTTAAAAACAAGATGTTTCAGTTTTCAGTGGTCTGCCTAGAATTGACTATACTAGGAATTCCAGTTGACTTTAGATTACTTATTTAAGGATATGCTCAAACAAAACCAGTCCTAAAATGAGGAATGACATTTTTTATGTGCATCATTTTCCAGTGGTACAATGCAATAAATGCTCTTTATGTTCATAATGTGTTGATAATGGACATGGACCTTAGATATACTTTATGGGGGCCTACTGTACTCCACCCGTTTACAACCACTTCTCATGTCATTTTGTAGTCATATGTGTCCTTGCTTGATTGCAAGCATGAACACTTTGTGCAAAGTCAAGCATGTTTTTTGTGACAGAACAAAGCCTCTCCCCAGTTCATTAGTATAAGACTGACAAGATAATAGTCTTTGCTCAGATTTGTAGGATATGATAATAGCAGATCTTAGTTGTATTGTAGTAATTTATTCATATTAAAATGTTACTTAATATTTAAAAAGAAGAGAGTAAAAACTAGGATTGAAATATAGAAATTTTGCAATAGCACTAATTCTCTGGTTAATCATTGTCCTTATTACATTTTACATGATAATTTACTTACCAGCATCTCTCTCTGTCACATCAAATCTGTAAAAACAGAAAATAAGAAGGGAGGCTGAGTTAACTAATATCAGAAAAAAGATGAAAGAGCTGGCTATATTGTACTATGCTTGTTAAGTATTAGATTAGCTGCATAATCACAAGAATTTCTTATCTACAAAGGCATAAAAGTAGTGTAATTCAGTTACTTAGTAGTCATCATCAAAATATTTATCATTTGTTCCCATCATTATGATCAGATGTTAAATGCTTAATTACATTTAAATAAAAACTGTTAGGAAGTGACAATTAATGCCTTGGCAATACATGAATGTTGTGCATAAAATTAAGAAATAGCAAGACTCTGATATGATAACATACATTTACACGTGCAGTTTTTAACTTTGCCTGTTTTCATATAACTACTTGTTAGAAATGTGTGACTCTATTTGTGACCCTGAACCACAAAACCAGTCTTAAGTCGCTGGGGTATATTTGTAGCAATAGCCAAAGATACATTTTATGGGTCAAAATTATCGATTTTTCTTTTATGCCAAAAATCATTAGGATATTAAGTAAAGATCATGTTCCATGAAGATATTTAGTAAATTTCTTACTGTAAATGTATCAAAACTTAATTTTTGATTAGTAATATACATTGCTAAGAACTTAATTTGGACAACTTTAAAGGCGATTTTCTCAATATTTTGATTTTTTTGCACCCTCAGATTCCAGATATTCAAATAGTTGTATCTCAGGCAAATATTGTCCGATCCTAACAAACCATACATCAATGGAAAGCTTATTTATTCAGCTTTCAGATGATGTATAAATCTCAGTTTCGAAAAATTGACACTTAAGACTGGTTTTGTCGTCCAGGGTCACATTTAAATGCCTGATGCAAATGATCATCAAGTATTGATGGAATTATGTACTTTGTATAAATATTACTAATAATATATGTTTACATGTTTATAATATATTTATAAAATGTATTTGCATATTATACATATAAATATGCATACAATGTAGGCTAGATCATTTTGCTAGTATATACTATTATCAAATACTGAATCTGGTACTTAATAAAAGCAAAATTAGATTTACATTCACATTACTACTTAAACATAATTATGAGCATCTTACCTATTTGCATTGTTGTCTATGGTATAGCAACCTATTATCCATGTTAATACTAGTATTAGCTCCAGATGTCCCATGTCTGGATTACTGGATGGTGTTAGGTTCACTAAGACAGAATCGAGAAAGCTGTTTGAGTTTATAAAGGGTCAGTTTATGCATGGTCAGTGAGGCTGGGCATGAGAAGGTGTGTATCACTTTTTATCTCTTTCATGAATATTATTTTAAATAGCTTATTGCAAAACCAGTTTAGTGAATAAGTAACTGTTCGTGATAGGACCAGGGTGTGTTCCCCTGTTCTCTTAGGTCTTATGGGTGGAAACATTTATCAGAAGATGCAGTGAAGTTCAGATCATATAGTACATAGACCTTTGAATTGAACTCTTAAATCAGGAATCCCCTGTATGGTTTATCATCTTTTTACAATGAATTTTTTTGACTAGTCTGAATAGTACCAGAAATTCATTGTTGATGTCATTAAGCTTTTTAAGCTCAAAACTCCAAATCCAATATATTGAAAATATAGGACAGAAAGATTGAAAAAATATATTTTTTTAGAATTAGCAGTCCATAAGTTCAATTAATTATTATGTTTCAAAGGAGGCCAGACCAGTCAGAAGTCATCTTGGGAGATCAATATAATTCAAATATTGTTTTCCATTACTGTATGACAATAAACTGTGTGTGCCTGAATATTCATTTGCAAAATGACTGAAGTAATATTTAAATTCAAGTTAATATTTTTTAGTTTTCCAGTTACAGAAGCAAGTTAGTTACATACAAAAGCGTAATTTTTCACTGAGATAATGATTCTTGTTAGGAAAATGAATCAGTGCTTACAACTATTACTTTTGATGCAAAATTAGTTTTTGTCTTGTGACCAGAACTGATGGAAATCACTCCTATGTGATTCCACCCTGTTTTCTGATAACGCATGTATGTTTATAATGCCTGTAAAAAAAGGCTCCCTGTGAATGATGTTTCAAATCAGGTCCACCCCAGCAGAGCCCACTAAAGCTACATGAGTAGAGGTCAACCCCCTCTTAAATTATTCCAAAGTATTTGTCCCAAGCTAAACTTACAATAAAGAAGATCATTTCAAACCTTTTTTTCTTCATATACTTCAGTGGATCATTTGAATATCAGATACATAAAAACTGTATACTTTGATTAGTACGCCATTAACACACATCATGTTACATAATGTTTAACAGATCTGAATGTGCATACTGATCTGTTAAGCATTTTATTATGTTTCTTAATGACTTTACTGTAAAGTGTTACTGAATAATCTGAATACGTGATATAGCCTCCCAGTGAAAATTAGCTGTTTTGTAATTTGTGAATGAAAACTGAAAAGATGTAGGTCTTTTTTTTCCCCAGCTGTTAAATATAGAACAGTCTTCTTAAAGACACTTGAATTAATAAGGGGATTTAGTTTGGCTTAAGGAAGTTTTGCTCTTTTTCTGTTCTTCCCATGTTTCAAAATGTGAAATGTTATTTTGCAACTGAAACCTTTGCATCTGTTTGCTTAGCTGATGCATAATTTTGAACATAAAAGCCTTGAAAGTGAATGGTATTACAGTCATACAAGGAAGGCACACAACTGGGAAAAATTGTAACAAATGTATTGTACCTGTATTCATGTACGGACATGACCAGGGAGCGCGGTTCAGTTGATATGAAGGTTGGGTAACACTTTACAATAAGGTTACGCTTAACCTTATCATGAGATAACAATGAACTATTTTTACAGATTTTATTAATCTATGGTAATGTTAATTTTTAGATACTGTCATTAATTGTTAATTCATATAAGTAGTGTTCCTTGTACGAAATTGAAATGTTAAAAATTTTATTTAATATACAGTATCATTCAGGGGTTTAAAGGCTATAAAACAAAATTAAGAAAATAAAGAAATAATACTCCTTATACAGCAAGGATGCGTTAAATGATCAAAAGTTACAGTGCAGACATATGTTTCAAATCATTTCTATTTAAAATAAATGCTGTTCTTTTTAACTTTAAGTAAATCCAGTAAAACATGTATAATGGTTTCCGTTATACATATGAAAAATATTGAATATTAATCAGCACAGCTGTTTTCAACACTGATAATAAGAAATGTTTCTTGAGCACCAAATCAACATATTAGAATGATTTCTGAAGGAACATGTGACACTGAAGACTGGAGTAAATACGGCTGAAATTCAGCTTTGCCATCATAGGAATAAAATACACTTTAAAATATATTAAAATAGAAAACAGTTATTTTCAACTGTAACATTTTTTTTCACAATATTACTGTTTTACTGCATTAAATAACATTTGTATGTAAAATTTAACATTGAAAAGATAACAAATGCTTAAAGTATTGTTCATTAGCTATTGCATTAAGTATATTAATTATAAATCTTTTTTCTAACATATAGCATTTTTATCTATTCTTGTATGTATTGTAGAGAGCTTTTTATTTTTATTGCCTAAAACATTAGTTCCTTGATCCCAGGAAACTACACTGATAAGCTAGTTTAAACCTTTGTCCCATGGTGTATTATGGTAGATTACAGTCTTCTGAATCATGACTGTACCAAAACCTCCTCACTGTTGCTATTGATAAATTGCATGATTTAAAAAACACAGTCGCTATGTTCACATAGTGAATCATATATCACATAATGTACAGACCCCTCTAATTAATCACTTACTTAAATCTGTCTTCACATGCAGATCCTGCTGTTCTTTGAATGCTGTTCTATGTTCGTTCTGCAAAAATAATGCAAGAAATTCTTTGCAAAAGTGCCTCCCACACTTTGTTACTCGTGTGTGTTTTTTCATTTGTGTATTATCTCAATAATACTCTCACATCAAACAACACAATTTATTTTTTACATAAACATAAAAAGTACATAAAAAGTAGGAATTAAATAATTGTTTGTCTTTAGCCTTCTTCCATAAAAAAAATAGTAATATAGACAATAGTAATATTCTTCCATAATATAGACATGATTATAAACATTAGATAATAAATGGCAATATGTTCATAGGGCTTGTACAAGGATGTCTAAAGCATATTAGAATTTTTTGGCCAACTCATCTTCACAGCATTGCTTCTGTTCATTAGTTCCTAAATTCACGTTTCTCAAGATACTGTCACAGCATCTCAACTGTACTTGGCAACTGAATCAAATGTTGATCTTTTTCTGTTTATTCAGTATCACTGTGGAATGATGGATTTTGTAATTGTTGAAAACAGTCTTATAAACTCAGATTTATAAGCAGCTATGTTTACTGTGTTGAATTCATCAAGGGTGTCTGGTTCTCCTGACATAGCGTTAAGACACACCTACATACTTTAGACCATAAGTCTGCATAAAATTCTGTATTTATAGAGTATTTTATTACTTTCTTGATACTGTAAACCTATAGAAGGAAAAACAAGAACACGTCTGTTATGTTATCTGAGACTAGAAATTAAGAATTTAGAATTAGTCTTTTGATTACAATGAAGATAATTCTATCCGATGATATGCTGAAAATAAGATTAAAATATGATTGAATTGCTTGTTAATGCTGATAGTGGACAAATTTTTATCTACTAGAAATAGGTAGAGGAAAAAATGTGTACTAATAGAATATAATAAAATAGAATTTATAAATTGTAGAATAGATGATAGAATGTAGAATAGAATTCATTACTGCACAGTATAGCTTGTGGATATTGTTATAAGTAACGCTACATACCCTGTGGGACAGTTACAACTACAAAATTACACTCTTAAAATTATAGGTTCTTTATTGGTTTTGAGGTTTTCACAAAAGTTTCTTTATTATGTAAAAAATGCATACCCAAACACACATTCTTCTTTCAAGAACTGTTTGCAGAAACGTTCTTTATCTTTATTTTTAAGAATGTATGTGTAAGACTATACAATATACTACATACAATACAGTACAAGGTACAATACCAAACCATGTACAGTGCAGTATACAAAACAGTACATAAACTGTGATATAGTATAGATGGATTATAGATAGTAGAGGAGGTCATTGAAGGTAAAGAATGATAGATTAAGATACTTCTAATTTGACAGGGTGTTACGTAAACATGGATTATACAGTGCGATTACTATTAGAAGTGTTTGTTGGAAAACTTGACAGCTGTTGGAAAGCTGTTCTTTAACAGGGATGTTTTGGTTGATCTCAGGCATCTAATCTTCTTATCCCCTGTGATGGTGTGATGGATATACAAGGATTGCACTAGTACTTGTGATCTTTGGGCCTGAAGAAGGGGAGGCCCATCCATTAAACTTTTTCCCAGGCACATAAATTTTAGTGACAATGAAAAGACTCTGGTGACAAAGTGTTTAGGTTTTGCTTCATAAGGGTATGCTTTCTACAGTGGCTTTGAAATAGCAGACTACTGGTTCAGTTGTCTGATGAAGAACAGTCTTAGATATGCTTTCCTGTCCTGCAGATGTTGGTTTCCATGATTTAATTGAGTCTGTCACGGAAATATGGTGTTTGTTGATGGCTCTTGTCATGTGAATGTCTGAAGTCCACAACAATCAGTTTATTTTGTTTATTTATTGATTGGTTGATTGATTTTTAAATGTGTTTCATTGAAACTCATCACTGACATGCTAGGTACTTGCTCTGTTTACATCAACATGATATTGTGGCTCACAATTTCTGGAAATAATAAATCCTTTTAAAGGGTCTCAAAACACTTAGCTTTTCATAACACACACACAAAAAGATTTTTTAAAAATGACCACCATGAAACTGATAAGACTGAAAATTGTAAAGAACATTCTGGTGTTTTCAAGCAATATGGGCAGTTGTATACTTAGAAAGTTAAAAATACATCATTTACAGAAACCTCTGATTTTTAGACTCTATGGGAAGCCTGTGTAAAAGGTTGTAAACTTTTAATTGGCATTGCGTGTGGTTGTGACACTTGTGGTTACCAGCAACAAAACTAAACAATGTACTTGTGAAATGTGGAAAGAGTGCGTTGATCTTTGTACAAAGAAGTCCACTTGATCGAGTCGTTGCATGATACCGTGGGTGCGGTTTTGATTTGGTCTGACCTAAGTCCGTTTTGACTTTCTGGAATAGTTTAGTCATGACTAATGCAGTATATTGCTGGTGACCACTGTTATTGTTGGTCTATCCTGATCAAATGCTGAATCACTTTAATCTTCATTATTTCTAGCTACTGTGAAATAACAGACAGACATCTATTGCCTTTATTTTAATTGTTTTGGTCTTGATTGATAAATTGCATAGAAGAATGCATAAATCGTCTTATGTAAAAAGCAGATATTCCCTTATTAGGCTATATGAAACACTTAGGCTACTGTATAAAACACTTACCTTATCATGGAAAGGAGTAGAATAGCTATTAATATAATTCAGACACTTTAGGTGCTGATTCAAAGTCATCAGTTCAAAGAAACCTACATGACTCTTAAGTAACAAACATGACTATTTGTGCTGTGAGTTGTCATTATTTGTTATGCGAGAATGTCAATGGTTGCATTCCAAGGATTCCAAAAAGTATGTTGATCATAGGGTATAACCTCAAATGTGATTTCATTTCGAATATACAGCGAGTCTATTGTCAGTCAAGTTGAAGCTAACAGTGCAGATTTTGGCATTTCTGTGGTATACCTCCACCTACTGGACGTTTCCTTAAACAAACATAGCCTACTTAGCATGGAGAAAATAATAATAATATCATATTGTAGTTTTTATTTGCAATAATTATGCATAGCATCCTGTACTTTTCAAAAGGACAGCTAAGAAATGTGTACATTTGTGTATTCAAGAAAATAGCCACAAAATGGAAGAAGTTTCGGTATTTTTAAGTTTCAGGTCTTAACAAGACACACAGAAGCAGAACTGAATTAAGTATACGCGTAACTCTCTTCTCAAGAAAAAATTAAGGTGCCAAGTGTGTTTTACTAGTCGACGCAGTCAAAGGTGAGGTGGATAAAGGCGAAACGTCTAGTTTCGAAAACAACAATCTGTATAAAATCTATCTGTTTCGGGTCACAGAGCAGAACCCCTGGACTCGGGAAGTTTCCATGAGGTGCGCTCGTAATTTTAGACATGTCAGTCTGGAAAATCTTCATTGTTTTTTAGAAACTGTTTAATCAAATCATTGAGTAGTTTATTATAATGGATATTATTATATTATAGTATACAGAAACGGTTTTACATGTGCATTTACAACCCTAGGATTTCTCCCTAGAATGAAATGATCTGTTATTGGCTTATTTGGAGGGGTCATGAATAATAATGTTGAGCTCTGCTGTGATTGGCTGTTTCACAGTACGGCTCTGTTCTGATTGGCTGTTTCACAGTGCGGCTCATTTCAGTAGCTCACACAGCAGGAAGGAAACACAGGGAGGAAAATATATATTTCAATACTTTCTCTCTCAGTTATATCGTCGGGTAATTATACTGTGTTTATAAAATGCGGGCATTAGGGAGCCACTATTAATATGCGGGGCATTGAAACTGCTTTAAAATGCACGATCGCTTTTTACTTTCACTTTTGCTTTCGAGATTCACGATCACACGTACTTTGTTTATACTATGGAGCGGCAGTACTTACCACACATTTTACAAGATCAGATGCTTGTCAGTGGTGCTCAGGATCTGTAAATCAATCGCCATCATCCTCAGTCATCTCTCTTTACTCTGTTTATGTGGTAAGTGAAATATTATGTACTGTAATGTAACAGGCTACTGCTAGCAATGAGCTAACCATGTCCCTTTAGTGGCTCGCGTTATTTTATTAGAATGCGTTATTTGCTTTCCGTGCCTTTCTGAATACAGACACCAACCCATCCCTGCACTTCACATCCCCTGCACAGCCTGGAACATAACGTTTACTTCCATGATCTGCCATTTTCGCTGTTGTCCTCGCTTGTTTCTTCACAATACTGCAGAACTTCTGATGGTTCGGCTGGCGGCTGGCCTAGAACATGGGCGGGTATATGCAAATGTTGGGGGCGTAACTATTACTGATCCCGACTGTTACGTCACAGTCGGTGTTATGTTCTGATTTGCCTATTTTTCAGTGATCCTTTTTTTATTCACGAGATTTACATAAGAAGGAGGAAACAATGGTGTTTGAGGCTCACGTTCTGTCTGATAAACGAGAAAGTACACTCTAAAAAATGCTGGGTTGTTTCAACCCAATTTTGGGTCAAATATGGACTAACCCAGCTGTTGGGTTAAATTTTTACATTAAATTTTTAACCCAAAAGTTGGGTTAGTCCATATTTGACCCAAAATTGGGTTGAAACAACCCAGCATTTTTTAGAGTGTAAGTTAGGCCAGTGACTGTTTGCTGGAGGTCCGCGGAAGCTGTAATTGTTCTCTCAGCATCCATTAACGGTACGATTTATTCCTTAAATGAACTCAAATGCAAATAATTATTATTCTGATCAATGTGGAAATTAGTTTATTGAAAAAATAAAATAGCATAAACATTAACATTGGCGTGCGTTTTAGTTAGTAAAAGAAAGGTGATGTTACGGGGTTTTTTTGCGCGGAGCGTTTGCAATGTAATAAAGTTACTTTAATCAATTTATTTAAGTAGTTCTTGTAAGTGGTAGTTGTTCTTCCGACACGTCAATAACAAAGTAGGGAGTTAAAGCAACTGTTTCCGGCGCTGCGATGGCCGAGTGGTTAAGGCGTTGGACTTGAAATCCAATGGGGTCTCCCCGCGCAGGTTCGAACCCTGCTCGCAGCGAAAATTTATCGTTTTACTGAAGTGAAAACTTGCACCATTGAAGTCGTATGTCAGAAAAGTGCGTGAGGTATGTTGGTATATGAAAAATGTTGAATCCAACAAGAAACGACACGCCTTGTTTCCATATACAGGTGTGGGTTGGTGAAATGCTGAAAAAAAAAAAAAACTTGTTGGCAAGTGACACTCTTCTCAAGCATACTGCAATTCAACTTTTAAACAATTATTGCAATTGCTGATGTATAAACGAAAGTGCCTGTAGATAGAACGTTGTCTAAGCTGTTTATAAAGTGCTATTATGAAAAATCATGCATGCAAATAAGGAATACTTGCAACAATTATTTTCCACATGTCCATGTGACTTACTTTCTCCCTAAACTTAATTAAAAATATAAAGTGCATTTTAAAATACAGACATATATTGTTCTTTTCATATATTTAAGTTTCACTTTATTGCAATGAAAATGCAACTTCAAAGCACGAAGGGTTAATTTTATTGAGCTGCAGCGGAGTAATGTTAGTTGGATAGATTCCAACGCGTCTTCGATACAATTAGACGAGCAATCGCGTTCGCTTTAAGAGACTGCTCACCCGAGGACAGCTGTAGATACCAGCTCGAAATACAGTAAGCAGAATGGAAATATAATTGTCTTCTGGACAAGTTTTCCATTTTCAGGGAAACAACGAGTATCTGCGGTTTTGCATCTGTTTTGTCAGGTGTCAACTTCCTAGCTCATACCCGCATTTTGCGTAAAGATGTCCGGCTTGGGGAAGCTGCGCGTCGCTGTTATCTGAGCCGGTGCTGCGGGACTCTGCGCGGCCCGCCATCTTCTGTCCCGCCGGGACACCTTCGAGACACCTGTGGTGTACGAGCTCACCAAGAATATCGGAGGAACCTGGGTCTATGAGGAAAGAGTGGGATTTTACGACAGCGGCTTACCGATTCACAGCAGCATGTACAGGGACCTCAGGTGAATTTATGTGTTTATTTTTTATGGTACTAATGTAACTGACATGCTTTATATATTTATTTGATTGCACTGTAGTAAATATCGCAAGATATATGAATTGATGTCACTTAGAACATTTAAATATTAAGTGTCAATCACCATCTTATTACGTCATGTGACAAAGATTGCTACTTATTGAAATTTAATGTAAATCAACTATTTTTAAATGTTATTTTTACTTAATATCCTCCATCTTCTTCAAATATCAGTAGCCTGTGATACATTTTTAAGCTTTAAAGCAGTACTGTGGCTTTATAATCTTTTGTGTTCTTCTCACATACTAGAACCAATATTCCCAAAGAGGTGATGTCTTTCCCTGACTTTCCTTTTGCAAAGCATCTCCCCTCTTTTGTCCATCACACCGAGGTACGGAAGTACCTTGAGCAGTATGTGATCATTTTCGCCTGTGGGACCACATACAGGTGAAAAAGATAATACTTGTAGCCCAGTTCTTATGTTTTTAAAATACTCACACTTTTTTGTTCATGTTCAACATATCAGGTAAATTCAGGTTTATTGCATGGTTTTGACAGATAATCATTAATTTCACTGTTTATGACCAGTCAGCCAAAGTGACTAACCTGTCACATACCTTTTTACTGTATATTTATGATCAGTCTGTGGGATTGTGGAAAACTACTAGAGAATTAATGGCCACCTGTACAAAGGACTGAATGTTGCTGATGCATCAATTTGCTTGATAACCATCAGCCTGAATGTAAAAAAGTATTAACAGGTGTATTTCTCTCGTCCAACAAGTTTGGCACCTCAGTGGTTTCAGTGGCCCCAGTGGATGTGAAGGGTGGGTGGAATGGGTTGGCTTGGGATGTCACCTCCAACGATGGTGTAGACCACAGCAAATCCACTACATGAGATTTGATGCTGCTATGGTGTGCAATGGGTAAGTGTGCAGCAAAATGAGTGAAACATTCTCTGTATAACCTTCCTATGTTCAACTATAGTTAAAATATACCTGCCTAGATCAATAAGGCTATTGGGAAGGAAAGGGAAAGGGAAGTGGTGTGTGGCCAAGTATGGTGACCCATACTCAGAATTTGTGCTCTGCATTTAACCCATCCAAGTGCATACACACAGTAGTGAACATACACCTGGAGCAGTGGGCAGCCAATTTCCCTTATGTCTTTGTTTACAGTTGCTTTAAATTGTTTCCTCACTTTTTTCCCAGTCTCAGTTTGTCCTGTCAGTGTTGGATGGTTCCTTCCACCTGCCGTCCCGTGAGGAAATGGAGAAAGATATCGAGCTGGACATTGCCGCCCGTCGTGCCCGTGGAATTGCCACCCGCCATATTCTTAAACTGGATTCTGAGCAATGGGCCTACAATGACGAGCTTGCCCACCTGGGGAGATTCAAACCTCTCCCACGCTATTGGAGCAACCTGTACGAATCCAACAAGGTGTTCCGTGCCCAAGACATGCTCAATTACAAGACCTACAACTACACTGTCCTTGATAACATGGAGTGGAAGGTGCACGATTTGCATGGTCAGCAGCTGCAGAAGCCTCTGGCGGTTAAAAATCAAATATAAGCTGTGGAAAAAAAAAAACACCATCATTAACGTGCTAACAAGCATATGCCAGTGTAGCAGGTACAATTAGGATATTAACAAATTGTTCAGTACTAATAAGTTTTGCAATTATTTTATAAAATGTCTAACCGTACTCTCATTTTTATGAACTGAGCCTCCATAGAAAATGTCTAAATGAAATATCTTTCTTATCTTGTTGTTTGTGATAAGCTGCTTTTTAAATAATAAACCATAAATGAACCTAAACAATACGCACTTACAGTGTTTTAAAAGAAGAATTCATGTCATCATCTTAAAACTTGCCATCAAGACAAGAGATTCCCAACCAAAAGTATATGTACCTCAAGGGACACTTACAGGGACTGTTCATCCAAAAATTTAAATTCTCACCATCTAGTCATTCCAAACCCATATGTCTTTCTTTCTTTTGTGGAAATTAAAAAATACATCCATGTCCCCAAAACCCCTATTTTCAAAAGAACATATTTTCATAGGGTCAGATAGGCAGTACTTATTCCAAAAGCATAACCACAAGCACAATAGTCAATGAATGTTCAGTTTTATTCAATAATCCTACCACACAAAAACAAGAAAAGGCACCGCTGGGATTCGAACCCAGGATCTCCTGTTTACTAGACAGGCGCTTTAACCAACTAAGCCACGGCGCCTCGTGCTGCCCCGGTCAAATTTTCATGTCAAGAATATCGTAGTGAGCCAATATTGACTTCGTACTACTCGTGACCTAATTGAACTCATTTCTATATTAAACACATTTGGACTTTGAAATCCCGTAACATTTCCGTAAACCGTAATTCTTCCGTAATTCACAGATTTACATGTGATCCTGCTAAATACATACATACATACACACTTTTTAAGTTATTTATGAGTTTTAAATATATTTCGTCAAGTAACTCTGACAGTTTTGATGCAATGCACAATTCAGAAGTTCGATCATGCAGCTCCGTGAAAAGCAACTGCATTACTGCGGTTGTTTATATAATTCACGAAGCTAATGCTAATAGTGCAAAACAGCCAATAATTTTCCAGCCACGCGGTGGCAGCGCGTCCTGCACGACCAAGAACGGGCGTAACGACGTTTTAAACAGCTACTTGGCGCAACTTAACATTTTGTGAATATATATCACAATCTGACTCACTGGAAATTTTAAACAGTGAAAAATGTTGAAATCGCGATTAATCAATGTGCTGTGCGTGCATACACACACTCACAAATGAAACAATGCAGACACACCATCCAAGCAAATTCTGAGGCACTGTGGTTCTTTCCATGTAAGTAACTTTCACTGATGTCGCCATCCCAGAAATAGGTTCTAGCGGGGAGATAAAGAAAGACCACGAATTATTCATTCAACCGCTTCACCAACAGCAGCGTTCAGGAATTTCGTGTTCTCATTCTACAGTTTTCACATTCTGTTTTCACCGGCGCTCTGTTCTTTATGGAAGCTTGAATCATCACAGAAGAAAGTGATAGGATTCATCTCAAACAGATCTTTTTTGTCACCTGGCCAAAAACTAAAAGGTAAGGTTAGGTTAAAGCACAGACCCTCGCCACTCTAAATGTGTCAGCCCCATTATACAAACAGCATATTTAACAATGGCAAAATCCTCTTTGAGAGTCACATAATTAATTAATCCTATATCATTTATTTTTGTTTAAACAGTTTAATCAGTGTTTTTTTAATTTTTTTATTTTGTTGTTGTAATTATTCACATTTAATAGTGCTAATGACACTGTCTGAATCTTAAAACTGTAATTTTATCATAACATCATTTAATTTCTCTTTTTGAAAGCTGACTGTTTTAGGCTTGATACCCCGATGCGTATACTGCTTCCAGATGTTTTTACTCATCTGTTCTGTACTATTCCACTCTACTGTTTTTTTTTTTCTTCTCTACACATTTTTCTAATTTCAGTCCAAGCCACTGGTTTTCCTAGTGATGTAATATCCTGCGTACCACAATATCCCAGAGGTACAGTGTAGAGTCATGACTTAAAATTTCTATGTATCACTCTTGGATATGTTTTACGTTGACTATTTTTAGCTATAATATATTTAGATATAGATATAATATATTTAGATTCAGTTTGTCATTTTTTTATGCACAATAAGTCACTCATAAATTAGGCTATCACAAAATCAGTTATTTGTAATGTATGATGAAATTCTATATACAGGTGCATCTCAAAAAATTAGAATATCATGAAAAAGTTCCTTTTTTCTTGTAACATTTCAAAAAGTGAAACTTTCATATATTCTAGATTCATTACATGTAAAGTAAAACATTTCAAAAGTTTTTTTGTTTTAATTTTGATGATTAGAGCTTACAGCTCATGAAAGTCAAAAATCCAGTATCTCAAAATATTAGAAAATTTACATTTGAGTTTCAATAATGGCCATCCCTACAGTATAAATTCCGGGTATCTCTTGTTCTTTGAAACCACAATAATGGGGAAGACTGCTGACTTGGCAATGATCCAGAAGACGATCAATGACACCCTCGACAAAGAGGGTAAGTCACAGAAGGTCATTACTGAAAGGGGTGTCTGTTCACAGAGTGCTGTATCAAAGCATATTAAATGCAAAGTTGACTGGAAGGAAGAAATTGGGTAGGAAAAGGTGCACAGGCAACAGGAATGACTGCAAGCTTGAGAATAATGTCAAGCAAAGCTGATTTAAACACTTGGGAGAGCTTCACAAGGAGTGGACTGAAGCTGGAGTCAGTGCATCAAGAGTCACCATGCTCAGACATCTTCAGGAAAAGGGCTACCAAGCCACTTCTGAAACAGAAACAACGACAGAAGCATCTTACCTGGGCTAAGGAGAAAAAGAACTGGACTGTTGCTCAGTGGTACAAAGTCCTCTTTTCAGATAAAAGTAAATTTTGCATTTCATTTGGAAATCAAGGTCTGGAGTCTGGAGGAAGACCGGAGAGACACAGAATCCAAGCTGCTTGAAGTCCAGTGTGAAGTTTCCAAAGTCAGTGATGATTTGGGGTGCCGTGACATCTGCTGATGTTGGTCCATTGTGTTTTATCAAATCCAAAGTCAATGCAGCCATCTACCAGGAGATTTTGGAGCACTTTATGCTTCCATCTGCTAACAAGCTTTATGGAGATGCTGATTTCCTTTTCCAGCAGGACTTTAGCACCTGCCCACAGTACCAAAACCACTTCCAAGTGGTTTGCTGACCATGATATTACTGTGCATGATTGGCCAGCCAACATGCCTGACCTGAAACCCATATGGAATCTATGGGATATTTTCAAGAGAAAGATGAGAAACAGTCAATCCAACAATAAAGATGAGCTGAAGGCTCAATAGTGCCTCAGCAGTGCCACAGGCTGATCGCTTCCATGCCACACCGCACTGATGCTGTCATTTGTGCTAAAAGAGCCCGACCAAGTACTGAGTGCATAAATGAACATACTTTTAAACATAATTTAACATAACTTGAACTTTTCTGTTTTGGAAATCCTTTTTTTGATTGATCTTAGGAAATATTCTAATATTTTGAGATACTGGAGTTTTGACTTTCATGAGCTGTAAGCTCTAATCATCAAAAAAATAAAACAAAAAAAACTTATGAAATGTTTTACTTTACATGTAATGAATCTAGAATATATGAAAGTTTCACTTTTTGAAATGTTTTACAAGAAAAAATAACTTTTTCACGATATTCAAATTTTTTGAAATGCACCTGTATATATTTATATATTTATTTATAATGGAATGTGAATGTGTTTATTTTATGTGTCTTTATTTATTGAAAATTCTACACTTTAGAAAGCAGTGATAATAATTTCACATTTAAAGTGATAATTCACCTTCAGTTGCTGGTCCCCATTGACTTCCACAGTATGGAAAAAAAAAAAAAAAACATTCAATGGGGACCAACTGAAAGTGAACTATCCCTTTAATGTGGATCAAGAGTGACTGTATTACGTTTATTTAGTCTCACCACAACGTAGGTAGTGATGCTTGAAAGCTAAATTGACATACAGCTGAGGCCTTATATTATTGTTTTTTTCTTCTTCTGTTAGCTATAATGTGGATACAGTGGAAGGTGGCAAGAGCCAAATGATCTTGGACAGATTAAGAACAATGATTCACATACAGAAAAACACAAGTGTGTGGGGGTGTTTTCAATTGACTTGGTGGAGCCTGCTGTCTAACACAGAATTCAGTTTCACAATCACAAAATGGGACGGCACTCTCATCTAGAATGGATATAAATAGCCAGTAATTTCATAAGTATGTGATGCAATAAAAATATCAATAAGAAAAAACAAAATAGAAGAAAGGGCGAAGCTTCCTTGATAAGTCAAACTCAAATTGAAATCAGACTCTGTGTATGCAAATATGTTTAAGATTTGATGGCATGGAAGTATCATGTTTTGGTTACTTTCTGTATAGTACTATATAATATTATTATTTACAAATACAGTCACAAAGGTATTTCAGTGATACACTGATTTTAAATGAGAAATGAACAGTGGTAGTGGAGTTATTTCTTGTTCTTACTATAGAAATGAGAGAGTGACTGTGAGGGGAGACCTTGCTCAGTAGAAAGGTCAGGGTTCGCAAAACAGAGTTCCTCTCAGGCTTGTTTGGATGGACTTAGTTTAGATTTGTTCCATGGATTATATGAGCCTTTTCTGGAATATTGTCATATGCTTCTGATTATTATAGCAAAGAGAGTTGATTGTTTTGTGTTCTGTGTGCTTGGTAATGACCTTATACAAGTGTTTGTTTGTGTGGGTGTTGGCAAAGCAACTCAACATTTTTTCTTGTCTCTTTTGTAGAACAGCATGTCTTCTGTATACAGCATCTTAAGGGTTCCTCTTTTTCCATTCTATCTTGAACACACACACCAAAGACCATGTGAATCACTGTGGTTTCATAGAGTCATCTCACTGAGCACTGGGGAAATGTGAGCAAGCATTTCAACAGATTGAATAAGGTCTTGTACAAGGCTGCACTCTTTTAAATATATTTAGCATGCATTTAATTACTGCCCAGCACAAAAATACAAATAATCTACGCCATGTACTGTAAGTCTCTTTAGATGAAAGCATCAGTAATGCATAAATGTAAAGTTTTGTTTGCGAGTTGACAATATCATCTGCTGTGTAACACATTACGTTATAGGCCTATTTCCATATGTTACATAATATGCATATTTTACTGTATATAAGTCCCGTAAAAATTATTATTATTACAAATTATTACTAGGACTGGGTACAAAAATATTGATTTCTCGATTTTAATTGTTTCTCATTTTTACGAAACGATATCGATTCTTAAATCCCAAGAATCGATTAGCCTGTTTTCAGTTAATGAACGGAACATTGTAGCGCGCCTCCCATCCAATAAATCGCAATAAGTTTTGTGCTTTGTTACTTTTATATAAAACAAAGTCTCAAATTTCAAATTCTGTCCATTTTATTACAATATTCAAATAATAAATACCGTTTTGGTGCTGTTTAATGTGGAGTGACAGATCGTTGTAGCGCCTCAGTTCAGGAGAAGCAACGAATATGAAGTTATGCTAAAAGAAAGAGTAGCCTAGTACCGAAATCATTATCCTGTCTCATTTAATCTCGTAGTGTTTCAACCGGGTAAAGACGTCAGTATGAAAGCTTGTAAACAATATGTCATGTAGTCCAGGTGATATGTGCAAAATGTCTACCCCTCTGTTTTGATGGTCAAGGATTACAATGAAACCATATACAGCAACATAAACTGTTCAGGTGAAGAGTTAATGGTGAAATCAGCAATGTGAGAAGGAAATAACAGTATCTGAGCATCACAGTATCACAGCATTTACAAAAGTCCATATTATGGCTATTAATTTTTTCTTTCTTTGATAACTAATATTTTATTCAATAGTACAATAAAAGATTATTTTAATTAATTAATTATTAATTTGTTACATTTATATAGCTCTTTTCCGAGTACTCAAAGTGCTTTACATGGAAGGGGAAATCTCCTCAACCACCACCAATGTGCAGCATCCACCTGGATGATGCGACAGCAGCCATATTGCGCCAGAATGCCCACCACATACCAGCTTAATTAATATTGGATTCAGTAGTACAGTAAAAGATTGTTTTCAAGAATACAGTCATATATTTCATAGATATAAAAAATATAATCTCAAGTAAATTTATTTTTCCTTACCTCTCAGGCAGAGTCAGGTAGGCGGTAGTATCTTTCCAATACATTCTTGTTCAACAATGCTCTAACATCACACGCAGACAGCAGCGAAATCTTGCTAACCTGTGTCTTATCTGCACCTCTTCTGCTGCACCTCTGTCTTTTTCTGTGGGTCTCTGGAAATGTTAGTCAGCTGTCAGCAAACTTCATTCTGGCCATTGCTTCTCAGTCTACTCTTAGTATCTTGGGCTTGACCGAGACCTGGATTCATCCATAAGACTCCGCAACCCCTGCTGCTCTCTCTAACAATTTTTCTTTCTCTCACACCCATCAGGTTTGAAGGGTACTGGTTTTCTCATTTCTAATAATTGGAAATACTCAACCCACTCTTCCCTATGCAATAAAAATTCTTTTGAGTTTCATGCTATTATGGTAACAGCTCCTGTTAAACACCATATTGTAATAATTTATCACCTTCCTGGACAACTGGGCACCTTTATAGAGGAGCTGTATGGGCTGCTGTCCTCATTCTCTGTGAATAGCTGTAGACTTGCAGTCTTTGGTGACTTTGAAATCCATCTGGAGAAGCCTTACACCGCAGACTTCCACTTCCACTCTTAGCTTCATTCGATCTGAAATGGCTTACCACCACAAGGACTAAAAATCAGGCAACCAGCTTGACTTAATTTACACATGCAATTGTATCACAGACAACATTTGGTAAAACCTCTAGACATCTCTGCTTATTTCTTTATTACATTTAACCTACATATTACTACATGTGTGCCACCAATTCCTCTACCAGTTACTTTTAGGCAAAACCTGTGCTCCCTTTCACCCTTCCATCTTTCCTCTGTAGTGTCATTCTCTCTTCCCTCACCCACCCATTTCTCATCTCTGGATGTAAATACAGCAAATGACACTTTATGATCCACTTTAACTTCTTGTCAAGACAATTTCTGTCTAGACAAGCCAGTGCAAACTACCCCTTCTAACCTAAAAAGTTGCCCCATGTATCATCATCTTTACTGTATTTTTGCTGAGCAGTCTTTTGGGTTACTCACCAATGTTCTAGATTTCTCTAATACAAAAAAATAAATAAATAAATAAATAAGTAGGCTTGACCAAAATCTTTGTGGGGAGAAGAATTTATTGAAGATGGTAGTGTAGCATTTCTTCAATAGTGATGTTAGCATATCTTCCTTCAAACAATCCCTTGTATGAATCCTAGCTTCTCCCAAAGTTCTGTCTGTAGGATAGACTTTTAGACCTGAAGACAAAAAGGTTAGAAACAACAGATACTGTTTGGACCTTCCCGCTGGAGATCCTGCAATCTACAAGATGTTCCTGAGGAATGCTGTTCCTTTGTTATTCTAATGTAATGGACCATTTGGTTCACACCTTTATAGACACAGTTACATTATTTCTTTCACCGAATGACCAACTGAACTTTAACCAATCAGGTTTCAGAAGTGGCCATTCAACTGAGACTGGTTTGCTGTCGGTCACTGTAGCCCTGCAGATAACAAAAGCTGATTCCAAATCATCAGTTCTTATTCTGCTGGATCTATTTGCCACTTTTGACACTGTGAATCATCGGATTCTCCTGTCTACCATCACCGGATCTGCACTCCACTGGTTTGAATCTTATCTCACAAGTAGGTCTTTCAGGGTTTCCTGGGGAGGAGAGGTATCCAGTGAACATCAGCTGGTCACAGGGTTTTCCCAGGGATCAGTTCTTGGACCCCTCCTCTTCACCATATACACTACATCACTGGGAACCATTATACAAGCACATGGTTTCTCCTACCATTGCTATGCTGATGACACACAGCTTTATCATTCATTTAAACCAGACAATCCAATAGTAGCTGTATGGATCTCAGGCTGCCTGGCAAACATCTCGGCATGGTTGAAGCAACATCACCTGCAGCTCAACCTGGCAAAGACTGAGCTTCTCGTTTTCCCTGCCACTCCGACTCTACAGCATGATTTCATCATCCTTGGCGACCAGTTGACCTTCAAGGACCATAAAGACAGCTCGATCATGCAGGTTTGCATTGCACAACATCAGGCCCTTCCAAACAGAGCATGCTGCACAACTTCTTGCCCAGGCCCTTGTCACTTCTAGGCCGGACTATTGCAATACTCTTCTAGCTGGACTTCCATCATGCGCAATCAAACCTCGACAAACGATTCAGAATGTGGCGGCACGACTGGTCTTCCATGAGCCCAAAAGGGCCCACTTCACTCCTCTTTTTATCTCCCTGCACTGGCTACCGGTTATGTCTCGAATCAAGTTCAAGACATTGATGTTTGAGTACAGAACAGCCACTGGCTCAGCACCCATCTACTTCCTCCTCACTCTTATGAATCTACATCCCCTCCAGAAGCCTAAGATCTGTAAGTAAGTGATGCCTTGTGGTAACCTCACAGAGAGGCATTTTCGTTAACCTTTCCTGGCTGGTGAAAAGATCTTCCCACAATCGCAGTAATTAACAGAACACCCGACACGTTATCTGACAGCAACACTAATTTAATCCCATACCCGACCCGTTTGACATAAAAACGGGGACCCGAACCCCACCTGCATTAAATCTCCTACATGAGGTAGACAAAACTCTTTTATTGAAACTTTTATTCAAATTGTGAATAAATTTAAATACAGAAAGCAAGCAAAGACCCGTCCTTTTAATATAATCACTGCAGCTGTCAATCAGTGGCAGCGTGATTGGCTACATTGCTCAATGTGTAGAAATAGTCTTGGTTACTGGACCCGCACCCGCCCATGCTTGTCACCGTCTGGCCCGCACCTGCACCACACCCTACACATAAATATTATTCCACCCGTTACATCAAATATTACCATGGGTTCACCTGCGTGTACCCGCCTGCAGGCAGGACTCTGGCTTCCCCCTTGTGGACAACATAATAGACAACTCTGGCCCCAGAGAGTGATTGTAAATTAAGTTTACATGAAATATATGTGAAATTTAATTCTGCATCTTCTGAGATTTCATTGTAATCCTTCTCATAAAGTCACTGAAGTAACATTAACTGTTCACCTGATTGCGTTGCTGTCTGCGTGTGATGTTAGACCGTTGTTGAGAGAGAACAAGAATGTATTGGAAAGATACTACCGCCTACCTGACTCTGCCTGAGAAGTAAGGAAAAATACACTTACCTGAGATGATATTTTTTATATCTCTGAAATATATGATAGTATTCTTGAAAACAATCTTCTAATGTATTATTGAATTAGATATTATTTAATTATCAAAGAAAGAAAAAAATAATAGCCATAATATGGACTATTGTAAATGCTGTGAGCTGTGATGCTCAGATACTGTAATTTCCTTCTCACATTGCTGATTTCACCATTAACTCTTCACCTGAACAGCTTATGTTTTTGTATATGGTATCATTGTAATCACTGACCATCAAAACATAGGGGTAGACATAAATTTTTCTGTGTTATCATGTTTAGTTCAGGGGATATGACACAAAATACATAATTTGGTTATGGCGGAAAGTTAAATGGTTGCCATGGAAACCATGAAGTGTTTTTGCAATGGCTCCATTTCTGAAAATGTTTAGGGCCGCAAAGTATACAAGTGTACCAAGTTTCATGCTTTTATGAAAAAGTGAACATTATTTTTACATATCACCGGGACTAATGTACGTCACATTTACCTCAGAAAAAAACATATTCGGTGACCATAAACTCGTTAGTCAGCTAGAAAAATGAACTCTATAGAGGAGCATTTTGCTAAATATATGCACCATATACTGATCTTCAATACTTTATGTTTGAATAAATCCGTCAAGTTTTTATGACAGCCACCTTTTAAATTGAAGTAGAGAAATATAATTATGTAAATATAAAGTTAACTTTATTATTATAATGTAATTTTAGTGTTATATACAAATCAGTTCATTTTAACCTTCAATAGGCTATTATAGTAATGTAGTACCAACTGACTCTTGTGTGTATTTTACAGCATTAGTTAAGGGATTTTTTTTCCTTGAGAAAATTTGCCATGTAGCCTACTGCACCTGATATCCAAAATAATCAATATTGAATCGATTTGGAATCGAATCGAATCGAATCGCAAGCTTGTGAACCAAAGTCGAATCGAATCATGAAATTTGTGTATTACCCATCCCTAATTATTATATCGCTGTGAAGGCAAGACAAGTATTTAGTAAGTAAAGTGAATAATGCTTTATTGATTGCCACAGTAAAAAGTGTCAAACTCACATTTTCATACCAGACATCCTTGTACCTGCCGATGATGCAAGTCGAATAAGCGTGTGAAAAGTCAGCATGAGTGTACGGTGGGATATTGTTGCTCCTTAATGACCATTCTTTCTCCAGACAGATGAACACTTCCTGACCCATCCTAGACAGTGACTGTGGGGAAACACTTTGTATCAAGGGAAGAGGAGATAAGAACATTACGAATAGCAGCACAAATACTGCATAAACGTGATTCAGCAGCTCCTGTACTGACTGCTAAACACTGAGTCATAGATGTTCATACACACATGCACACATGCTGCATGCTTTCTGTTTTGTTAATGCCATAGAAATCTGATTTCATGAAATGTCTGGGGCACAGTGTCTGTCTGATGTGTTTGCTTTGAAATCAGGGAGATGTGTTTCTGCAAGGTTTTTGTCAGGTGAAGACAGGTTTAAGTTATGTAAGCGTCTGGATCCTGTGACCTGTGCATATTTATGTGTGTTTAGAGTATTGTGTGTATGAGCTGAGAGGCCTGCAGCTGCCTGACTTCCCTAAACAAGGCATTAGAGTAAAATTGATATGCATATTGTAAAAATAAACAAAGAAATTAAAAACATGATATTGCAGATTTGATTTTGAAATACAGTGTTGTAACTATTGCAATGAATTAAATAAGTGGCATTTACACGTTTTATTTTTGAGAATGTGAATTTATTTCTCACAAATGCTTGTTTATTACTTATTGTAACGTGGGGTTTGGGTTTTGTTTCATGTTCTTGTTTTCATGTCTTTTATTTTGGAATTTGGTATGGTGCCTGTTTGTGACATGCTTCCCTTGCCCTCATCTATTCCTGTTATTGGTTCCTTTGTTCTTTGTGTCATGTTCTAATTGGTTGATTCTTGTCATGTGTCCTGTATTGTTTGCTATAAGTAGCCATCTTGTTGCCGTTGTTATTGTTGTTGAAATTCGCTGAAACCATAATGCATTTCTTTTAAGATTTTTTTTTTTTTTTGATTAATCGAAAGTTCAAAAGAACAGCATTTATTTGAAATGAAATTTTTCTTTACAATGTAAAAGTGTTTAATGTCACTTTTGGTCAATTTAATGCATCCTTATATAAAAGTATACATTTCTTTCCAAATTGTGTAGCATTTGCAAAACATAAAGTTTGAATTGTTTGTTTTTACGAAGTCCCAGTTATCGGAAATAGTTTTAAAATTCAGAGATTTGAAGTAAAAATTCCAGAATGGAAAGCACCCTTTAAGGCTGTGTTTTGGTGTCTTTGAGTTTGGCAGATATAATTGTTTTGCCATGTTATGTCTTCAGTTATGTAACCTTGAACAAAATGCCTCTTGTTAGCAACCTAGTTTTAGTTGGCTAGTAAAGGAAAGGCCTGATATTTAATGTTACAGTGATGTCTTAAATAGATAAAAGATGTAATAATATTGTCAAGTTAAAAAAATAAATAAATTAGACTCAAAACAAACTATTGGTTTAAATATATATATAATATAAGTCTAAACTTTTTGGGGGCATTAAAAGATGCCTGCTCAGCATTTCTTAACTGAAAAACATCTATTTATATCTAAGCATATCTGCTTCAAAATACTCATTCATTGTTTGGCCTTCAGAAAAATTCCACATTTCCCATCAGCAACATCCATCACCTCTTTAGAAAAACATGCAATTTCATGGAAACGTTAGAGTTCATGGCATGTCCTACTGGATGGTTCAACTTTCCTGTTTACTCCCTGAAGCACTTTGTTCACTCTTTAAGTACAAGCTGTTTTGGTAGCCCTGGATATATAAATTTGTTGTGACTCTTGGAGCTCAATGGTGAGACACAGGACATGTTTTGCCTAATTCAATGCTCTCTCCTCATTGGTCATATCCTGTGCTTTATCTGTTTGGCAAGAGTTTTGCACTTCAAATGTAGCCATTGTTATTCTTCATATATATTACATTAACATTTGTGAATCACTTTGGTATCTTTAAGATTTGAATAAAAAACATGACATAAGCTGGAATTGTTTAAAGGCTATTTTATTATGTTAATGAAGAATAATGACCTATATGTAAACTTCTCATTTAAGCTTTACATGGGCATTTAGTACTTGCTAAAAAATGAAACTCTACTCTGAACCTTTTCTTGCTGAATTAACTTTCATTTTCTTTGCAGAATATAAACTTATCATCAGTTGAGGATGCAAATCATCACTTTCTATGGCTGGTGATCCACGCAAGTGTCAGGGGTGAGGGAATACCCCATGTCCCACTTACACAGCATTCTTTGTCACCCACGTATCTGTTTCCCCGCTGTTTCCCTCTGCTTTTTCCTCTTACTCATCTCCTTATGATCGAAAAGGAGAACTCCAAAGAATCACATTGTTAACCTTTTCCATGTTTAAACCCATCTGGCTACTGTTGTGATAATATGATATACACACTGCTCAAAAACAAACAAAAAAAAAAAAACACTTAAATCACACACTGGATCGCAATGAAGTAAATATTCAAATTGAAATTCTTTACTTACAGTGGGTACGGAAAGTATTCAGACCCCCTTCACTTTTTTCAATTTTGTTATGTTGCAGCCTGATACTACAATTGTTTAAATTCATTTTTTTTTCTCATTAATCTACACTCTGTACCTCATAATGATGAAGTGAAAACAGAATTTTAGAAATGTCTGTAAATTTATTAAAAAGAAAAACCTGAAATATCACATTTACATAAGTATTCAGACCCTTTGCAACAACACTTGAAATTTCGCTCAGGTGCCTCCCATGTCTCTTGATCATTGCAGAGATGTTTCTACACCTTGATTGGAGTCCGCCTGTGGTAAATTAAATTGATTGGACATGATTTGGAAAGGCACACACCTCTCTGTAAAAGGCCTCACAGCTGATAATGCATATCAGAGCGAAAACCAAGCCACGAGGTCAAAGGAACTGCCTGCAGAGCTCAGACACAGAATTGTATCGAGGCAGAGATCTGTGGAAGTCTACAAAAATATTTCTGCTGCACTGAAGGTTCCCAAAAGCACAGTGGCTTCCATAATTCTCAAATGGAAGAAGTTTGGCACAACCAGGACTCTTCCAAGAGCTGGTCCCCAGCCAAACTGAGCAATTGATGGAGAAGGGGCTTGTCTAGACTGGTGACCAAGAACCTGGTGGTCACTCTAGTTGAGCTCCATGATCATATATGCAGATGGGAGAAACCTACAGAAGGACAAACATCACTGCAACACTCCACCGATCTGGGCTTTATGGCAGTGTGGCCAAACTCAATCCTCTCCTCAGTGAAGACACATGAAAACACACTTGGAATTTGCAATAAAGCACCTAAAGGACCCTCAGACTCTGAGAAACAAGATTCTCTGGTCTGATGAACCTCAATTCTAAGCATCATGTTTGAAGGAAACCGGCTCTTCTCATCACCTGCAGAGTACCATCCCAAAAGTAAAGTGTGGTGGTAGCAGCCTCATGCTGTTGGGCTGTTTTTCAGCGGCAGGGACTGAGGAACTCATCAGAGTAGAAAAAAAGCTCAATGCACCAAAATATTGAGATAGCCTTAATGAAAACCCAGTCCAGGGCATTCAAAACCTCAGACTGGGCCGAAGGTTCACCTTCTAACATGACAATGACCCTAAGCACACAGCCAAGGCAACACAGGAGTGGCTTAGGGACAACTCTGTGAATGTCCTAGAGTGACCCAGCCAGAGCCCTGACTTGAACCCTATCGAACATCTCTGGAGAGACCTGAAAAAGGCTGTCAACAGACGGTCCCCATCCAACCTGACCGAGCTTGAGAGGATTTGCAAAGAAGAATGGCAGAAATTCCCCCAATCCAGTTGTGCAAAGCTTGTTGCGTCATACCCAAAAAGACTCGAGGCTGTAATTGCTGCCAAAGGTGCTTCAACTAAGTACTGAGTAAAGGGTCTGAATACTTATGTAAATGTGATATTTCAGTTTTTTCTTTTTAATAAATTTACAAACATTTCTAAAATTCTGTTTTCACTTTGTCATTATAAAGGACAGAGTGCAGAGTAATGAGAAAAAAAAAGAATTTAAACAATTGTAGTATCAGACTGCAACATAACAAAATTGAAAAAAGTGAAGGGGGTCTGAATACTTTCCGTACCCACTGTATATACATTGTGTAATTTGTTGAGAAAAAAATGTGAAAAAATCATCAACCTACTGAGGGCTGAATTCAAAATCACACTGAAAATCAAAGTAAAACATTGAAATTACAAGCTGATCCAACTTGAATGAATTTCATCAACTCATAATGTAAGTCAATAGTGTATATGGCCCCCACATGCTTGTATGTACTTCCAACAGCATCTAGGAATGCTTCTGATGAGATAATGGATGGTACCCTGCACTGTAAAAAATTTCAAACGGTTTCAAATAATTGTTATTAGTAACTAGTTCCACAGAAATTTTACGTTCAGTCAATTTCTGACTTCAAAGTGTTATCTGAATTATTTTTTAGTTGGCTCAACCTTTAGTGAACTAGTTTTATAGTCCATTCAACTAAAATGTTTTAATTGGTCAAACATTTAGAAGACTACAGCAAGTTATGTCAATTAAAATTGAACTGTTTACTCCATGTGTTTTATATGTTATCTCAACTAAGATATATTATTTGGGCATCATAAGAAATTTTTGTTGGGGAACTACATAAACATTTTTATAGTTTAACAAAATTATTAGAAATGATTGGTGTTTATCAATCACTAAAAACACACTTTACAACACATAATAGCCTTTATTTAATAACAATCTCCATTTATAACATTTTTCATACAAACTAAATATACAGGAATGAAGAAAAAAAGTCACCTACATCTTGGATGGCCTAAGGGTCAGTAAATTAACAGCAAATTTTCATTTTTGGGTGAACTATCCCTTTAAAGCTCCAGTTGACAAACATTACATCTGTAATACAACTGCAAAATTCAGTTTAAACTTTGTTTAATGAACTAAGAAAAAACTAAAGCTAAACAAAATGTTAGCAAACAAACATTTACAACTGTTATTACTGTTCACAATTACATCTTTAAAATGAGGCAGAAGTTAAAAAAAAAAAAATGAACCAGGTGTTTTATACAATACTGATTGTGTCAAAGCAGCTTTACAGAGTCACACAGGAAAATAGTTTGTCAATAATGCAAGAGGACATTAACAAGTAATTTTTCCAGTTAAAGTCAGTTCATTGGTGATTCAGTGATGAATAATGTCTGTGCAATCAGCCAAGTGTCCCCAAATAAGCAAGTCAATGGCGACAGCGGCAGGGACCCAAAACTCCATCGGTGACAGAAATTTAGTAGAAAACCTTGGGAGCAACCAGGCACAGTCGGGGGGCAGTTCTCCTCTGGCCAGATGAAACCAGCATGGTGTGGTTTAATTCTAGGCTGCAACACAGGTCAGTTTGAGCAGAGGACTTGTCTTGTTCCGATGGCCAACGAGGTCTTTGGAGGGGATCTTTCTCTGGAGCTCATCTAGCTGACATGGTCTCCGCTGACATTCAGGGCTGTCGAGGTCATCTCTAGGTGCTGATCCACCATCTGGATATGTGCTGGATCTGGGTGGCTACATTCACCTCGGAATAAGAATGAAACAGACTAATATTAGCGTAGATGCCACAGTGAACAGTAAAGCACATTATAATTGTAGTAAAAACGCTAAACAATTACACATATTACCTGGAATGAAAACAATAAACTCCTAGTCTTGAAGGTACACACAGTATGCATTTGCAGTGGAGCGGTCTGGTGTTTGGTGCCTTGAAAGAACTGACTGGGTTGCATCTGAAATCTTGAAACGATGACAAAGCACCAATGAAACCTTTGGCCACACCCTGATGGAGAAAGAAAAGTACATTTTAAGTTCAAAAAATGACATGATGCCTTTTAAATCATTTACAATGTATCAATATCAGTTAATTAAATTTCTGATGAAACAGAAGTTGCAACCTTTTTTTCTTTTTTTTTTTTGGGGCACAAATCCATTCCACAATCCATTGCACAACAGGGAGCATTTATGCTCACTGGATTTGTAATAGAACATGTACATTTCATATTATAAATCGAGCTATTCACGCGTAGTTGGACGCTTGAACATTTTGAGTTTACTCGCTTCATTAGCGCGTGAAATTCACTACACAACAGACGCGAATTCGCGAATGGGAGGGGCTTCTGCCAGGCGGCTCCAGTCTCGTTGCGAAATGGCTGACATGGATTTTGTTGAGAGGGTAGCTGCGCTTTATGTGCTATGGAAGGCTGAAAAAACGGCGTAGACTCGTTCGGCGCCGTGTCTGGGTCCATCAGATCCTTCAGAGGCACATTAACTCAATATGTGTATGTGTATATATATATAGCTCAAATTGAGTAAAGAGAGTTTTTTACACCAGATTGTCCGACCTCCTCACTCATTTTGTTCCAACCAAGATCCTTTTTATTCCTGTTTCTGTAAAAGTACGAAGATGTATCGTACAGCTCCTGGTATCCACATACAGCGACGATGATTTTTTCTTCCATTGTTGTTTCGGATTTCTGCCTCCGCTCGCTACGTCGTAATCATGTTACTACTAGAGCAAGCTCCTGATTGGTTAACGCGGCGCGAATATTCGCCAAATATTCGCGAATATTCGCCAAAGTTTTTCAACTCGCGCGAATCACGCGTTACGCGCGTCAAACGCCCGAAACGCTCAATGTCTATCGCGTCTTTGCATTGAAACATGTCAATCATTCGCGCTTAACGCTTCATTCGCGTCTGGTGTGAACGCACCTTTAACCATAATGGAGAAAGACCGCATCTTTTCACTTCACGGAAACACAAAAAAATATATATATACAACGGGCCAAAATTAGTGAAAATTCATTATAGTAACACAGCTTTTGATATAAAGTGTTTTATGGATTAAACAAGGTGAATGACCAGATTCCCTTCACTTAATTTCTCGAAGACATATCATACAACGCTTATTCGATGTTTTTATATGTTGTACGTTTGTGTATAAATATATACGTTTTAAATAAAACATTTACACCTTTTAAATAAACGTTTTGATAAATTCAGTCTAACCTTAAGTGCAAATATTTATTCAGTGTAGCATTACTTGACTTACCTGACGCCTGAACTTGACATACACTGTCTTATATCCACTTTCTTCGGATATACAGCTCATAAAACACTTTATAAATGTCCACTCAAAAAATCGAATATGTTGCATGATTTTCTTAAATTTAGTCTAAAAAAATAACATTTATTTAGTGCAACTTACCTGACGCGTGACCTTGACAAGATGGCGGCGCTGTTTCTCCCGCGAAGTCACTCAGGCGCGTGCACGTGCAGAACGATCTCAGTGTTGGCTGGATTTGTTTTTATAGTTTAGTCAACATTTAGCATTCTGAATGTTGACTGGATTTGAAAATAACCATTCATTTAATGTTTATATATATTTGTGCAGACTTAATATAATATGTCTTCTCAACTAAGCCCAAGCAATAAAATTAGTTCAACTTAAATATTTTTGCCCTTCCAACATTTTGTTAGTTGGATTTTTTACAGTGTGGGGGATCTTCTGCCAGACCTGGATCAGAGCATCAGTGAGCTCCTGGACAATCTGTGGTGTTACTTTGCAGCTGTGGATACTCCGATACCGGTGCATCTCAATAAATTAGAATGCCGTGGAAAAGTTCATTTATTTCAGTAATTCAACTCAAATTGTGAAACTCGTGTATGAAATAAATTCAATGCACACAGACTGAAGTAGTTTGTCTTTGGTTCTTTTAATTGTGATGATTTTGGCTCACATTTAACAAAAACCCACCAATTCACTATCTCAACAAATTAGAATACTTCATAAGACCAATTAAAAAAAAAAAAAAAATTTTTAGTGAATTGTTGGCCTTCTGGAAAGTATGTTCATTTACTGTATATGTACTCAATACTTGGTAGGGGCTCCTTTTGCTTTAATTACTGCCTCAATTCGGCGTGGCATGGAGGTGATCAGTTTGTGGCACTGCTGAGGTGGTATGGAAGCCCAGGTTTCTTTGACAGTGGCCTTCAGCTCATCTGCATTTTTTGGTCTCGTTTCTCATTTTCCTCTTGACAATACCCCATAGATTCTCTATGGGGTTCAGGTCTGGTGAGTTTGCTGGCCAGTCAAGCACACCAACACCATGGTCATTTAACCAACTTCTGGTGATTTTGGCAGTGTGGACAGGTGCAAAATCCTGCTGGAAAATGAAATCAGCATCTTTAAAAAGCTGGTCAGCAGAAGGAAGCATGAAGTGCTCCAAAATTTCTTGGTAAACGGGTGCAGTGACTTTGGTTTTCAAAAAACACAATGGACCAACACCAGCAGATGACATTGCACCCCAAATCTTCACAGACTGTGGAAATTTAAGACTGGACTTCAAGCAACTTGGATAGCTTCTCCACCCTTCCTCCAGACTCTAGGACCTTGGTTTCCAAATGAAATACAAAACTTGCTCTCATCTGAAAAGAGGACTTTGGACCACTGGGCAACAGTCCAGTTCTTCTTCTCCTTAGCCCAGGTAAGACACCTCTGACGTTGTCTGTGGTTCAGGAGTGGCTTAACAAGAGGAATACAACAACTGTAGCCAAATTCCTTGACACGTCTGTGTGTGGTGGCTCTTGATGCCTTGACCCCTGCCTCAGTCCATTCCTTGTGAAGTTCACCCAAATTCTTGAATCGATTTTGCTTGACAATCCTCATAAGGCTGCGGTTCTCTCGGTTGGTTGTGCATCTTTTTCTTCCACACTTTTTCCTTCCACTCAACTTTCTGTTAACATGCTTGGATACAGCACTCTGTGAACAGCCTGCTTTTTTGGCAATGAATGTTTGTGCCTTACCCTCCTTGTGAAGGGTGTCAATGATTGTCTTCTGGACAACTGTCAGATCAGCAGTCTTCCCCATGATTGTGTAGCCTAACAAACCAAACTGAGAGACCATTTTGAAGGCTCAGGAAACCTTTGCAGGTGTTTTGAGTTGATTAGCTGATTGGCATGTCACCATATTCTAATTTGTTGAGAGTGAATTGGTGGGTTTTTGTTAAATGTGAGCCAAAATCATCACAATTAAAAGAACTAAAGACTTAAACTACTTCAGTCTGTGTGCATTGAATTTATTTAATACACGAGTTTCACAATTTGAGTTGAATTACTGAAATAAATGAACCTTTCCACGACGTTCTAATTAAATCCACATAAATCAAGATATTTCACTTTGAAGAGCCTTAATCAGCATGGCTGGCATTTTCCATGGACACTGCATAACAGTTGAGCAAGTTTCTGATCAATCAGAATGTAGTACAGATAGAAGTACATCAGCAGAATCTTGCTTATAGACATAGAGAGTAGATGTAGGTTCATTTTTGTATTGCATTTTCAGTTTATTTATTAAGTTCAAATTTGGCCCTGTAAATGTATAAATTTATACTCTTCAATGGCTCTGATACAATGATTTCATGTTTCTGAGGAAAGATGCATCAGTTTTACTTTCAGGATCTCTAAGATATCTCAACGACGAGATGTTCCCACATTTGTGTTTCACTAGGTTCTCCTCAACCACATCTGGTGTCTTTCGCCCACTCTTCAGCTGTAGTTTATCAGTTATCAGTCATAATGACCACAAACAAAATATTTAAATATTTTCTAAATGTTTGTTTGAACTCCCTGACAACACAATAAAACAGTGATGCAATTTAACAGTATAGGGTCAAGTGAGAACAGCCCAACCCACCCAACACCATACTGTAAACTGCTGGTTTATGATTAGTGAGTTGTTTTTAAAACAACACATTAAGACTATTACTCCAATTTTCCGAGATGTTGAGGGAAAAAAGTATATATTTATTAAAATGACAAATTTCTACATATAGAATAAAATGAGTATTTTAAAGCTATAAAATTTATTTTAGTGATATTTTTTAAACATTGCAAAATTTAGAATTAAAAAACAAAACAAGCACATCCACATCAGGGCAGTTTAATTTTACTTTCAGGAAAAGAGAGAAAAGATTTATGGAATTTAGACGTGTTAGTGGTGGATTTGTCATAGTGGATGTTCCAAGCAAATGCAGGAAATACCATTTTCTTGATTGAGAAACATGAGGACAGTGTCTTTGAAAAATCCAGGAGACCACCACATAGTGAAACCCATGTTTTAATTTCATACAAACATAAATGTGCTGATGAAGATACTCCAACAACATAAAATTAATATTATGTTCTGTATATTAAAATAATGTATTATTATGTAGGTGAATATTGTTTTTATGTTTAATTAACAATCAGTTTTACTTTAAATTTTTTCTTCTTGAGTGGGAAGCTAGAGTTTTTGAGTATTGCATAAAAGCACTTAATCTTCCAAAATGTGGTTTTGGTTTGTTCCTTTCCCAAGCCCTTTCTTGGTTGGTTGCCTGTGGTTGAAACTTAGCTAACTGGATTCTCATGCTCATTCCAGTGGGAAATGGAGTTGGCGTTCATTTTGAGTGCTGTGAGTCCAATTTACTGTTTACTGGAGGAGAGGTTCAGTTGACATGACAACATAACGCATGACATAATTAATGCGGGGGAGATAAAAGCAGTGTTACTGTACCACATCAGTATTCTGCCACTGTTAGGGTACTAATAAAATAATCCATGATATAGCAGAATTTTTATATAGGCCATTGTCAGTGGGAATGAAATGTAAATTCATAAGACACCTATGTGTAAATGTGTAAATGACAGAAATTAAGAGAGAGGAGATATTATCGTACATTTAACAATGTATTTAACTGTTTAGAACTTGCATGCGAGACTTGAAAACAAAGACATGTAAACACATCTGTGAACTTAATTAAAGCATGACTTAATGTTTGTATTCAGAGTATACAAACTTTATGACCTGTGAAGTTTCATTTTGACACTTCATTGTCTGGTCCTTTAAAGCTCTCGCAGTTAAAGCTCTTACATTTAGTGATGTATTACAGATGTTGTACTTCAGTAAGTAAGTACTTTAACATGCCTCACAAGAAGTACCTGGCTTGTGTGTGTTCTCCCTGTTTTATAGGCAAGCTTCTCTGCAGACTTTCTTTACACATTCAGTCTGTGTCATACTCCCTGAGGACGTTGGGCTTGATGATAAAGCTCATACCGGGGATCATTAGACATGACTTGAAAGAGTTCAAAGTTATTTCATTAGTAGTTTTTTCCATGTCTCCTGTCCTTCTGTCCCTAGACGCCTAACTATTCCTTATACTCAGAGAATGTGGCCTTCTTCATGAGCAAGCGTGAAGGAATGCATTTTTGGTAGAACCAAATATGGTCATGTGATGTGTCATCTTTCCCAAAGGTGAGTCAATCCCACAGCCTAATGTTCTTAATTACTTCAAATGAAGAATCTAGTTTTACAGTCATTGTGGTTGCTGAACAGAGTGATAAGGGGATGGATTATGTAAACTTTTAATTTTGGCACAAACATAGATGTTAAAACATCTTGTCCTGTCAGTGGCCTTATTAAAATTAATAAGTGCTGCTTGCTCAAACATGTTTTGTACTTGAGTGATTGTTTGTAATTGACTGCTGTTTAAATATTACGAAGTGAATTACACAGTGTGTGTGTGTGTGTGTGTGTGTGTGTGTGTGTGTGTGTATATATATATATATATATACATACATACATACATACATACATATACATCTACATATATATATCATATATCCATATATATACATACATATATATATATATGGATATATGATATATATATGTAGATGTATATGTATGTATGTATGTATGTATGTGTGTATATATATATATATATATATATACATATGTGTGTGTGTGTGTGTGTGTGTGTGTGTGTGTGTGTGTGTGTATATATATATATATATATATATATATATATATATATATATATATATATATATATATATATATATATATTGGTGGGTTTTTGTTAAATGTGAGCCAAAATCATCATAATTAAAAGAACCAAAGACTTAAACTACTTCAGTCTGTGTGCATTGAATTTATTTAATACACGAGTTTCACAATTTGAGCTGAATTACTGAAATAAATGAACTTTTCCAAGACATTCTAATTTATTGAGATGCACCTGTATGTATGTATATATATATATATATATATATATATATATATATATATATATATATATATATATATATATATATATATTGATGTTGAAGTCAACAACTGATAATTAAATAATGATATTTATTAATATAGCTATATTAATACGCACACACACAGTTCCCTGAAACAAAGAAACACAATCAAAGCTTTAAAGACTCAAATGCCGCCAAAATTGGCAATGACTTCTGCCTTAGACTAAACATAACTATGACTTGGCTGTTTAACGGTCCTGTAAAAAAGGAGAAGCAGACAAGGAAAGAGACTGGGTGAATAAAAGTGTTTATGTTTGTCTGTGTGAAAAATGAGAGAGAGGGACTGGAAAGGCAGCCAAGGATGACTTCATAACTTCCGCTAGTGCGCGTCTGAAGGGGAGGTCTCAAATCCTTTAAATAGCGACAGAGCTGCTCACAGACACTTTAAGAGCAGCTCCAGGCTTGCACTGCATTGAAGATCACAATAACAAACTAAATCTACAAAGAAACTCTTCAAATTGAAGCATCTTTCAGGTAATTTTATGTTCTTGTTTTGCCTTGTTCTAATTTTGAAGTTGTAAAGTGTTGGTACTTGGTAGCATTTAGCTCAAGTAGTTGATTGCTTGATCTCATAGATTTTGCCCATGTGTTTTGCACTAACAAGCATGGGCAGAACTGAATTATATTTGAAATTTGAAAACGTAATTGTTAGTTTATATAAATTACCAGTTGTTTACCCAGACATCATACAAGTTATGAACCTTAAAATTGAGATGTGTTTATAGACAAAGGTTCTTATGTGCTATAGTATTCTGTAGGTAAACACGTGAGGCATGAGTCAAGAGAGAGACAAACAGAGATGGCATGGTATAGAGTTTGAATGGTGGGTGTTGTGTCTTGCACATGAGGGAGAATTTTCACAAGGGAAAGTAAAGAAGCAGCTTGTTCTCTTTTTGGAGGAGGTTGAAACATTTATTAGTCTCCATGTTTTTGCCAAGTGAACACGCCATATTGTGAACAGAAACATACTTCAGCAGAAATGGAAAGGAAAAACAATGGAGCTTTTGAAATCTTTCTTTCATAAAATCTGTACTTTTACAGTTTTGAATTAGCACAGCTAACCTCTCTTTCTTATCTTCCTCAGTTATTCAGAATGCAGAGTCTGAGCGTGCTGCTGATCTTTACCCTTTGCGGGTCAAGCTTGTGCAACCTTATGCAGGAGAAACAAACAGATTTTGGGCTGCAGGTGTTCTCTGAAGCCGTCCAGTCTGCGCCGGACAGAAATCTGGTTCTCTCTCCCTATGGCATCTCTTCAGTGCTGGGCATGGCTCAGCTGGGTGCCTATGGCAGCACTCTTCAAATGCTTACCTCCAAGATGGGCTACTCACTGCAAGGTAAATGTAATTCTATTATGTTCTGGAACATCTTAGAAAAACTATAATTCAGAATATATAATTTTAATAAAGCAAATATTTGTAGAGAATAGGCCTACATGTATCATTTATATCTTTCACTCTTATTTAAAATCATAATATTTTAGATTCCTAATGAAATGTGTAAAGATTGTTGTTTTTCTAACTCTCTCTTTCTCTTTGATAGTACGAGGAATGCCAAAGCAACAGAGGCTTCTTCAGAGAGATCTGGCCAGTGAAGATGGAGTAGAAGTGGCCAGCGGTGTCATGGTTGACCGGAAGATAATCCTGGAAAAGGTATTTAGTCGCAGCCTGTCCAAAGCCTTCCAGAGCATCCCGCACCAAATAGACTTCAGCCAACCAGAGATGGCCCGGAAGGCGATCAACTCCTGGACATCCGACCACACTGGTGGTAAGTCACTGCTATTTTGAATAAATTGCCTGTGATGTTCAATATCAATTTGGATAAAAACGATTAGGCTAAAAATTATGTCTGCTAAATGATTAAATGTAAGCTCACTCCCCATACACATTTACAAGACGCTCAAATGATTTATTCATTTCAATTCTTAGGAATGATTTCTGACTTCCTCCCTTCTGGGGTGTTGAGTGAACTGACACGCTTGGTCCTGTTGAATGCCATTCACTTCCATGGGGTCTGGAAGACGCCCTTTGACCCTAAACATACTAGGGAACAGCTATTCCACAGAGTCAACGGCAGTGCTGTATCTGTTCCTATGATGATTATGACTTCAAAATTCAACTGTGGTGAGTGTTAATGATTTGTTTAAAGAAACTGATGAGAAAACTAAGAATTTTGTAAAGGTTACTTACAACATTTTTCTCCATCTAGGTGAGTTTGTGACTGAAGACGGTGTGGACTACGATGTCATTGAGGTGCCTTATGAGGGGGAGTCCCTAAGTATGCTTCTGGTGATACCATTTGAGAAGGACGTGCCTCTGTTGGCCTTGAACAAAGAGCTGAGAAGCAGCAGGATTCACGAATGGAGAAAACAGATGAGAAAGATTAACAAACAACTTGCTATTCCAAGGTAACCCATCTATTTCTGTGAACTTGCGTGGGATTTTTATATTGTGATGAACATTTTAAAACCGGAGGCCTAATGTATGTTATATAATGATGATATCTCAGGTTCTCCATGGATGCAGAAACTGATCTAAAGTCTACACTGAGCAAGATGGGTCTTGGAGACCTTTTCAGCCAGAGTAAAGCTGATTTCTCACGCATTACCAGTGAGTACTGGAAATTGTCTTATTTCACTTTTAGCAATGATGTGGCTGTTTTGTTAAAGAATGAATGTTAATGGATTCTCTTTTTGATAAATTAATAAAGTTCTCTGTCTCTGTCCATTAGCTGAGGAACCTTTATGTGTATCCAAGGTCCTTCAGAGAGTAAAACTTGAGGTGAATGAAGAAGGAACCAAAGGCTCATCCGCCACAGGTACAGACACCAAATTACAATACAGTTATTCAATAGCATTAACAATCATTATAGTGAAACCAAAATGCATATTTTACTTATTTTTCTGTGGTTCCCCAGCGGCTGTCATCTACTCTCGCATGGCTGTAGAGGAGATCAAACTGGATAGACCCTTCTATTTCTTCATTCAACACAAACCCACTGGTCAGTTGTACTTTAATTTCTTGTGCTTTCACCTTATTACACTTAATTTTGCTTACTTTTTTTTTTTTTTTTATCTGGATGCGTATCAGTGTAGTTTTTGTTGGTTGTCTCCCTCAATATTAATATCCCCTGGTTAACTTCACAGGTGCGTTGTTGTTCAGCGGTCAAGTCAACCAGCCTCAGGAATACTAACAGACCAAGGTTGTGCCTGAAATAACCATACAAATAGGACCATGCAAACTGCCAACAAGTCTGCACACAACATACTACTGAAGACAGGAGATGCTTAGAGTTCAGTTTTAAAATGAAATTGAGAGGAAAAAAATACAAAGCCTTCTGTATCTGTCATGTGAGCATAGCTTGAAGGGCCAAACTTTAATAAGAAATATATAAATGTTTATTCCGTATGTGTCCTCTGCTATGGGGGAGGAAAGATCTATACTACAAATAGAAAGCTTTACTGTTTAAAACGTACATGTCTGAAACATCAGGGACATCAGCAGGCAAGAGGTTCTACATGCACTAATAATTTGAAGAGTGAATTAATTTGTATGCTGTTTCATCTGTGTAATGTGCTGATATATTTTTTACAAGTTGTATTTATATTAATTTATTGTCGAAGGTTATATTTTCTGAAAGACTGTTTATTAAAATTGTTTCCTTTTATAATAAAAGCGACCATACGCGAACATGAATTGGTTTGGTTTGGTTCTTTATTAAATGACTTTGGAGCTGGCGACATCTTGTGTTCAAAGTTTGGCAACAACAAAACGTCAAATCTATTACAGCACTTTTCAGATATATGAAGTGTCTAGATATGCTATTAATAATCAAGTATCAGATAAATGTACGCTTAGCGCGAGCTGGCAGAACAAATGGCATTGTGATATCCGCTGCCATGATGACCAAAACTGAGCAGCATGAATCTGGGTTTTACTATATCATGAACAGATTAAAGTTCTTTAAATCATCCTATCTCCGTTACCATGGCAACCTGAATCAGCCCCTTGTTTTGTCATGGCAACAGCATCTGAACATCTTGCCCTGATCAGAGGCAAAGCTGTTAAGTTTTACAAATAGACAAAAAAAAACACTTTATTACTTTCGAAAACGTAAACGCATAAATCATTCGTTTGTTTTTGTTAGAAGCGGGAATACAGTTCTTGTAAAGCCAGCAAGCAGACTTTCTGCAAGAGGTCTTGTGGAGACAGGAATGCGCAGAGCGCATGCGCGCTGGTGGGGATGACGCTACCTGACTCCTCTCTAGTGACGGGAAGTCCGGCTCAATTCCGCGAATCGGTTCTTTCAAGCAGTTCGTTCAAATGAACCGACTCAGCTGTTCTTTTACACCATGCCGTTGTTACATCTAGTAGGCGCTAGGTTTAGGATTGGGTTTAGGAGTAGGTCGAATTAGCATATTGCTGTTTGTTACGAGTTTTCGATTAAATTTCATTACTACGAATGTTTACTGTAATCCCAAGTGTTCTAATCAGTCTAATTCGTGAACGAATCGGTTTAACCGATGCATTGAAAAGATCCGACTCGAAAGAACAATTTTTTCACGAAGCTACTCAGGCTGCTTCAATGGGGCTCTGAAACTACGAGCAGTCAGTTAGACATGTATTGATAATATCTTGCGGTATTTACCCAAAAGCTGATCACTGAAAATACCTGACTGCTCTCAATAAACCGTCAAAATGGTAAGTTATACTCTTATAGCGACATTAATCTTCACTTTTCAGGCAGAGCTAGCTAGCTAAGGCTAAGTTAGTACAGTCAGCTACCTGGACACCTCAAACCCTGTTTAAAAATTTACAGCTCACCTGTCGGGCCCTAGGTGATCTGTCCAGTTTGGACGCTTTGTGTGGTTTACATCTCTCAAATACACTGTAAAATTTTCACGTTGTTATGTATTGAAAAGCGTTTGTTCACTAGCCGGGTCAGTTTGACAGCTGGATTTGATATGTTAAGTTGGTACTGTTAATTAATCACCTAAACGCTATTCACAGCTTGGCGTTCATACGAAGCATTTCCTGAATACTTGAGATATCATTTCATCAGGTTTCATTTTAGATCCTTTTTTTTTAAAGTTGTCTTTTGACTTTTGACTTTTGATTCGACCCGGAAACGGTTGTCTAGTTGCTGCTTTGTAGATGAGATTCAGATGAACTGTGAGTCAGAAGATTGCTTTTAATCACACAGTACATTTGACTGCGGTTTTCAGCGTCGCAACAGTGTGTTCTCTCAAAAATATTCCGTTATAGAAGTATTTCACAACATATTTCCTTTGTTTAATCAGTTAAGCATGAAAGGAAGTGCTGCTCTGAGAGATAAAATCCAACACCTCTTACAACAGTGTTTACTAAATGAAGAAAGCACTAATGATCATAGCAGAGAGAATCAAAATGTAATGTCTTTGTACACTGTACAAACTGTTCAACATTTTTCTGTTTGCTATGTTCAATAAACTGGCTGAGCTGTAAACACGTTACTACAGTATCAATCTAAAGAACATTTATTTCTCCATATAAGACCTTTTGTTTTTCCCTGTTTCTTTGGCACTAGAAAAACCGCAGAAAGCATTCATCACTGTAAGTAAAGATGTGTAGTTTAGCAGTAGATGGTGATCTGATTGTCTGTTCTGTAGATTTGTATGTTCTTTATTAACAGTAGAATTAATGCCCAATATTTGTGTTTAAACTACTAACAAGTGTTACAAGACACGACATCGATCAAGTAAAAACTGCACGATTTTAACAAACTTGTCTTTATGTGTGGATGCTAAATTGTCACTTGATTTGGCTGCTAAATATGGACTTGAAACCAGGAACGCTTTTTTAATAGCATTGAAGAAGTCGTCTCTCCTTCCCTTAGGAGGTTACTATTCTCGTCTTTGGCCTCAATTAATTTTTTTTCCCCACATCTCATCTTTTTTTATGTCTTTCTTTTTTGGGATCTCTTGTACAACAGAGCCTTTCATTGCCAAGTGCAGTGCATCATTTTTAGACTATTTCAAGGGCTGATGTAGGCTGACAAATTCTGG
This sequence comes from Spinibarbus caldwelli, assembly GCA_039654775.1. Lineage (NCBI taxonomy): Eukaryota > Metazoa > Chordata > Actinopteri > Cypriniformes > Cyprinidae > Spinibarbus > Spinibarbus caldwelli. Next base: position 13,527,259 of record CM077221.1, on the reverse strand, counting down.
CACAAAGTATAAGTCCTCAATTTAGCAAGCTGGTAAAAATACTTCACAATTAAACTAATGTGTGCTTTAGGTTAGTGTTCCGTGTGATAGTCCTGTGGTTTTTAATCATAGTGTGTCATACCAGTTCTTTGATCAGAAAATGTGACACTTGGATAGCCTTTTGAGTGGATTGAGCTGAATGCGGCGTGTTGGATATGTGGGCCATGTCTGATGGGAGCAGATGCAGTGCTCTTCAGCGCTCTTCTTAAATATGTAACACATCTGAAATGCTCACTTTCTAATTTTATAATGATGGATGACGCTGACGTTCTTTTAGGAAAAAAAAAAAGAGGTATATTTTTACACAATTTTTCCATTACGCCTTCATCCTTTCTGATAAGTCAGATGCAGTTCACAACATTTGAATCATCATTTGTACACGGCTAGCTGACAAATAACATGGACATGAACCTTTAAGTTGTAGCCTGATTTATTTGAATGTGTAATTGTATATTTTAGGTCACGTTTTTTTGTTTTGTTTTGTTTTTTTTCACTACTTTTAATCTTTTTTGGCCGTTTCTGGCCTAGTTTTGTGGTGATGAATGAATTTTTAAAACTAGTAGTTTCTAAATTAATATGAGGTCATAAAAACTGCATGTATAATAATTATCATGTAACAGGTTTTTAATATAGCATGAAGCACTCTGCAGCATGTAATTTTAGCAACACATCCTGTTTTTAGTGAAAAATTGTTAGTATATATTTTTGATCTGTGTTGTATTTTCTTTTTTCAATTCAATGTTATTATTGTTAACTACAACTGTTTACCAGTAAAAAATAATTTTCATTAATTGAAAAAGAAAATATAAATAAATGAAAAACAAACTTAAAAAAAAGCATATAAATAAATTATAAATGTCTTGACAACTATCTCAAATTAAATAAGTTTAGGTTGAAATACTAAAATTACTAAAACTGAAATAAAAAAATCAAGCAAATAAGAAATATTAAAAAATAAAAAATGACAAAAGTACTTAAAAGTACTAAAAGTTAAACTAAATCTCAAATAAAAATAAAATATAAAAACTACACAAACATAAATTCAGTACTATAATAATACATAATTAATACTAAAATAACACTGCTCCAGTTATTTATTTCCAGAGACTGGTTTGTTTATTTATTTATTTAGCTTAACCTTCTCTGCCATATGGAATATTGTCTGGTGCTTAGGAAATAACTATTTTTTTTCTTGATGCAATCCTCTTCTGTCTCTCTCTGTCTCTGATTCTCTGTAGATGCGCTTTATGCTTCTGTTCAGCCGGCAGGGGAAGCTGCGGCTCCAGAAATGGTACACGGCAACGGCTGAGCGTGACAAGAAAAAGATGGTCAGAGAGCTCATGCAGGTGGTGCTGGCCAGAAAACCAAAAATGTGCAGCTTCCTGGAATGGAGAGATCTAAAGATAGTCTACAAGAGGTAGAAAACCACGCATGCATTTGATGCTTTTGTGAGACAGAAATGTCAGATGCAAATGTGTCTCTTGTTCTCGGTTTCTCACATACACATAAAAGGTTGTACTAAATAAAACGCAGTCCGGGTACATAGACTATACACCTATTTCCTGCTGACATGTTTTTTTTTTACTCTATAACTGTCTAGTGAAGCGTAGATCAAATTATTGTGAACGATGACTCATTTAATGCGTCATTATTGAGGAGTGGAATTGTTTGAAACATCAAAATAAATTTCATATCTAGTCACCTACGCAGCTTTGACTTAGCTCATTAGTAACCTCTTGTGAACTCTCACAGTGCCCCTTTGCATTGCATAATAATGTGACCTTTTTGTAAGCATCCAATACTGTCACTGCACTCAGGATAGACAATAAAAAGAGGTTTAGAGAGGTTGTCATTGTTTTTGGCCATAAGGGGGCACTAAAAGTAAAGCTGCCTTATTCTTCATTGCGTGTGATGTTTTTGTTTTTCACCTCCACTCCATCTGATATGTACTTGATTTGGCAGCTACTTAATGTCATTGAGGTTTGAGTTAGAGTTCAAAACACAGTCCCTATAACTTTTCTGCAGTCATGCATCCATGTTGGCTCAGTCCTTATTACGTTTTGGTTGGTCACTTCCACGCACACTAAAGGAGTGTGTAGACTATTTCAGAGTTAGTGAAGCAACATGCATTGATCTAGTCACTTTCATTTCATTGTTGTCAGTATTCAACATGTCTACTCCCCAGGCATCCAACCAGCACCTGCTGTGTGTTATAGCTTTTGGTCATAACTTTTTGTACTTCCCTATTTGTATCAGTGTTATTTTAGTATTATTTATATACTATTATAGTTTTTATTACAATTTTTTATGAGCTTTTATATTTGGTTTTTAATTTTATTCAATTAAATTTTATTTTTACTTTTTTATTATTTAATTTTAAGTGTTAGACATGTTATGTGTTTTTGTCTTTTTTATTTTATTCATTTTAAATATTACTATTTAGGGTTCATTTGTTTTTAATTTTGATTAAGTTTTAGTTTTTATTCCTCCTTAGTTTTATTTCTAGTTGGTAATTTTAGTTCTTCAACTAAAATTATATTTAATAATTTATTACAGACACACACACAATATATAATTGAATGTTCAGTTAGTTGCCTAGGTAACATTTCTGATTTTCATGTAATATTTGGTTTGTTTACTTGATAGCCTTCATATACACTTTTTGACTGTGTTACATCTAATAGTCCATTTATCAGGGTGTGTTTGTGTGTGGGTGTGCAGGTATGCCAGTCTATATTTCTGCTGTGCGGTGGAGGAGCAGGACAATGAGCTGATTACCCTGGAGGTCATCCATCGCTTTGTGGAGCTGCTGGATAAGTACTTTGGCAGTGTGAGTCATTCCTCGCCACCACCCCTCTTTCATCTGGCCTCTCTCTTTCTCTCCTCCTTTCTCGCTATTTCATACCTCACATCACAGCAACCCAAAACCTGTGAAATTCTCTTTACTTTCCCATCTTTTTTTTTGCTTTTTTTGTCTGTCCTCTCCTCTCCTTTTATCCTCTTATTGATCCTATGTCTGTTTGTTACACAGTGTTCCTTTTTGACCACTTTACCATGCACATAATTTTCCTATTATGGTTAAAATTTTGGTTAAGTTGTTCTTGCCATTTATTAAGATGCATTGATGTTAGAGGTTTGCACGACTAATTTGCAGAATCGATGAAGAAAATATTCAACAACAACATTTCATTATTGATTAGTCAAGTCATTTAATGATTTGCAAACAGTTAACAAAGTTAGTGGCGGTCCTAAATGATGTACTTTAATCAAATTTTAATACTTTCCATGTACACTACTGGTCAAAAGTTAAAGGTTTTGGGAAAAAAATTGTATTTTCTTTTCAGCAAGGATGCATTAAAAAGTAAGAGTAAAGACATTTGTAATGTTGCAAAAAATCTATTTTAAATAAATGCTGCTCTTTTAAAATTTCTGCGTATTCATCAGAGAATCCTGAAAAGTATGTAACATGATCTCCACAAAAATATTAAACAGCACAGCAGTTTTTAACATTGGTAATAATCAGAAATGTCTCTTCATCAACAAATCAGCATATCAGAATGATTTCTGAAGAATCATGTGACACTGAAGACTGGAGTAATGACAATTCAGCTTTGCCATCACAGAAATAAATAATATTTTAAATATAATAAAATAGAAAACGGTCATTTTAAATTATAATAATATTTCACAATATCACTGTTTTTATCAACAATATGCAGCCTTGATGAGCATGAGAGACTTTGTAACGCTAATGTTTACTTGAGACAGGATACTCATTAAGTAATACAGGCATATAACTGCTGTCTTATATTTCTATGAACTGGAATTTTGACAGTTGAGTTATTTCAGTTAGCTTAACACATTTATTTGACACACTCATATTTAGAATATCACCAGATTCTTGTGCATGTAAACAAGATTGTGCTCATGTTTTCACTGTAGGTTTGTGAACTTGACATCATTTTTAACTTTGAGAAAGCTTACTTTATCCTGGACGAGTTTCTTATGGGGGGAGAAATTCAGGACACATCCAAGAAGAGCGTGCTCAAGGCCATCGAACAGGCCGACCTTCTGCAAGAGGTGTGTATGCATGTTATTTATGTATTTTTGAATTTTCTGTTTGCATGGAAAAGTCCAAACATGTTACTTGAATTCTCGTCTTGTGGCTCCTTAGTCATTTATATCCTCTCAACTCTTCTGAGCATTGCACACTGTAAGCTGCCAAGTCAGGTAATCACTGCATTGTGTAATGTACACTGTGAGGATCCCTTAATGGAAACCCTCGTCTCCTTTTCTCCGGACAGGAGGATGAGTCACCCAGGAGCGTCCTAGAGGAGATGGGGCTGGCCTAGTACTAGTTTGCAATGCAGTCAACACAGATGGTAAATTTCGGTACTACTGCGACATGTGGATTTATGTGAATGGGTCCAAAGGGTGGGAGGAGAACGGGGGAAAAAGAGGGTAGGTGGGGGTAATTTTGGTACTACTGAGATCAGCATGTGATTGTATTTCAATTCCAACCTTTTTTTGTCTTTTACATTTTAAAATGGCTGCCTAGCTGGGATCTCCTCTTTCTTAAGAGACACTGCAGAAAGAGAGTTAGACAGCAGATAGACACTCAAATTTAGCAATCAGAAACATTTAGAAAAAGCAGTTGAGCCTTGCCATTTTAACGACAGGTCATGCAATCTCAGCTTTTAATTTTATTTCAAAGAGTGATTTATTGTTACATTGATCAAGTGACCTGCTTTGGAAAAGCTACCTGTAGTAGATAAAAACCTCAAATTGAATCTTCCTAAATGCTATTACTATACATCTGCTGTAGCTGCTCAGGAAACAATGACACTGACCATCCAGCCATGTTTATTTGTGTGAGATGCAAATATTTGTACTTGTACCACTTTAAATGAAGTGCTATTGCAGCATATGGACCATAAGTAAATCTTCTAATGTTTTTTTCTAATGGACCGATTTTGAGGATATATTCACCAAATGGGAGGAATATTAAATAGACCTTTTTAAATGGCTACAATACTGAATGGACTATATTGTGCAGTCTATTCATTCTGTTCTGTCCCTTGAGCCACAGTAGTAAAATGTCTGAATGTGTATTACTTCGAGAACAGGGCACTGAATCTCAACCACAAAATGGCGCCGAAGCTCTTTATGTTTTATCTTGGTCTACATCCTGCTTTCCAAAGACGTGTTTCTGACTATAAGCGTGGCGGTGGAGTTGAAATAAGTAAGGGAGTATTTGTAGCTTGTTTCAGATAACAAAAGAGGGCTTTGATATTAAGTGTGATGTATTTACATAGCTTTTTAAACGTGGTGTGAAATAAGGGAATATTTTGAGATGAACCGTTTTTTTTTTTTTTTTTTAAGCACTTGAATAATCTAGCATGAGGGCATGTTTATACCCGTGTAAAATCTGTCAGGTAACTAAAACAGAATTATGTGTGAATGTAATTTTATAAATAATAAAACACAATTTTAGCCTAAACTTCCAAGTACAATGACTTTTTCTTCCTCGTCTGTTTTCATGTTTTTATTTTTTATATTATTATTTATATTCAACTTTTTCCTTTTCCTTCATTTTTTTTCTTTTTTTTTTTTTTCTTTTTTTAAATACTTTAATCTTATACCCAATGACAGCAGTTACATTTTCTAGAGGAAACTTGCAGAACATTTCTTTTAACCTGTTTTCATGTTTGCTTCTTTTATTTATTTATTGTTTTATTTATTTTTTTTACATACACCGTGGTGTGACCTCTGTTGGTATAATGTTTGCATCCAAAGGATGCTTTGTTAGGAATGTATTATTTGTGTGTGTGGAGCAAAGATAAAGAGTGCTGAAGAGAGAAAATGAGAGAGAGAGAGAGAGAGAGAGAGAGAGTGCAAGATAGAGTGTGAGATTGAGTATGTAAGTGGATGAGTCACCAGTCGGTCGTTTGTGACAGTGGTGCAGTGAAGCTGACTGCACCACCATTGTGCCAAGAAACAGACAATGAAAATGTAGAAAAAGACATTACAGGTGAAGACACAACATGTCCATATAATGTCAACAGACATGCTTTTAGAGTAAAAAATTACGTTAAAGAAGTCGGTGATGATTAAAAAGATGGAAGTCACCACACCACAGATGTTAAAGACAGAAAAAAATGTTTTCAGTTTTGTGTGAGCTAATAATTTGCATTGGTAATACAGAAGGTGCATCTTTTTTGATGTCACTTTTCTCTTATTTTCAAAGTGTCTTGTTATTGTCTGTTTGTGTTCCCTTCTCTTGGTTGGGGATTTATGAAAACAGAAATCTGTTGTGTTTTTCACCACCATCAGTGTGAAGGTCTCAAACGATTTGACCTGCAGCATGATTGCAGCCCTCCCTTCTTTGTCTAAATATAAGCTCAGCTGTTGGTCAGCATCTTCCTTTATCTCTTCTCAGTGGAGATGGACAGCAGACTGTTTCTAGGGACACTGTCATGTGCCTTTCAGCTTTTTGCCCTCCTGTCAAATTGCATTTCTGCGGCACTTAGTCACTAATTGTGTATCCTGTGGTTTTTCATGCAAATGCAATGTCTTCGTCTTTTTAATGGATTTATGATTATAATGCTTGTTTACAAGTCCACTAATGTGTTTTTCCCCTAATATGCATGCAGAGTTCATGTAGTGCATGAAATTCTGTATAAAATACTTTATTTATATTATTGTCCTGTATATATGCAGTTTTTAAGGATTATTGTCAGATTTTAGGTAAAGCGCTTGTCTTGTTTTTTTCCATGTGAAAATATAAACAAAATGAAAAACATGCAGGTAATTAAAAGTGGGCCTAAAACAATGTATATTTAATGTAAAGCAATGCATTTTTTTTTTCTCTTACTACACTATATAAATGTGAAAACATTGTACAGTCATGGCCAAAAATATCAGCACCCTTGGTAAATCTGATCAAAAAAGGCTGTGAAAATTAATCTGCATTGTTAATCCTTTTGATCTTTTATTTTAAAAAAAAATACAAAAATCTAACCTTTCATTGGATTAATAAGAATTTAAAATGAGGGGGAAATATCATGAAATAAATGTTTTTCTCTAATACACATTGGCCACAATTAACGGCACCCTTTTATTCAATACTTTTTGAAACCTCTATTTGCCAGTTTAACAGCTCTTAATGTTCTCCTATAATGCCTGATGAGGTTAGAGAACACCTGACAAGAGATCAGAGACCGTTCCTTCATCCAGAATCACTCCAGACCCTTTAGATTCCCAGCTCCATGTTGGTGCTGCTTCTCTTCAGTTCACCTCACTCATTTTCTATAGGATTCAGGTCAGAGGACTGGAATGGCCATAGCAGAAGCTTGGTTTTGTGCTCAGTGACCCATTTTTGTGTTGTTTTTGAGGTTTGTGTTTGGATTATTGTACGGTTATAAGATTTCTAACAGAGTCAGTCACTTATTGATTTTTTTATCTGTTGGTATTTGATAGAATCCATGATGCCATGTGTCTAAACAAGATGTCCAGGACCTCCAGCAGAAATATAGACCCGCAACATCTAAAATACAGCAGTATATTTCATTGTACACATGGGGTACTTTTTATCCCTGTGTTCACCAAACCCATCTTGAGTGCTAAAAAGCTCATTTTTTAGGTTCATCTGACCATAGAAGCCAGTCCCATTTGAAGTTCTAGTCGTGTCTGATAACTGAATATGCTGGAGTTTGTTTTTGGATGAGCTAGGAGAACTTTTCTTGAAACCCTCTCATGTTCTGATGTAGGTGCTGTTTGACAATTTTTTTTTTTTTTTTTTTTTTTTTTTTAATAAAGGTTTTCTGACCCCGAGACTCAACTATTTTTTGCAATTCTCCAGCTGTGGTCCTTGGAGAGACTTTAGCCTCTCAAACTCTCCTTCTCACCATGCATTAGGACGATATAGACACACGTTCTGTTCCAGGCAATTTCGTAACATTTTATGTTGATTGGAAATTCTTAATTATTGCCCTGATGATGGAAATGGGAATTTTCCCTGCTCTAGCTCTTTTCTTAAAGCCACTTCACTAATTTGTGAAGCTCAATTATCTTTTGCTGCACATCACAAATATATTCTTTGGTTTTTCTCATTGTGATGGATGATTAAGGGAATTTGGGCTTTGTTTTCCCTCATATTTATATTTCCGTGAAACAGGAAGCCATGGCTGGATAATAATGTTCATAATCACCCTGGAGTGCTCAAAATTGTGAATATGAATGGGAATATTCTTCAGAGATACTTTACTCATAAGAATTTCTAGGGGTACCAATAATTGTGTCCAACGTGTATTAGAGAAAAACATTTATTTCATAATGATATTTCCCCCCATTTTAAATTCTTAATATCCAATGAAAGGTTAGATTTTTGTGAATTTTTAAAATAAAAGATCAAAAGGATTAACAATGCAGATTAATTTTCACAGCCGCCTTTGATCATATTTACCAAGGGTGCCAATAATGCTGACCACTACTATACCTATAAGGGTACTATTTAAAGGTAACAGCTTGTTGCCCTTAAAGGAATAGTTCACTCAAAAATGAAAATTTGCTGAAAATTTACTCACCCTCAGGCCATCCAAGATGTACTGTAGATGTGTCTGTTTCTTCATCGGAACATTTAGAGAAATGTAGCCTTGCATCACTTGCTCACCAGTGAATCCTCTGCAGTGAATGGGTGCCATCAGAATGAGTCCAAACATCTGATAAAAACATCACAATAATCCACACGAGTCCTTTATCTATAATATTGTTTTTTCCATTGAAAAAGTCATCTTTTCTGAATCAGAGGAGAAATATGCACACAACAAGCCCCGTTGACAAGCGAAAAAAGTCCAAAACTGGTCTAAACTCCACATCTGGTCTAAATATGTTGGTGGATGTAGGTGTTATTATGGATTATTTTGTCCAGAAGCGACATTTTAAAGTTAAAACATCTTGATGAGTTTGTGCTACTGACTGAGCTTAACCCTGTATATTCCTTGAAAGGTACACTTTTAGACTCTGTCTACCCATAAAGTTTACCCTAGGTACTAATATGCACCTTTTAGGGATAGATAAGATGGTAGATAAGAGGGTTTTGTCCTGGTGATTATATGGATTGTATGTTTACAGTGGTCAGCAATCTGTTGGCTTTCATTGCATCAATGCCATTATATGTTTGGCTGTAGAAATTCACAAGATAGTGGAAATTCTGGAAACTCACAGCCAACAAGCCATACAGCCTCATCGTCAAACTGGCTTTTGCAGCAGATGCGTTTCCGCAGTGTGTCATTTGATGAGTAAGTCATTATAATTGCAAAGTTAATCAAACTTGTCTTTGCGATTTACCTGAAACGGTGTTTAGCTTCTGTGGAGCACATTTTATGACAGTAAGCATAATATGCTGGTCTCACACTGATGGTTTGATGGATGACTGCCCTCATTTCTCCCTTGTATGAGTCTTTTTCCATTGATCTGGCACCAGCGCATCTCCAGTGGAAACTGAGTTTCTGCCAAGTGCCTCTGCATGTTCTCTCTCTCTCTCTCTCGCTTTCACCCCCACCTCCTTCCGCCCATCATAATTGCCTGGCCTCTCTGCCTACCTCATGATGAATTTTTAATGTCATGTTGTTACTTCTTTCCCATTATCCTCATGGACAGTAACTCTTCATCCAATGTAAAGAGTGAGTCTCACCCTCTCTTTACCTTTATAAAGGTGACTCCTGTGAGGTCTAGTTTAACCTGTGAGACCTTTCTGGAAACGGTGCCCTATAGAATCTATCTCTGTCCCGATGAGCAGTCCATTGTATTGTAATTTGGCCTTATTGTTTCGGACTTGCCCTTTAAATGATGTGAGGTTTTCGTTCGGATGACTGCCAGTGTAAGCTGATCTTGGGACAGCGTTTACAGGCAAACCCACCCTAGAGCTTCCCACCTCCATAATGAAATGTGAAGACCGCTCCAGGCCAACACGCTGATGGACTTGGCAGAGATTGTTTTTAGCGGAGGCGGAACATATGGGCTTTCCGTGGGTTTTCCCATTATGCTGATCTTTTTTTTCCCCTGCATCGGGGGTGTTGGGTTTTGAGTCATAGAGAATGTCGGACAGATTCGATATTTGATCAAGAAAACAAAGTGCATTTTCATTCCTCAGTTTTCTGGGCAAGCCTTCAGGGCAAGGAAATCATGTTTGTCATTTTATTTGTGTGCTGGTGCGCAGGTATCACAAAAAAGGAGTGTTTTTCTCTTTGATAAGTGCACATGCTTTTTTTCTGGCATTTGTCAGTGTGCAAAATTGCCTGATTGTGCACGATTGGATTTAACACATTGTTAGATGTTTCTCTTTATATTTAATTGAACTGGGTGGAATTATAGAGTCTGTTAGACTGTATTTGACAATTACTCTTCCCAGTGGCTGTGCCTGAGTAAGTGAATATGACAAAGGATTGTCGGTGTGTGTTGGAGGCTGAGGTTCTGCAGTAGAGCGAGTATGACTCACCTCTCAACCATGTGACTCATGAATCATTGCTTCTCCGTGGGCTGCGCTCTCCTTATCAACCTCTCCGTCGCCCCATTCTCTCTTTCTCTTTCTCCTAGCCACCCCCTCACTTTCTTCATTAACATTATTATTGACTACCTCTCGCCACTTCTTTATCTCTTTATTCCAAGCCTTTTTGTTGTTAATTACAATTTCACTAGTCATTTCATTAGTCTGTCATTTTCTTTGTCTAATTTTGTTTCTGTCCTTGTTATGAAAATCTTCATCGCTTTCTCTTTTGTTGATTTATTCATGGGAAATTGTACCTGTCACTACTTGTTTCTAGCATTGTCTTGAGTAGTTGATGTTGATAACATTGCAAACGGACAGTTCCTGGTTTCAAGTGATTAAGTGCTAAGGACTTTACATATGAAGGTCCTTGTTCACAAAACCATGTTTGACTGCTGTCGTTGTACCTTTGAGGTTGTCATGTAATCACTTTTGCTGAACGGTCTAGTAAGAGATGGAATTATTTTAATAAATTAAAAAGAAAATTTATATTAATATGAGTAGTGGTAACCTAATGGTTAAGTATAAAGTTAAGTTGGAGCCACAAAAGACTGTTACTGAAGTCACATTTGCCTAGTGAAAAATAAATATACTAAATGTATTTGAAAGTATACTACAAATACAGTTATATATTTGTGTACTTAAAAATGCCCTGCAGCTGTACTTTTGTTAAACTAAACTGGTATACTAAAAGCCTGCTAAATTGGAACAACTAATTTTGTACTTAATGCACTTTTAATTGTGCAGGAGGTAGGGCTGAAGTCCAACTAAAGATATACTGAAGTATATTTGATTCTGCTAAAGTGGATCTGTTGCAAGTATACTTCAGGTACACTATAAATATCTTGCATTTAAAGACAGATATTATTAAAAGATCACACAATCCTCATCAATTGTGACATTAAAACAGATTTTAGGCTTAATAATGAAATATGCATTGTACACAAGTAGTACTCTAAATAAAGTTGATTTATCATTTTTATATCAGTAAGTCTCAAGCAGTATGTCAGTAAATATGTTGATAGATTTGAACTATACTTGGTATGAAAGAAATGTATTTTAAATATTACTTTTTTACTAGGGTTCTGCTCTGCCACGTTGTTTTAAATAAAGCGCCAATATCAGTTTGCTCTGAGGAGATTGTCCCAAAGTCACTTTGAATTCAAACATCTAAATGCACTACATTTACTTGAGAAATGACACTCCATATGATATGACTTAATGTCAGAGAATGAATGTATTTTTATATTAGTGCATCTTACTTTACTGGTAGGATTTTTAACTTATTTCAATAAAAAAAAAAAAAAAAAAAAAAAGTCTTTATATCTTATGCAGTGTTGCTTCACATATAAATTGATCTTACATTGTTTTTTTTTGTTTTTTTATTTATTTATTTTTAAAGAAAGACTAATTAAAAACCCATTCAAGTAATTTATTATAGTGTGGTAACTAATTAAACATGAGTAAGGACAACAGTAATTAGTTTGGGCTTCATGTACTGTATGGGCTTTTTAATGCAGGTGAGTTAGATTCTTTCAAAACAGTCATCATTTACTCACCTTCATGTCGTTCCAAATTTGTATGATTTTCCTTCTTTCTTCCATAGAACTTAAAGGGATAGTTCACCCAAAAATGAAAATTCTGTCATCATTTACTCACCCTCAAGTAGTTCCAAACCTGTATGAATTTCTTTGTTCTGCCGAACACAAAGGAAGATATTTTGAAGAAAGTTTGTAACCAGGCTGTTTTGGGGCACCATTGACTTCCATAGTATTTTTTTTTTCCTACTATGGAAGTCAATGGTGCCCCAGAGCTGCTCTGTTTCCCACATTCTTCAGAACATCTTCCTTTGTGTTCAGCAGAACAAAGACATTCAACATTCATACAGGTTTGGAACTACTTGAGGGTGAGTAAATGATGACAGAATTTTCATTTTTGGGTGAACTATCCCTTTAACAGAAGATATTTTGAAAAACGTCCATTGTATGGATAAAAGCAGTTAAAACATTAAAACATTCTTTAAAATGTCTTTTTTTGTGTTCCACACAAGATAGGAACTCGTCTTTGGATAAACATGAGAGTAAATGATTGTTTTTTTTGTTTTGTTTTTTTCTCGGTGAACAGTCCCTTTAAGTTTATTTACATGAATGCAAAGCAAACCTCACTCCTAAACATGTCTCATGTGGTGTGATAGTGGGACGTCTCGCCTCAGAACAGCCTTCCTTGCTGAAAGTCTTTGATTGCACGCAGCAGTCCTAGTGGGACTACTAATGTGCTCAGTCTCTCATTAGTCGAGACCCCTGCCTCACTTGCTTTCTTGTTATATAGCCCACACTTTCCCTTCATAATCCCTTTCAACAGCAAATCTGTCCTCTGGCCCTATTTAAATGTTCTTTGTCTCTTAATAATGTGTGTGTGCACATACGTGTCTGTATTTGCTCACGTACTGCATATCAAAGCTAAGAGAAAATTCGACCTGGCATGCAATTAGGGAGATGTTATGTGGCATTGATTGGCTCCGGGGCTCACAGTTTGTTGGGCTAATTGCTGATCAAATGAGCTCATTAGAGAGATCATCTCTGAAAGATTTTCACTCTGGGACTGTGAATGTTCATGTTTAACTTCCTTTTGGTAATATACTCCGATCTCAGCATTGGTGCTATGTGCAAATTTTGTTGTTGTCAAAGTATATTGTGTTAACTTAACTTTTCTTTTTGTTATAAGCTGTTATGGTACCATCTAGTAATGGAACAAGTTAAACCAAAACTTTAATTGTAGCAATTTGTGCTGTGTTTAATTTGAGTGTGCTATATGCAGGAACTGTTTGAATAAAAGTGTGTAAATAAATGTATGAGATGTGTGCAAATCTCACAACCATGTTCTTTCCAAGAAGGAATTAAAAACAATCTTAATAAAAAATAGTCAAGTTTATTTATTTCTCTCTGTGTAGCAAAACTAGTCATCAACATGCGGTTATTTACATCCAGCAAACGCATGTTTATTATGTTACGTACAAGATACATCTAGAAAGGACATAAACATTATTTCCTCACACAAGATTAACGGCATTTTTACTTGGATACACTAGTCATTCATCTTTTTTTTTATAATTTTTTTTCAATGCTCATAATGTCTTCAAAGAAGCAACACATTTTAGATGCAAGTTTACAGTAACGTGCAGAAACTTTACTCCTCCACTGGTTCAGCTATTCTCAACCATTTTTTCCCCTAGCTTTCATCTGACAGTCTTTCATATCATTTAAAGAAAATTTGAACTGTGTATGCCTCCCCCTTACTTTTCTTTTTCAGATTGACAAGCACCAGTTTGTTACTTTTTAATCATTTGGGACAATTTCAGCCAGTTTAATCATGCCTACAGGTTTTAGTTTTTTCTGGTTTACATTTTCACTTAATGTTGACACTGATATTGAGTAGATCTAGATTGCTTCCTTCCTATGTGAACTGTAATCATTTAATAGATTGTCTATGCTTTTTGATCGAGCTCTCATTGGCCCAGTGATTGATTTTGGTAAGATGTAACTGTCGTATAGGGTCAAGGTTACTCTTGAATAAACCATTAACATTTGACACATTTAAAACCACAAACATGAAATACATGTTTTTAATTATCTTTATATATATTTGTTTTATTTGTAAAACATGTCGAAAGGCTGATCACTGCTTTTCAGTTTATGAGCTTGAGAACAAACCTTTCAGCCAGTCTGTGACAAAAATTCTGCTCATCTGAAAAGTGGAAGAGAGTGTCTTAAGGCAATTAAAAGTTGTATTCAAAACAGCTTCTATGAAATAATAAATTTGTCTCTTAGAAATCGTTGGAATGTATGAATGTCCTTTGCACCAGCTTTCTATCTTTTTGTGTAAAAAAACAATGGTATAAACCAGTGGTTTCCAATGCTGTCCTGGAGGACCCCCTGCCCTACACATTTTGTATGTCTCCCTAATCACACACCCATTGTAGCACCCATTTAGTTCTTGCAGTCTCTACTAACGAGCTGATGAGTGGAATCAGGTGTGTTAGATTAGGGAGACATACAAAAGGTGCAGGGCAGGGGGGCCTCCAGGACAGGTTTGGGAACCACTGGTATAAACACATCGAAGGAAAAAAATTAAAAATGCAGACAGCGATAAGAAACTAATTCTATGTACAAGACTTAGAGTGTTTCCTTTGTTTCACAAGGGAACGCACAAATGGTAAATGCTCAAGCAGAATACTCTGAGGTACAAGTAAGACTTAATACATTTGGTGTATAGAATAAACAAAATGTATATTTCCACAATTATGGCACTGTGATGGTTTCTTTGTTTGAATAAATCTGCGCGTTTGCGGTCTTTAAAGGTGCATTTCGAGTATTTTTTGCTATCCCTCTCTACATTATGATCAACGATACTGACCACTGGGATTTTAAATGTCCAAAATATATAAAACAAAACAAAAAAGATACTTAAGACTTAATGGAGTTGCTTTCAAGTCTTTCAAGATTCCATCTTGAATGTCTTTGTACTGGATGAAAACATGGTGTTTCATGCTATAAGGTATCTGCTCCTTTATAAAGGCCTTCTAGGGGTCTGCAGAACTTCAGTGTTGGGTATTTGATATATTTAAGCACCCTTTCCTCTCTCCGCTCCAGTAGCTTTGCTGATCTTTCAGTCTCTCCAGGGGGAGGAGGGTGGAAGATGTGGTTGGATGAACATGAGGATCCTGAATATGTTCTGTCTTAAGGGTAAATCTGAAGCAAATAAATGAGTATGACGGAACTTATTTCAGCAGAAGAAACCAGAACATGATAGGTTGGCCATGAACAGTCTTTAAGTTGTTCCCTTTCGCTTTATTCTCCTCCTCCTCTTCATCGCTCTGTTTTTCCCCCTCAGTCTGCTCACTGAAACATCCTGGGATGTTTCATGAAGACCCTCTTGATGAAGTTCTCCAACTCCTCTTCGCTGTCCTGTGGCGGCTGCCTCAGCGGACTGTAGTAATCATCCTCCCTGGTGACTACAGGAGCTCGGGCTGGGTAATAAAAGGACGGCCAACGACGCGGAGGCGACCGGGGTTTAGGCATGGGTACGGCTTTGAAAGTCCGAGGGTGAGGGAAGTAGAGATTTCGTTGGAAGGCTGGTTGGACTCTTTGGCGAGACTGCGCCCAGGGACGGGTCTTCCTTCTGGGGGAGTAATCAAAGTCATAGTCCAGTGAGTTTCCCAGGACGTCGTTGAGGGAGAAAGAGGGCTTGGGATAGTAGCGGGATTTTGGTTTTGGAGGCGGGACGTAGATGGGGTAATATCCCCGGTAGGGTTTTTGATAGAAACTGTTGGAAGGGTAAGTGCGAAAGGGCCACTGCTGCCTCGTCCAAATGTCTTGCTTGCTGGGCTTGACCGAGGCCCTGTCTTTGAACCAGGCTTTTAATGGGTTTGTGTTCGGTTGAGGAGGCTTTGAGGGAGGAGGTTTATGTAACAGCGTAGAAGGTGCAACGGGGCCTGGAGGCGGCACGAGAGGACGTTGCCATGGGAGATTTTCAGGAGCATCTTTTTTCTTCTTCTTCTCCACATCGTTAATGATGTCCACCACATCATCAGCAGGAAGATGCAGCTTGCTGGAGATCTCAATCAGCTTATCGATGGTCTGTGGATCAATGTCATCATCGTCATCACTAGTGTCCTCCTCATCAGAGCGCTTATCTTCTGCGCCATTGTTGTCTTGGTACTTTTTCTTGTCCTGTTTCACAATGTATTTCAGGAGCATGTCAGATGCGATATCTGCAAGCTTTTCTTCCTCCGCTTTGGCTCTTTGTGCCTCTGCTGCCTGTCTGCGTACCTCCTCTTGCTCCGCTTTGGCCCGAGTTTCCTCTTCTTCGGGGCTCAGCTGTTCTTCGTCCTCTTGATCTTCCTCATCTTCCTCCTCTGGGTCAGCAAGGTTGTTGGAAAAGTCATCCATGAAGTTGCCTCCTCTTTGTAAGGGCTGAATTTTGTTCTTCTCTTGTTCGAGCTGCCACTTTAGCTTCTTCTTGGACAGTGCTAGGTCATTGCCTTTAGCTTTAGCCTTGATCTCATTGTTCATGAGGCCATTGCGGTCCAGGTAATCAAAATACTCCCCCCGGCTCTCCCTCTGGCCTGTGGACGTGTCACGCTCTCTCTTAATGGCTGTGCTGTAGCTCTGGAATTCCTCTAACATAGTCTCCAGATTCTTCACTTCCTCTGGACTCAGCTGCTCTTCCTCCTCTGCCAGATATCCTCTCTCTGGCTCCTGCCTCTCCTCCTCCTTGATCACCTCCTCTTTTGTGGCCCCCTCCTGCGGGGCCACCTGCTCTTTTAACGGTACCGTCTGACTGGTGGTGCGGCTCGTCACTTTCTCCGTTAGCTGTTCCTCCTCCTCAGCTCTTTTTTTCTCCTCTTCCTCCTCTCTTTCTTTCTCGTCTTTTCCTTGCGCTGCAGCAGCTGCCATGACCAGCTCTTGCTCTTTGTAACCATCTCTGTCTCTGTCTGAGCCCTGAAGATCCTTCTCCTTTTCCACTTCTGTTCCCCCATCTTCTCGTTCACTCATCTTTTCCTTCTGGGGCTGGTTAAGGGCTTCGAGAAGGACCGCTGCTAGGGTTCTAGGATCCACGTCTTTGAAAAGCTCATCATCTTCTTCATTTTCCTCATGTAGCGTGCCCTGTTCCTCGGCTGGTTGAGTATATTGAGCCTGTTGCTGAGCAGAGGAGGATGCTGCATAGCTTTCACTTACTGTGTTTCTATCTGCTGTCACTGGACTGCAGGTTGCAGGACTGACTGTGAGACTAAATAACATGAACAGGGAAATGAAGGGGACATTTGAAGTTTGTTGGCACCAGATCATGACCGCACATATGTGTTGAACCTGAAAGACAGAAGTTCAAAAATGGTCAAATCTGTTACTGCCAAATAAAATAACTGATTTTATATATATGCTTTATATTTATAGTGTTTTAATGCACTTTTGTGATAATTGTACTAAAATAAATGAATTTGAGCACAAACATCACACATCAGAACAATGTAGCTCAAGATGAAGATTTTTCTCAGGTAAGATGGTGGACACATTTTATGATTCACTTCTTTCCAGACTGCCTGAATGCAACAGTCACTGTATATTAAATATAAATTTGTATGAATGACTTGCGTTTGATACCTGAGAGAATTTTATGACCCATTTGCTCATTTATGTAATGGAAGAACTAATGTTAATGTACACTTTAGCAAATACCCCCCTCGAGCTCTGCGGCTTGAGCTGGTGCGGTTCGTGAGGGCTCTGAAGCGCTTTTGTGCATGTGATTGCTCGCACACGCGGCGCGGTGCTAATAAGGTATAGGAGGAAAAGCGCCTTAGCGGGGAGCCCTTCCGATGCGTAGGAGGTTAATGAGTAAACAATACAAAGATGATCAGAGGATCTCAGTATGACCATGAAAAGCAAGTTTAAGATCCGAAAAAAAAAACAAAACATATGGATGAAACACTCCATGGAATTTGGATTTTAAAGCTTTGGAAGCGCAAAATCAGTGAACGTGAATAAAACAGCATTCTTATCTCACTTTCATTTTGTAATTAAAACTGGTTTTAAAATGAAGCTATCCTGGAGCTCTAGGTTTGATCATCACGACACAGATGTTTATGGTTAAATCTGGTTATGTGGCTAGATTTCCACTCGTCGTTGCACGATAAAACACCGCAGCAATCGTCATATGTGCCAACTGGCTTACAATGCACGGATTAACATGTCAAAAGTTTGACGTCGGTGTTTGCCATATGCTGCAGAAACTTTTTCTCATTTTTATTAAAAAACAACAGTCTGTATCTCCTCTCCAATGCACTTTTGGTCTTACAAGAATCGTGTCTCCACAATATAACCACAACTCTAACGCCCTCTTTCACTGCCGCCAATGACAAGAGCACACTGGGGAGTTCTCATCAACAAAGCACATAATCCGGCTCTAAGAAGCCTTGTCCTCAAGTAGGCCTATAATCTTCTGCTTTAAGACAGATCTATTAGATTTAAGATTTAAACTGAGCCATACTGCCATCACAAATTGAACCTAATCAACAACATTTGAAAGACATGAAAACATAACGAATGCTCTGCTGTTAGAATTTCATGTCAACATTTCTCTGCTCCATATGAGCAGGTACTTGTAAGTATGTAAAATTAAAGTCAAATTGGACTCCAACAGGCAAAAGTCAAGCAAGCCAAAGCAAAACAACATGTTTTTATCTCAGTGTCTCTCGTGTGCTTTTGTGATTGGACTCAACGTTGTTATTTTGGGTATCTGATGCTATGGTGATGAGAAAGATGATGAAAGCATGAGCAAGGGCGTGGTAAAAATCATTATGAGAGCTGTGCCACTGATCATCCCCGTCACCTTCATCATTAAGTGTACAAGTCATCATTGCAATATTTGGTGTTCCTAAAGTGGTTTTAATAGGTTGCATTAGCTCCTTAACCAATAATTCAATAATATAGATTTTATTAAATGTTATACTTCTACTTTCTAAATTACATTTTTTTCTTGTCTTCCTTAGTTTTTTTTTTTAAATGCAGATTTTTAAAAATGTATTTTAGAATGCTTTTACTACACATCCTTAATATTTTAGTTTTTTTTTAATGCATGGAATTTTTTTTAAAGTGCTAATATAGCAAAATCTTTACGTTTTTAATTTGTTTCTTCTGTCCACATTTTAATATACACTTATTTTCCCACGGCTTCTGCCATTACTGTTGCCTGTTACTATAAAAAGAAAGCCGGGACTTACCGGGAATCCTGTCAGTGGCAGCGCAGTCCGACGCACCAGTTGTGTCCTCTTCAAACTTTGTATTCAACTTATTCTCGTGATTTACTTGTAAGAATCCGCTTCAACAATAAATTCTTTGTTTGAATGTTGCTGTTTTGTTTGTACAGCGATTTCGTTTGTGTAAGCCGTATGGTTGGCTTTTCTAGCACGGCGCTATGGGGATATTTTCAGTACCACGGTCAGCTCTCCGTGTTTTTATTTCGGCCCCACTGCACCCACGTGACTGCACGTCACTCTAGCTCATTGACGTCACCCTCTCCATTGATAAGAATTTTGGTGCTGATCGAACCCCGAGTCTTCGCTACGCTGCAGTGCCCAGATGAATGGAAGGAAACGGGATGAATGAAATAGTACTTTTTTTTCAGCGAGTAGAGAGGGCTAGACAACACGGGGAGCGCGAGACCGGTCCCTTCCAGATGCAGCTGCATACTGACAGCGCAACACAAAGGAACCAACGATCCTCATGACGATGTGCATTGCCTCACTAGCAAAACGCATGAATGCAATTACTCTGTGAAACAGCTGGCGCTTGAATCGTCAGTGCATGGTAAAAAAGCGACCCCAAATGCTTATTATACATGTTTTGTCTAATTTGGATTTATTGAGTAGCTAATGTGCCTCTTCCGCACCAGGTCGTGATATTATGACAGGATGTTTTGAAATGCATCATTATTGAAAGCTGTTGAAACCGTTTTTCTACAAGGCCTAATGGACAATAAACATTTGCAGTACAATGTCACAGTACAGTGTTTCTGTGTATGTTGTTATCAATTGAAGCAACGTGATGCAACGTCAAAATCCAAACTGCAAAGTGATGACAGGTTATCTTATATCCTCGAGAAGTAAACACTGTCAGTTTGCATCAATAGCCTATTGTTTAGAATGCGTCATTTATATACCATATCTAATAAAAAGTTATGTCGTTCTATATTTAATGCGCATTTCTTTCCTAAATGTTAGGGTGATCTTTTCTTTGAATAAAAAAGCAATTCCGGCAAAAATCTCATTTATCATGAGCACAGGAGTGTTCGCAGTCATGGTTTGCTTGAACACTGAAACCTTGTAGTGTGTTAGAGATAAGTAAAAAGAGACTCTTCGGTAAATGCAATGAACGAGCAGTCGAACAAGTGAGAGAAAACATTCGCTTTTGTCAGCAGTAGTTTCCAGGGACCACTTTATCTGTTTGAACGAACTGACAACTGAAATTTTAAAAGCTTAGTTCACCCCAAAATGATCTTTCTGTCGTTATTATTCACCCTTATGTTGATTTAGGAGATGTTAGGAACTGACAGTCTCAGTCACTGTTCACTTTCATCTTTTTTTTCCGTACTAAGCAAGTTAAAGTTGACTCAGGCTGTCATTCACTCACATCCCCAATATAGTGTTTCACGGACAGAAACAAAGGTTATGAGTAAACGATGAAAGCTTTTTGTGATTCATTTAAGCAACTTATATGGCCATAGTATCTACTAAAATTAAAATGTGTAATAATAAAGAATGAGGTGGTGCAATAATTATTCCTTTTTTTCATTTTCAAGCTCGTTTTTGTAATGTTTCCAGATGGACCACATCTTTTTCCTTTTAAAATGAAAACTCTTCATTTTGCACGTATCAAGTGTCATGTTGCAGTGTCTCTAGTGAAATTGTTTTACAGGGCTAACTAATAGCGGTCTGACTCTGTACGTGCAACTTTGTTGCCCTGTGGCTACAAGCCTTTATTCAGTGTGGTTGTCGAGAGCAGGGACGCAGAAAGGACCATTCACAAAGCTGCATTTCTGCACGAGTTAAACAGTTAAACTTATTCACGTACCTAAAGGAATGTAGAAAGCCTCCAGTTCCAAAACTGTGATGCGCTCTTTTCCTGCAATCTGTCCAAGCGTTCGCTCAATTGTACTTTCCCCCTATTTTCTTCAGACCATGAAAGGAGTGAGCAAGCTCATTCACAAAAATGCGGGATGATCCTGGCACTGGCCTTTCATTCGTTGCCTTCATTTTTCTTTATTACGAAGTTTTTCTGGCTCACTCTAATAGTACGACAGCTTAAGGGCCATTAGTTAAATTATTTTGAACGTGCTTAAAACTTTCTTTTTACTTGTGTAATTAAAGAAACGTTTAAATCGATCTAAAGTTTTAATGCCATTTCTACCTCTATTGTTTTGCTCATTTACACAGGACATAATGCAGAATGTCAGTTTTAAGTCGTTTTAATGTGTGACTTGGCATGTTTTGGTTACAGTGAGGACACGATAATGAAGATTCCATAATGAAAGTTAAGAGAATCCTGCCATGTGGATTCTTTCAGAACGTCTGTGGTGTTAAAGATGAACGAATTGGATTAGCTCATGGTGAGAATGAGTTGACAGTGGCTTTACATGGCTGTCGGAAAAGATAGTGCTTCTGCAACCAACTGTCTGTTTACGTTAACTTCACCCAGGGGACGTCGATTGTCTCACAGGAGCAGGCGACTGAAGAGGTACGTTCTGCCTCAGAGAATTAACAGCACTCTGTTGACAAATGACCTATCCCACGATGATCTCCTGAAGCCGAAAGAGAAATTCTTCCACCTCCATCATTTCCACACTGTGCTGCGTAAGTCGCAGGATGGGGAACGCCGCGTTGGCGTTCTTTGCAAAGGCGGCGGCGGCGCAAACTGATCGTTTGTTCTCCCGGCTCTGACTGGGAGTTAATGAGGTGGCAACCACCGTGTCTTGGTCTTCCCCCAGATGAATCTCTCTCGCTACAGCAAGCATAATTTCAGCACCCGAAGCCTTCCAAAGGCGCTTTAAAAAAATAAATAAATAATCCATTTATAATCGATTCAGACAACTAACCGTGGGAGGGATGCCCTTAGATTGGATATGTGACAGAGGCTTCGTGCCCACGCTTACAAACAAAGCGAAGCAAGTCTTGCTAACACAAAGTACTATCCAAACAGAGTTCCCCTGTCAGTTTGACAACATGCGAGCACCACCTTCCCATTTTAAAAAGGCCTACAACTTTTAATCTTTGTGTAAATGTTTTAACGTGAAGATTCGGGGTTGTTCTAAATAAATGAATAGCTGAAACAAAACATTAATTAACACAACATCCCTCAACTGGCCTAGTAGAAGGTAGTGTCATTTGCTTTGTATAACGTTTTTTGTGCAATTCCCGTGCAGTCCCAAGCAAAGCATGCTGGGAACAAGAAACCACATTCCCAGTTTCCATCCCAAGTAACAACAAAAAAGATTCATGCAGACCCAACACTAGGTTTACCATGCATCCTTTTTTTCCTGGATATATGCTGGCCAGATATTTAATTTGTCTAAAATGTCTGGGGTTTGGCATTTGGTTTTGTTTTAGTTATTTATTTATTTATTTATGTATTTTTTACCTATTGTTTACATGCTTGCTGAAGGCAATGACTGAAAAGTAGTAATTGACCAATCATTGCTTGAGAAAAGGTGGGATCTAGAGAGAACTGTCAAAGCAACGCAAATACATATGCATATAATGTATAAGGACAGTAGAGAGCATGTCAATAGCAAAAACAAAGCAAAGACCTGGACTTTTAGGCAATTTAGGAATTCCCGACCAGGACATGTCCGGGAAAAAGAACACAAATGGGTTAAGTACATTTCTATTCAAGTGAATTGCATGGAATGAAAATGCTCAATGGAATCAAATTGCATTGTATAGCTCACTTTAATAAAAAAAATAAAAAAAAGAAAGATTGGGGCAAGCATAAAAAATCATTTGAAAATGCCTATTATTGTTAGTCCTGATATTTCCTTTCATGTTATCATTGGGCCTAAGTTATATGATGATGATAATCTTTGACTCATAATAATCTAATGCCATTTGCTGGGGTATTACAGATATGTCATCAACAAAGCTAATGTAATGGTTTATATGTGGCCTTTGTGGAAGTTTTGAACATTTGTATATAGCCATGGAAATAAATAATCAGAATCAGAATCAGAAAGAGCTTTATTGCCAAGTATGCTTGTGCATACAAGGAATTTGTTTTTGTGTCATAAACTTCCAGTACACAGAGACAACAACAGCACACAGACAATAAAAATATAATGAGAATAAAAATAAATAAATAAATAAATAAAAATTACACGTAAATATAAATAGACAAAAATTTGAAAAAATAAATTGAGAGATAAATAAGTGGTATGTACAGTTGTGCTATAGATGATAAAATGGAATCGAATAGAATGAAAAGCAGGGATGTGGTAAGATGGAGGTGGTAACAAATATTAGGTTATTGCACATTGTTATTGCATAATGGGGGGAACATTTAACTGTTCATTAAATAGATCGCCTGTAATAATGTATCAATGTTGGAAAATGAACTGCCAGTGAAGTGACACATGCAGATCCATTGATGGTTCTATTTATGGAACACTTCACATCTGTGGTGGGAATCGCATATATGCAGAATTACATGATCTTTTAAGACTGTTAGAGTGAACCAACAGCTGTGGGTGCCCGCACTAAATGATCTTTAAAATGCCATAATAACTTTCCATTGCACATAGTCCATTGGATCATCCTCTAAAACTGCCAGCAATGGAATGTAGTCATACATGAATGTGAGTCAGACTAACACTGCCAATACACTATACTGTACAATCTGAATATAACACAATCTATGTAATGCATCACTTACAGAGCAGTCAGCTGTTTAAATTTTATAGTAAGCTTTTTGTTATGACTGCAACCTTACATGTTCTGTGTATTTTTATTTATTTATTGAATTATCATTCTGCCAAAGAAACTTTTTTTTCCCCAAGCTTCAATCATATAAATGAATGATTCAGTGTTTGGCTAGGCTTATGTAACTGCTTTAGAGCTGGGCAACATGCCACAACCTATGGGAAGGAGTTAGATCTATCTTTTGTAGATTTTACAGCTGAGCATAATTTCTTTTTGCTATGTTTTTGTCATGCAAAAACATAGAGAGAAAACACTTGATCAGTTTATTTTCATTTGGATTCCTCATGAAAAGAAAGTTTCCCACTAAATTGATTTTTTTTTTCATAAAGAATATGATATGATATTGAAGAACACTGTGAATAAAAATGGTGTGAATTTTGACAAACTGATATTTGCAATGCACTTCAATCTGGACACTTATGAAGCTGTTTATACTTACTCTATGGCTACTTGTCTTTGAAAAAGCATGGCATTTACCACCTCCCTGCAGATTCAATTTAGAGTGAAAAATCACAGCCTGACGTGATTTATAAGCGTCCATGCTTTTGATGAATGGCCTACATGACATTAATGTTGGAAGATCAAAAACATGGCTTAAAGAATCACTTTTGACACATTCGGGGTCCCAGTGCACCATTTGAATATTCTTTTACCACAGATTTGACAGCTAGAAGCAGATAGGGACTGAACCAAACAAAGGCAGCTATCAAGGAGGGAAAGAACATGCTGAATGATTCATTTTCCCCCACTCTTGAGCCTCCAGGCCGAGTGCCCTTTTTAGTGTCATTGATATTGATACATATCCTATTGCTCTACTGCAGAGAAGTAGCTTTACAGTATATAGTGAGAATGAAACGCTGTGTATCTTTATACATTAACAATATCTGAAGTAATGTCAGTTCGAAGATGTAAGTGAAGGTAACACATCACTTGATCACTTTGGAGAGTTTATATTTGTATCCCACTTTTAAATGATTGAGGTGAAGTGATTTAACATTGTTTATTATCCATTGAATTTAAATTAAAAAAAATGTGATAGAAGTTTCTTTTTATATTTCAACAGTTGTCACTTTCTCTCATACCTGCTGTTTTAGTATGTGAATCTGTTTTTGTCTCTGCAAACTCACTTATCTTAATGAAACGCTCTCTGTCTTAGCTTACATCTTTTAATTTCTAAGCCTCGGAGGTCACTTTCATCACCTTTGCATTGTTACAAACTATATAAATTGTGGAAATTATTTCAACATTCAAAACTATTTTTGTATAAGCTGTATACTAGGCAAAGATAACCTATATTGACTTTTATTCTGTGCATTATCCCTGTCAGATTAGCTGGCTTTATTTGAGTCTGAGGTGCACGTTTTTAGCATTGATTGAAAAACTGATGTATTGTGAATGTAAATAGGGGAAAAAACGGAGGGGCCTGAAACTGAATGTGTTCTGGGAGGAAAAAGTGAATGAAGAAAGGTGAGAAGGGGGTCTTTGGGGTGTGACAGAAGCACAGAGAGAAGGATGGGGAGAGGAGGAGTAGAGAAGATGAATGAAAAGTGAAGTGTAATTCAGTGAAAAAGATAAATAATGCAGGCAGTGGCAAATTTATATAGATGCTTGCACTCGCCTCTCAAGCTCATGCACAAATGCACCGATTCAGAGAGGTTTTCACACCCAGTCAGTGAATCTGCAATATACTACAAACTTAAAGTTGGCATGAAATAATTCACATCTGTTTCTAAATGCATGTTAAACTTTATTTATGTTTAGTTTATTTTTAAACAATTTGTATATCTCATTTTTAATAAAAATGTCATTACTGGACCCTCCGGTAAAAATGACAGACTTATCTCTGGTGACGTATGGACTTCTCAATCATCTATCACCCCAACCCTGCAAGCTTGCAATCATCTTCCTCTACTTTTGAGTGCAGCGCCCACATCTCAAAATCCAACCAACAACCAAGTCCCTGGCCTGCATTTTTTCTTTTTCAATAATACATTACACTTATCTATGCCACAATACTGAAGAATAGATCTGTTGCTTCTGCAGTTTTGAATGCGACTTAAAAAAATTCATTGACATCTATGGTTTCATGAAGAATCTTATATGGTACTTTGAGAAGAATTTTATATGATGCTTTTATATGGTACTCATAGGTGCTTATATGTACACTTTTGGTACTATGTACCTTTCATGTACTAATATGCACCCTTAAGTACAAAGCTGTACATTTTTAAAAGTTACTACCGTAGTGACTTTTTTATCGTATCTTTTGTAACCTTTTTTCTGAGAGTGAAAGACTCTTTGGGGAACCCAAAATGTTTCTTCTGTGGCATCATTGCGAAAACCATCTTTTGGAACCTTTATTTTTAAGAATGTACATCTGACAAATGCAATAAAATAGTCAAATCCTGCTTTTGGCATATAGAATGCTAATGAATTAAGATTCAATTATCCTTTAAGAAATAAATAATGCAGACTTATTTCCCATTTAATTTCAGATCCCCCATAATGTCAATACGCATTAGTCTGATGATGCCACCCCCTCGCTCTTTCTTTTCCTCTGTCTTTCTGTGGTTTTGTTGTAGTGCTATAGAGCTGATGTTATTGGACCTGATGATTTACCACCTTGTTTGGAACCGGGCTCTCTCCCACACACTTTCACCCCCCACTGCACACGTGTGGGCGAGGAGAGAGAGAGAGAGAGAGAGAAAGAGAGAGGGGCCACTGCAGTTCCTACGACTGTCTACACAGTTTTTCAATGTCATCTCACGAGCTCTTTCACACACATGAACTCACACCTTCAGACTCTGTTAGGACAATTCTATCATATTAATATTGCTTCATGGAATTTTATTCATTAAATCTGAAATGATTAATGAGCATCGTGGAGAGACTGCGGCAGCAAATGTGTGCAGCCATGTGCTTGATCTCGCCATTAACTTTAGCCTCCAGATGGTGTGTCATCTGTTGATAGCACACCCATGCACATACTTCTCACTCTGCATACTGCCACATCAACCAGCAATAGGATGCCAGTGAGTCTTACTGAGCTGCCAGGAAGGGTCAGATTTATGTGATGCTGGTAAATACGCTTTGCCCCCTTCCAAATAGTCAATATGAAAGACCTAGCAGAGTTGGCAGGGGATCCGCAGTCCATAACGGGGCTTTTCAGTACAATGGGACTCCCTCTTGCCATTTCATTGAGGCTGGTGAGACATTTCACAGGCCAATGGTTTGGCACTGGGCTTGTGTACACTCAGAAAAGTATCAATGTCCTAAAAATAGGGCCAAGGTACTGTGTTAATACAAAGGAATTTTTAATAGTGATTTTTCACAGGTGTTTTACCTGTTTTTTAAATTGCAGATGTTTTTCTTTCCACCTGAGACCTATAGTGGTATTAATTGGTGTGGTATTTATCTGTGTGTGTGTGTGTGTGTGTGTGTGTGTGTATATATATATATATATATATATATATATATATATATATATATTGTCCAAAGTATATATTAAAAAAACATTCTGTGTTCTCAACAGATAATGCACTGCCAATACACTTTCCATTTTTCTATGGATTTTTTTCTTACAGTCTATGTTATTATCCTTATATTGTAATCATCACAAGCACAAGCTGTAATCGCTGCCTAACATGTTCATTGTGTTTGCTTAACTGATGACGTTAACTAACCACAATTGAACCATTATATTATAGCTCTATATTACTGCCATATGGACATTATTTTGACACCCTCATCTCTGGCTGATAACAGAATACTTTCTAATTGTAACATTGAAACAATCATTTTCTGTAAAGCTGCTTTGAAACAATATTGTGAAACACCGAATGCTAAAGTGAGTGAAAGGACAACAGAGGAAAAGGACAAGGGAAAAAAATGAGAGCAAAAGGAATGAATGAGAAGAAGAGAGAGGCAGAGAAAGATAGAGGAAGGAGGGGTGCGGGGCTGTATGACTCACTCTCCTGCTGCTGGCTCGTGCGTCACTGGCGCGGTGCTGGAGGTGGAGACAGTGGAGAGGTCTGTGCATTTAATTATGGCCTGCCAATTTATACACACTGTAGTGATACACACACACACACACATAATCAATGAACAGATGTGGAGATTGACAGAAAAAGGTCAAACATGTTTTTTTGCACACACACACACACACACACAAACAGACATTGGCCATACTGAGAAATGTACCAACAAAGAACAAACAAGCACATACACACAAACACTCCTTGTTTGCATTAGACTTTATGAAAGACTGCTTGTTCACAAACAGGTTCAGCTCTAATTATTTCTTCTTATTAGCCTGTTAGCTAGCTAGCCATAATCAATGTTAATACAAACAGCTACTGCCTAAAGAGAGCAGTGCATGAATAAAACAACGAAACAGGCTGATAGAGTTGCATTTATGCAATATGTACTCATTAAAACATAAGCAAAAGATGCATATTGAATGAATTGTTACAGAGGTCGATGGCACATTCAAAGACCCCGTGCCTTTTGTTGACTTGAGCCGTGTGCTAGAAGGCGGTGCTCAGATGGAAGGTGGAGACATGGTGGGGAAGGGAGGGCTGGGCATGATTTTATCTGCACACCTCCTCATCAGGTCACTAGCGTGGACGGATGTAGCCCCAAAGCAAATAATTACTGATGAGGTGACAATGTCCTCAGTGCTGCCAATGTAATAGAACCTGTTAAGAGAGGCAAATGAATTATATCTGCTATCATGCTAATGGATGTTTTCATTCCACATGAGACCTTTGGAAATAATGGTGCTAACTGACACATTTGGCCAAATTAATATATTTTCATATATACTAATTTCAAAATACAGAATATCAGAATATAAAAAGGCAAAAATATATCATATGGACATAGATTTTAAATCATATTTATATATTTTCAAGCTTCTTGCATATATATATATATATATATATATATATTATATTATATTATATTATATTATATTGTATATAAATTAATCAAACATGACATGCTTTTATAATTAACTGTTTTAAATAAATTATGTTCTTCAAGTTTATCAAAGAATCATGTGAAATTGTTTGATTTATAATAACAAGAAATATTTCTTGAGCACCAAATCGGCATATTAGAATGATTTCTGAAAGATCATGTGACACTGAAAACTGGAGTAACTGCTGCTTAAAATTCAGTTTTACCATCACAGGAATATATTACTTAATAAAATATTAAAATATAGAAAAATAGAAATCAGTTATTTTTAATAGTAATAATTGTAACAACATTTCACAATATTACTGTTTTTACAGTATTTTTTGTCAAATAATTGCAGCTTTGGTGGTTATAAGAGAAAGAGGAAAAAGATTTAAAAACTTGCTGACCCCAAACTTTTGAATGGTACACTGTAAAAATTATATGATCATGAATACGTCATGGCACATTTTTTCCCCATATACTTTAACTCATGAAAACAATTTATCTAATTTCAACTAGATTTTTTTTTTTTAATTCTACGAGATTCCACAAGAAAATATTTAGAAAAAATTAGTTTTTCTTTTTGTTTTTCTTTTTTTTTTTTGTATTTCAGTGTGTGCACACTTCTAGAAATATTTCTTTATTAGTGTGTGTGTTTTTCGAAGTGTATAATACTGAATGATTTGTTTGGAGGGCATTTTGCTGTCTCTGTATGCTGTTGTGGCTCATGCTCATTCTGGCTGTGTGTGTGAGAGAGATGCACATCGCACTGGCCGCTATCTCTGTTATATGAGTAAACTGCTATTGGACCAGATGAAGGAACAGCTTGTTGCAGTGACAGTGACGCTCCCTGTTTGTTTTTCTCTGTGCAGATCCCGCAACCGGCACCAAGCTAATGCAACAAGTACTTACATGATTAATAATGACAGCATGATGAAGAAGTGCATCATCATAATCTCAATTACTGTCACATAGCACCTTACAAGAGCCTGTTGCTGCCAACATGTAGCGAATTTAATCAGTGCAACCGGAGAGGAAGGCAGAATTGATTATGCACATTTGGTTGTCAGGCTTAAAAAAAGAAAAAGTGCTTATCAAGGGCCACACGGCGGATGCTAAATGACTAAACCCTAAACCCAACTAAAGGTTCTCACATTAGTGGACCGATCAAAATGGCTTTGTGTTTAAAACACTAAACAAAGCACAGGATGGTAAATTGTCAGGGGTTTTTGGTGGCATGACCGAGCTAGTTTTATTTGCACTTAGGTGGTGTGCTTCATCTGATACTCAGCCCTTCTTTACAAGGCACTAGATCAGTCCTTTCTCAGCAATAGACTTTTTCTCATGGTGATGCATTTGGGGCAAAGCCGTGACAAATATGCTGGACAAAAATGTAGATGTCTGGAAAGATTTGCATACTGAGGTCGAGTTTTAGCAGATGGTTTGTTCATCTGATGATCCTTTTGCTAAAGCCTGTGATCCTCAGTCTTTAATACTGTAGTAGTCAGATTTGCATTGGGGATTTTGTTTCGTGATGAAATAAGTTTTGTGTGTGCATCCGAGTTTTAGCTGCTTAGTGATAGATGTTTCTCTATTATTCTTATTTATCACCTTTACTGAGGGTCATAAAGCCTTTATTCACCTGAGGAGCAACATAAAATCTTTAACTGACAAAGTCTCGCTTTTCTTCTTGTCGCTCTTTTTCCATCCGTCCTTTCTCTTTCACTTTTTCACCTGCTTCTTTTCCTGAATTGTCTTTGTCGTCCCTCTTCATTTTGTTCTCCTCTCATTTCTCAAGCTGTCCCCCTTTTGTTCCCTGCATGTGTCTGTCTCTGTCTTGCTCTTTCTTTCACTCTCTCTTCCCAGTAATGAGGTTTCATGCCTGCAGTCTTGTTTGCTCACTACTAGACCATGAACAGATGTGGAGAAAAAGTGAAATAGAAAAGGATCAATTAGAGAAAAAGCATAAGTGTGAATGAACTGCAAAGGAAAATTTTGCAAGACAATAAGTGCTAAACAAACAAACTCATTAAGTAAACTATATACAGTGGGTACGGAAAGTATTCAGACCCCTTAAATTTTTCACTGTTTGTTATATTGCAGCCATTTGCTAAAATCATTTAAGTTCATTTTTTTCCTCATTAATGTACACACAGCAACCCATATTGACAGAAAAACACAGAATTGTTGACATTTTTGCAGATTTATTAAAAAAGAAAAACTGAAATATCACATGGTCCTAAGTATTCAGACCCTTTGCTCAGTATTTAGTAGAAGCACCCTTTTGATCTAATACAGCCATGAGTCTTTTTGGGAAAGATGCAACAAGTTTTTCACACCTGGATTTGGGGATCCTCTGCCATTCCTCCTTGCAGATCCTCTCCAGTTCTGTCAGGTTGGATGGTAAACGTTGGTGGACAGCCATTTTTAGGTCTCTCCAGAGATGCTCAATTGGGTTTAAGTCAGGGCTCTGGC